>VYXH01003522.1:722163-795378 GCA_013397275.1 Burhinus bistriatus | reverse complement strand
GCCGCCCGCCACCCCCTCAGCCTCCGGTCCCCTCACGGGCTCCCTGCTGCCCATCCCCTTCCCGGAGATCCCCCTCTCCGGTCTCCTCAGGCCTGTAAGACAGCGAGGTACTTCCCCTGCCCTCTTCCTCGCACCTTCCCTTCTCTCCTCAGTCCTCAGGCCAGCCCTGCTGTTCCCCTTCCGTGTATTATTAATGAAAACGGTGGACTGACCATCTCGGCTACCTCCCCTTCGGGCACCCAGCCACAGGGACCTTCCCGCTGAGGAGCCCCAGGGTGGGACCGTGAGTGATGTGGTTAGCCTTTGATGGGAGTGGGACTGTGAGTGATGTGGTTAGCCTTTGATTTCATCAGCTGAGGGGCCCTTCGGACTCCAGCACCGGAGGAGCCGATTCTCCTTTCATCGTTAACAGATGCCCTTCGTTACTCGTGAGAGCAGCATAAGCTCTTTGAGGACCGGTTTGTGCCTTCCTTTGGTAGCCACACAGTGCCTAGCACACGACACAGAGGAACAGAAATAAGTAAAAATCACCAACTCACTGCTACTAAAGCGACTAACGCTGTTCAAAACGCCACGAATTGCAGACTGAGACGAGGTTCACCAACAAGGTGCTTCGGCAGAGCAGTCCGGCGCACAAGGCGTTTGGTCCAACTCACACTGTACCTGGGAGGGGTTTTGCTTTTTATTTGCGGCAGCTTTACTCAGTGGTTGGCTTTGCAAAAGGAGTTATAAAGCAAGGATTATTCTTGATAGGGCCTTTAAACAACAATTCATTTTAACAAGGGGTTGACAAGCCAGCTGCCTTTTCAGAAATGTAGTTCCGCACCAGTAGCCCTGCCAAAAAAAAGTTTTAAAAGGGCTGAGGGGCCACCTAAGCCTCCATAAACTTCAGGGTTTTACAGCATCAAACTGCTATCCGAGCAGTTTCCTCGATCTTTTGCAGCATTGGTAAATCATTTATTTCTGTGGACTCTAAAGAAAATCCCTTAGGAAAAGGGCCGTAAAAATGCAGTGACAATGAAATACATCTGTCCTACTTGCTGTCTGCAAAATCCTCTGACTACAGTTGCATGTGCAACACCCTGTCTTGCTGGGTGGGTTTTTGGGGGCAGTTATGGGGGGAAGGAAAAGCAGGTTAATCCTACAAGAAGCATAGACTACAGTTCAAAAGCACTGTGCAAAATTTTCAGTAATTTTCAGTACAAATCATATTTACTTTCAGTGTGAGCCTCATGAAAAGTAAATAAGAAAAGAAATATATAAACATGTGCCAATATAAGACACAGGCAAAGTATTCCAAGGGACAGCAATCATAAAAATTACAGTGAGATAAAACTCATATGATTGCTTTGGTTTGCAGTCTGCATTGTGCTGGTTTTGCATTTTGTAGTTGAAGAAATACTGCTTAATCAATAAGTGTGTTATTCATACAATAATAATACCGTGCATCCTCTTGGGACATTTTTCTTCTGAGGGATTTGGGCTTTTGCAAACCTTTGTATTGTGTGCATCAGGACTGGTACTTGTTATTACCAGCTGCTTATTGATCTGTTCTAGCTTTCAAGAAGAGGCAAAGGTAGGTTTTTGGTATGGTGTGGAAATCAGGCCTTTTACATAAGGCAAGGTGTGTTACATCATCTAAGATGACGATGTCTCTGAAATGAGGAAAAAAACCCCAATAATTAACAGCTTTGTTCCATCCCATAGCAATAGCATCTATAAATCTGAAAAATAGGCGGTCAGATGTACAGGGACCAAAAGCCCCAAGGGCCAAAGCTTTATTTAAACAGTTTAGTCTTTATGTTTGTCGTCCTTTACTGGGAGGAAGTTGCCCATTTGCCAGCTGCTGGGTGGCATTTCCCAAGGTGGACGCAGTGATTTCATTCCAGGGTGAGCGAAACTCATGGAGGTCAGACCTGCACACCTGCAGGAGTTTGGTGAAGGTGGCTCTGGGGTGAAGTTGTCAGCGTGTTTCTGCTTTGGAAAACTGCGCTGGTTCCTCTACAAATATGAAATGGGATGCATCAGAGGATCTCTACCTGAATTTAAGTGAACTCAGCAATGATGCTTTCACCTCTTTCCTGCTGAGATGATTATCCAGTTAGGTTGACTGTGTCTTCAGGGGATTTCTTCCAGTGTTTGGAAGGAGTTTCCTTTTGGCTCACTGGTTTGTTTTGTGAATCATCTTAAATCATAACCTTTTAATAGCTGTGCTATTAGAGTATTTGTAGAAAGGTTATCCTGTTGTCCTCTTGGTTATTTTTTCCTAAGCTGTGTTGATTTGGTTTTGCTATAACGATACCTCCTGGCTTTTCATCGACCTCTATTGCCACTGCCATTTCTTTATGTCATCTAATGAGTTTCTTTGTTTGACATGATAAAGTAAGTAATGCTGTTATGAAAATGTTATGAAGGATTTTATAGAAAATGGTGAACTATGATAGTAAAATATCTTAAGAGATATTAAAAGCACAATCTCTCTCCTGTTGAATTTCAGTTTAAGAAAAAAAAAAAAAAATCCATAACAGTTGGACTCAATGATCTTAAAGGTCTTTTTCGGACCTGAATGATTCTATGATCCTATAAATTTGTGTTACATCCTATTACACACTTAGATATAACCCAGTGGGGTTTCATTCCTATTAAATACTGCAGGACTTTTCCACAAAGCAGGAGAATACAAAAAATAACTTGCATGAAGAGTAAAGGATCGTCACGTGGATTTCTCAGGTTATAATTTGTTTTGTGATCTTAACATCACTTCTTATAAAATCGAAACTACTATTAATTTCTCTCCTGTTTTGGATTGACTGGAAGTGTTGACAGGTTCAGGAAAAGAGAGGTAATTAAATAGCATATCACAAGAAAGCGTCAATGACTGCTTAATTTATCCCATTAACACGCAGTTGCTGTCACTCCCAAAAGCCATGTACACACAGCAGCAAAGCTTTTCTAATACAGCGGTAAGGGAAAAATAAAGAGCAACTTATTGCAATAACATGAAGAAGAAAGCCTGAATATTTGTCTGGAGTATGTACAAATAAATTTCTTCAGATTTTAAAATAGTCTAAGAACTCTTTAGTTAGTTTTCCCTCTTCTCCTGTGCTTAAGGAGTCTCCACTTTTGCAAAACATTTCTTTTCAGAAGTTTCTTTGTCCATTTTCTCCAATTTCTATTCAGATCTCAATGAGAAATTATTCTCCCCCCTGCCCTCGATTACTACTGCCTTTTGCTATTTTTTCCTTCTATTTTCAGTACTTGGACTGGGGTGATAGCTTTTCGGAAGACTGCTAGACAAAATATAGCTGTTTTTTTTAGCAGTACTTAACTTTTCAATCCTGGATTAATTGGACAATTGCACAGTTGGAAGAGTGCTTTTTTCTTTGATAAAAATGCTGTTTTCCAGTCAAATGCCTTATATACCAAACCAGTCAACTGCAAGGAGCACAGGAACAAATAGAAGTTGGTCTGAATGCTTCACAAAAGCAAGGCTGATTCTTATTTCCTATTTCCAGAGATCCATGACGGTGACCTAAGATTCCCTGAAAACAGTACCGCTCAGAGAGCTTATCGCAGCATATCTGTATGTTGTTACCTATGAGCAATTTAATAAAAAAGATATTATAGCAACAATAAAAGGAGGCTGGAGAATGCCAGCTAATCCCTGAACAACCTTATTTCAGTCTATTTAAAGTCCAAGAGAGACTTGAATTCCAGAACCTAGCAGTTTCTGACATAAAACAAATGTTTTCATCATGTCCCAAGCTGGTGACTATCTGGCAGGTCCAGTACGTCACAAGGAGGAATCACGAGCTGTGAAGAGCCGATTTTCAATACTTTGCACTGCATTCCTGCATCAATTACACCCAGTATATCTGCAATAGCTGCAGATTTTAGTGGCATTACGCCTGGATTTATCTTAGCATCACTAGATTTGACGCGTCCTTTTCTAGAAACGTATTATTGTGTCTGAATTAGGAAAATAAAAGCGCCAAGCCAATATAAAAAAACTTTGTATCCGAGGCAGTGATAAGTCCATCACCTCATCAATAAAGCGTGTCCAATACTCTCAGTAATCCTAGTGATCAGCTTTGTTTATGAAAGCTAGAGATATTATATTGAGCTCCTCACCGCTCTGAGCAGGGATGACAAGTGGCAATTGAAACTAATGTTGACAGAGCTAAAGGAGCACATGCTGAGTGCAACAGACGTAACACGGCAGAGAGGGAACAAGGCTAAACCAAGCTGGCGGGGAAGAAAACTTGGAGGTAACTAATGGACATTGGAACAAATCCCTCGTCCCACTTAACTCAATGGCAAAACACCGCTGATAATTTGCTCCGTTCAGTAATGCAGTTGCTGCCGCACCTTTATAATCAGGAGGAAAAATTGGCCGATGCAGAGGAGCCGTGGTACAGGAGTTACAAGTACGAAGGATGCAAGGAGAGCATCGCAGAGAATGAACTGAGGGGGATATCAGCTCTTGAAGTCTCACTACCTAATTCTTCCCTATGACATCTAAGAGCATCAAAGTATCCAAAGCGTAACTGAAAACCTCCTTTCTCAATGCACTTGTGAAACACGTAAGCACGTCACGCAAAACAAGGAACCCTGAAATACAAGTAGATACATCAGTACCTAGAAAAGAAGAAAACAGTCTGTGTTTAAAATGTGTATTTCTGGTGTAATTCTACAAATGTAAATGTTTGTTTCATTGCCTGGTTTTAAGGCTAAATTCCCACTACTAGAATCAAGTCTCTATTTGGTTACTGTTATTAGTGCTGCAGTTAATACCACTGATTAGTCAAGAATTGTCCTTTTCGCCTGTGGTCTCATCTAGCTAATAGTTTTTATCACGAGCTACACATTTTAGAAGGAAAAAGATTATTGTTTTCTGCACATTTGTGCTACATCTCTCGCAACAGATTTCCACTCTGCTCAGTCTGCAAGTGCAACTGCACAATCATTTTTAATTAATAATGCTGTGCTGAGAAATGTAAGAAAATTTTCTATTTCAGAAAGAAGATTTTTAAAATGACCAAAGATGTAGGTTTTGGGGATTCACTGACAAAGGCAAATGTACTTTTTCCAGTGTTTATAAGGACTCAGCTGAACTTCTGTCAAGGTTTCCATCCACACTATAAGACAGCGAGAGAAAGTCTATGAAACAACAACAAGAAAGATCCAAAAGCTAGACAATGTAATTACGAGCAAAGATTGAAAGAGATGAGCTTGTTGAATCTAGAAAACAGATGATCTGGGGAAATGGGATTAACTGCTCAGATATATGAAGGTTTGCTGTAAAAAGAAACAGAAAAAGCTATTCTCCATGCCCACCGAGGATAGGTCAAGAAGCCATTGGCTTAGACTGGCTTGGATTGCTAGGAGAAGATTTAATTTAGATATGAAAAAGTACTATCCAGTATTAAGCATAGTAAAGCCCTTGTACAAATTACCAAGGAAGGCCTGGACTTTCTGCTGCTGGAAGTTTTCAAAACCAGATTGAATCACAAATCATCTATGGAAGCAGTTTACATGATGATTCAGATGATTTGGGGGATGAAGTAAATGATCCTCTGAAACCTCTTCCAGTCCTATATATTCTGTGATTTGGACAGTGTTGGGGAGGAAGGCCATAATGATTTTAAGCCTATGAGAAATTTAAAAACATTATGTTGTAACTGAAGAATTAAAAAAAAAAAAAAAGAAACCAAACCAAACCTCAGTGTTGTTTCAGACCCAGGTGCATTTAGCCCATCTCCTTCTACCAGCACCCGTAAGTGGATGCCAAAATAGTAAGCACAGGGAAGGTGTTTGTGACTACTCTACCAGTCTCCAACTATTCTCATCTCAGGGACTTCCTGACCCCGTTGTTGTCCTTGCTGATTCCTTCCTCCAGCTACCTGCCCAGATGTAAGCCCACAAAAATGTATATTCATATTTTTCAAGTCTGCTACTTGCTGCATGAAGAACCAACTTTGTTTTAAGTTGAATCCCATCAGCTTCATATGAAGACATTAGTCTTTCCGGTAGAAGAAACTGAATTGTTACTCCTACCCTCTGCTTCCTATCTTTGAAAAATTATTTCTATTGGTCAACACCAGATAAGAGGATAATCTTATCCCATGACTGCTTATTTCCGTTAAACACCTTTTGTTAACACTTTTTTGGAACACATTTTATTTATGGGTTATTGATACCCACAAGCCTGTTAACCCATTAAAAAAATCAAGAGATCTCTAAGGTGCAATTAACCAGAAGTGAAATCTTTTTCCCTTCCTTCATCAAACATTCAGCGATTTGTCTGGTTCAGATGTCAGGTTTATAAGCTTGTAGCCCCCTGGATCTCTCCTGGATCCTCTCCAGTCTTCATATACCAGGGAAGTTTTAAGGGAAACATTGCACGTTGGTGTTAATAATTCAGATATTTAGTTTTTTCTTTTCTGTAAAACTCTTGGATGAATATATTTAGCCCTGCTATTTTGTCAGTGTTTATTCCGTCTTTCTAATCTGTACCTTTAGTTCAATTTCAGGCAGGCTTTTTGCTGAATCCTCCCCTCAAAGAGGGTCTGGGATGTTTATCACCCTTGTTTCTTTTGTAGTAAACACCAGTGAAAAGAATTTGCTCAGGTGCTCTGCAGTGACCTTTTTCTCTGCGAGTGATTCTTGTATACAGTTGCTATCAACTGGTCTTACAGGCAGGCTTTTCACTCCTGGTATGTTGAAATAAAAATTTAGTATTAGTGTTGTTACCCTTCATTGGTTGCTCCTCCATCTCCTTTGGCCTGTTTCATTATATTTTTGCTTTTAATCTGCCAGAGTTCCCAATTCTGTTTGCTTTTTTTGGATGCAGCTTTAGCTTTTTGAAGAATGCCTTCTTATTTCTAATGGCAGCCTTTACCCTTCTGTTCAACCATGCTGGCTTACTTTTTTCTCCAGGCTTTTCTATGAGAAAAACAGCGGTGCAGTAGTGGCATGTTTCCTACTCAACACCCTTCAGTACGGTCAACACGTGTGAGGATTTAATTCCTCTAGCTTCCCCTTTTAACTTTTTTTAAGATCTTATTTTTATTCAGTCCCACTGCTGAATTTGGACAAAGCTTTGGTGGACTGCTCGGCCCCTATTGCGCCCATAGGGATGTTGACGCAAGGTACGTCACAGAATCTGCTGCAGCATGTTGACTTCATGATGAGATTTGGAACTAGATTTTTATATCAACCCAGGGGTTACATATTTTTTTCTGGGATCAGTAACCAGCAGCTGCTGCTTCAAACTCAGATGTGACCTTGGCTCATTCTCCATGGAGGTATCTGACGTCACCCGATAGGCTTGTGTTTCCTGCCTTTCCTGGCCCTTTTTTTTTTTGTTAGAATCAGTGCTGCTGAGCTGGTGAGCAGTAAGGTCTGGTGACCCAAGGCTGTATTGTTCCTTCTTGGCCTGGAGTTTCAATTCATAGAGCTTCTTGATGACATGTTTTGCTCTCTCTTTCCAGCATATGGCTCATCTGATATAGTGTCCATTTGATTGTTTTCCTTCCACCAAGTTTTTGATACCTGCATATCCATCTCTTCATTCAGGCTCAAAAAAGCCAGTTCTACCGTCTTTGTTTCTGAGGTTTCCAGCATTTGCATAGTAACGTGTACTGCCACTTTAGTTCCTGTCTTGACAACCATTTCAAACGTCCGTCCATTTGTTTTCCATTTTCTGTTTACTTCCTGTAACCTGTTCTTCATTGGGGGGTACCTACGTTTGTGTCTTCATCTTTAGAAATGTCATTGCAAACCATATGCTCTTGTGCATCAGTTGGCTTCCCTCACTCCTTACTTTACACGCTCACTCACTCTCCTTGATCTTAAGTGACAATGCCTCAGATGAGCCCTGTCTCTCCTGTACTGGCTTTTGACGCTCTGCATGTGTCCAATGAGCCTGAAACCGTCTTACATCCAGACTCTGCCTCTCCACCACTCTCCCTGGACCTGCAAGAGATAAGGGACTATTTCAGAGAACATTACCATAGAGGTCCTTCGCTTTGGTTTCTTTTCTAGGAGCCTAAATTTTTCCTCAACAGACAGGATTTCCCTTGCCTGTGTCATTGATACCCATTGGGGCCATGACCACAGACTCCTCGTCACTTGCTTCCTCTAATCTTCCAACTGCCTTTGCATGTTATAACCATGAATGGCATTGTCTTATATTTTCTAATACCTTTACTAGGTGATAACTTCTTTCCTGATTGATCTTCCAAGCATCTTAATTTTGCTGTCCTCTTGAAAATGGTCTTATATACCTTATTGATGAGGGTTTCTATATGATTTCTGTGGAGGAAGTGGAGAGGGGGCAAAAAAACGAATTTTAGAAAAGAAATATTGCATAATAATGAAACAAGAACCTTTCAATGTGATTTAAACTTTGTGATGACCTGGAAAGGAAACAAAGTGAGGGAGATTTAAGGATATTCAACTGCAAAGCCCAAAAGCATATGCTTTAATTAAATTTAGCAGCTTGGATCAGCTCCGCCCCTCCCATCTGAATGGCTGGCAGATAGTCTGTGATCATGGAAATATGCTTTCCTTTGCCCTTATTTATGTTACCAAATCTATTCTAAAATTTCTCAGTGTCGTGACTGCATATAGCGATAGTGGGAGCAAGAAATAAGACAAGATATCACATAGACCCACACGAAGCACTTTGGCTAGCAAGGTGCTTGTCGTACAGGTTGCCAATACCGATTGGATCTCTTGTCGCTTCTAGAGATGAGATCCACATTAAGGAATTTTAGCAATTAAGTCCTGTTTCCTGAGGAAAGTCAGGATGGTTACTCTACAAAACTGCCTACAAAAAGATTTCTTAGGGTTTTTTTAGGCACCTGTGTCCGTAAATGCCAATGCTTTTGCTATTAAACATAGATATCTACAATTTTCTCCTGTGGATGTCCAGAGGTGCTGCTGTCTCATGGGAGCTGAGCAGTTCCTTCCCAGCACTTTGTGAAAGTCATGCCATTGGCACTCTTCTCAAACACCCCAGTGAAGCTCAACTCAAAAGCACGTTCTGGGTACATGTAATGATCACCGATGACACTGTCCTGACTGTCTAGTAATGCAAAATCTGCCCTTTTTGTAATATAATAGGGATTCGCTTGCTTGCTTAGGAAGTGGGTGGTTTGGGCTCAAGTCTCTCAGGTTGGGAGGTTTCCAATCTGCCATTCCCATGTCCTAGAAAAATGTGCTAATCATGCAGCTGGGTTAAAGCTGCTTTCTGTCCTGCTAGGCAAAGCTGTGCCTTTGTGCAGAAAAAAGACCTTCAAGCTTCATAAAGCAAATGAAGGAACAGCCAAAAAGAAACATGACATTGTAGCTTGTTAAAGAGGGGATCCTAGGAAACCTCTTGGAAGAGAGGGTGGAAAGGGTGTAAGGATGTACTGCAGAGGGCCTTTAAAGTTAAAACACTCATGTTTGATGTGATAAAGAGGGAAGCAGTGGGTAGAATTTGCTTGAATTTCCCTAATCTTCATTTGGAAGAGCTTTTTTCCTAGAGGGTGTGTCCCACCAAATAATAGAGGTTACCTCCCTCGGTGGATGCCCTTTGTAATGTTGCCGCACTTCATCCTTGCTCCTGAATAGATTGCCTAGACTTTGCCTTTCCTCTTAAAAACTGAGTTTTTACTAACTATTGTAGAGAGCTACAGCTGTGTATTTTATAGGAGAGGTTTTTGTCACTAATTCTTTTCAGACTGAACATCCTTTTTAATAAATGAAATAAATGCTAAGTGCAAATAGACCATGCCTCTCATTATGACAGCTTTGTACTTTTTATTAGGTGAGTGGGAGAGATGAGTACAGGTGTATCCAGTGTGTCGAACTGGAGAGGACACACAGTAGCACTGAGACTTGGCCTTGCAACCCCTAGGACGTTAGACCTGGATTTGTGCCACAGTGTCTGGGCATCTTTTGTACCTCATACCCACCTTTACTAAATTTACTTCTTTCAAATGTGCTAGTTATTCAGCCACTTCAAAACTGTCATCGATGGCAGACCAAGGAAGAGGCTGGATGCTGCAGTAAGGTACCCACAAGGTTAACTTTGCTCTACTTCAGAACTGAACAGATGCCCCAGTTTGTGGCCAGGAGGGTACTACATTATGGAGGATCCCTCCATCCTGAATTAGTTAAAACTCCTTATCACTTGCAGTCAAGAAGGACAGATGAGGATGGTTAAGAAAGGGCATGTTAGTCTTAGGCTTAGGCCAAGTAACAAGGGTTATATTCTGCCTGCTTAAATTTCATCAAGAATTCAAATCAATGATGTAGCTCATTAAGATAACGTGTCCCAAAGTTTTACATGAAGATTGGTGTTGATATGTTGCTGAATAGCCCCTCCACCATTGATCAGAAGTGTCTGTACTTCAGCAGTGGGTCAGCTGCATTCCAGTCCTGGTCCAAAGCTAATGTGAAGTCAGTGGAAGGACTTCTACCGAGTCAATAAGCTTTGGATCAATTTCCTATGTCAGTTCACAAAGTGCTTTTGAATAATGTATGGTGAAGTCTTTATATAAATCGAAATTAGTGTTTTCATTTACTTGCATATCGTATAAATAAAACTTTTTTTGGAAATTGTTTTACTTAGTTATTTATCTGTTTGGAGATTGGAGATGAAGTCTATTGATCGGCCTGATTAAAGAATGTGAAATCAGAGTGAGGCTGGCTCCCTCATTTTAACGAGATAGTGTATCCATTTTATTTTTTTTCAGATGGATTTGATAAAATGAGATACAAATCTACACACCTGCAGGCCATTGAGATAATACAGTAGTCGGGCTAGGTGCAGGAAGAGAAATGGTAGTAAGGATGTGTGCATTCATCAGGATGATACATACAAAAAGGGAGAATGATTAACTTTGCAAAGTGTTTTTCATAGTCCACTAGCTTAAGATATTAACAAACCGCTGCTTGAGTGAGCCAGATCTCCTGACCTTAAAATTATATCATTTCAAAACCAACAGAAGCAAACATAGGCCAACCGATCCATTTATTTAAAGTATTTTAAATGCCCCTGATTAAGTGTGCAGATCTGCACTATAATCAGATCTCAGTGTGGGCTGCCACCAGAAGAGGTGGTCCTCATCTTTCCATTTTGCGCTGGACCCCGGCTGCATATTCCTCTGACTTCCCGTGTGTTTGAGCAGTCCTGTAGGTGGAGGTAGCAGGAGGAACTGGGATCACCTCTTTAGCAACAGCCTGGAGCTGGACCAACTTAGGCATGGCATGAAACTGTACCCGAACATTGGCAACTTGCTCTGAATGGCACTGTAGCCCCATGTGATTATGGGAACTTCAGTAATTAGAAGATCTTACATGGTGCAGTGGTCATTTATTTCAGAAGCAATAAAAAGTGATATGTTCATAAGTATGAACAGTGGTTGCTTTCTTTTTGTCTTCAAGCTGATACCTGCTACTGAAGTAATTCATTTATTTTAAACATTTGTATTAGACTTTAGTGAAATATAGGAGGTAGTATAACAAGAGAGAATGAAGGAGACGTGTCCCATTTCAGGCCAACAATTATAAGGGCCAGTAATCTTTGTCTCCTGGCAGGTGAAAAAAAAAACCAACCAGAGCTAACGAACTTCTGTTTTGCAAAGATGAAGTTCATTAGGCTCCTCAGAAGGGGCCTGCTCCGACTGAAATCACCTTAATAGAAAAGTGGGAGTAAACAGAGACCTTACAAAGAGCAAAAAGGTCAGTAAAGGAAACTGCATTTTAGAGATCAAAAATGCAGGGGTAACATGGGCATTGCTAAAAGTAAATTCAAATTAATCCTGGGAAAGAAAATTAAAATAGGGAGCAAGAATTTCTTCGGTATTTAAACAAGAAAACAGAAAGAAAATGCGGAATAAGAAATACAGGGCAGACATTAAAGATAATGGAAATATGACCCTGCAGTTAAAGGTCTACTTCAGCTCGATTTTCTGTAAGGACTCTGATGTAGAGCCTGCTAAGGAAAGACAAGATGATTAATGGGAAGAGGACTGTGGACATGGAAATTTCTATTACCAAAGTGGAAACAAAACTCTCTAAACTGGTTTCATTTAGCTAGGGAGAAGGGAGGAGATATGGAGCTAGGTAATCAGCATTCTTGATATTGGAAAGAGCTGGCTCAGGAAATGAGCGCTCCATCTCAAAGCTCTTTAATAAATGTATGAAGTTGGAGGTGGTTCCATCTGTATGTCAAATAATAAATGTAGCGTCCGTATTTGAGTGCAGAAAAGCAACCACCCAACCCCACAACTGTGCAAGCTTTAGAATAAATCTTCAAGAAAGCAAAAAATGAATGAATAATTAAAGAAAAGAAACGACCACAAGGAGGTGAAAATAAATCAGGATGGGAGGAAATACAGATTTATCAAAGGCTGTTTGTGTCTGATATCTTTCCTTAAAAAGGATAACCAATTCTTGTGGATGGGAAAAATGCTTTAGACATAATCCACTTAGACTTCAATGAAGCAATATCAATATTATGCCACATGGGATATTATTAACTGGAGAAAATGTGGATCATTTCCAAACTACTAATGTGGTCAGTAACTACTGAAGAGAAATGACCTGGGGTTCTGTGGAGAAGAGAGCTTGTAGTTTGCAGGGCAGTTTTTAGTGGAGTTTCACAACGCTCTGTCTTTGGACTAATCTTATTTAATATTTCTGTTGGTGACCCTGGCTTAAAAAAATAGAGATTTACCAATGAAATCTGTAGACAGCACAAAGCTGGGAGGCATAGGCAATTCAGAAGAGGATTGGTGTGTTAGTGAGGTGAATTGGATGGAGAACTGAAAAATATAATAGTACAAAGAGTAAGGTTGTGCATATGGGGATTAATAACAAGAGAATCAGCTGTAAAACTGGAGCTTGTCAGTGGAAAATGAGGGAGTAAAAAGGGCATGTTGTGCTTGTTGATCACAGAATCACACAGCCCTTAAAAAGCAAACATCCTAGGGATGCCTCAGCTGAGATGTTCTCAGGAGAGGTCTTTCATGAGACTGGAGTGAGGCCTCTTACAGAACAGTGGACAAAATCCTTGGCTCCCACAAATGAGAAATATGACTTCAAGCTGGTGCCATGAAGTTCATCCCGGAGGGACCATCAGTGGCATGGAGAGGTTACCAGATAGGAAAAGCCTAGAAGGGTTTGACTTTTATACAGCCTGGGAAAATGAAAGCTGAGAGGGAATATGGTTATTCTTTGAATTCAAGTGAACTTAAGGAACAGAGAAGGACTCTTTAAGCAGAGGGAGAACACTGATGCAAGAATAAATTGGTATACATTGGACATGGATGAAGAATTAAGATGGAAGGGTCTGGGACAGTCTCTTAATCCAAATAATGGGAACAAAAGACCTTCCTTTCAGGTAGATTTATTAAGAAACTGAAAGATGTTGCTAGATATGACAGCAGCCTTAGTACAGAGTGGGTTTTGATTGCCCAAAAAGATTCTGGGTACACCGAGCTCAGCTCTCTCACCTTCAGGCCTGAACTGGGATGTCTGCGTGATGCTGCATTTACCAATCTGTGTTTCTGATAGCTTGGCACCTTTGCATTGTTCTCTGTTGCACAGTACAAACCTATCTTAGCTGAGTCATGAGTGAGACTTTGAGGTCTACTGTTGGTTCTACTGATCTTTAGGTGGAGAGATGTCTGTGAGGTTAAATGAGCTGAGCTGTTCTCTGAAGGCAACTCTTTTTCTACATGGAGGATCTTGGGAGCCCAGGGTGATTCCAAGTTTAGTTGAAACTGTGCCATCAGATCAAAAATGAGCAATGATGAATCTAAGCCAAGCCATTAATGCCCAGGCTAGGTGTACATAAGTGAGGAGAAAAATCTTTTGTTTGTATTTTGTATTTCTACCTGCTGGATGAGACTAAGCATTACAGGCAACCCTAGTTGCAATCAAAGGACATTTGTCCATCAAGAGGGGAGGGCGTCATGTCCTTGTTGAGCTGTCCTTTCCTTTTCCAGTTTCTCTGACTAAACATTTCGGCAGAACAAGAAGTTCTTCAGTACAAGGCTAACCTGCTGTACTTGCACAAACCGATTTACATGCTCGCTCACACGATGTATCCAAAGGAAATGTTCAGACTAAGTCAGGAGACCTTACTCAGCAGTGACATTGCACTCTTGTAACGGATAATTTACTCAAGCCCTTTCTCAGTTTAGTGAGTGACTGAAATACAATATAAGGTTAAATATCTCGCCTAGAACCGTATATAACCTTCTCATCACCCTCCTGAAATTACCAAAAAACCCTACACTAATTAGGGGAAATACATTTCTCTAAGGCACTGATAGTTTACTCAAACGTCAAATAAAGAACAATAATAGATAACTTTATAAGAGAAAAATATTTCTTCCCTCTACACAATCTAAACTTAGATCTCCTTAACACTGCAGTGTCTTATCCACATCCAAGATGTATTCCACAGGTTAGCTAAGGTGTTTGTCCTTGCTCTTCGTAGTTCATCCCACACCAAGGAGTACTCCTCATGTGGCATCAACTGTGAAAAAGCAAGGAGAAATGCTTTCCTTTGTGAGAGAGATCAAAATGTCATTTTTGGATCCATTTTGACAAATACTCTGTGGTGTTTCCAGAGGCTTCGTGAGGGAAATTCTCTCTCTTGTGGTTGGTGCAAGCTGGGTGCCACCAGGTCACTGTGACCCAACAGTCACAGTCAGTGGGGGAGTCAGGTGAGGGAGTGACAACACAGTCATCCTGTGAGGATTTCAGAAGGGTTCACAGAGCAGTCAAAAAAGCTGGATACATTTTTAACGTTGATTGCGAAAAGGAAAATAACTGAAAGTAAAAATCATAAGTGGAACTTAATATTTACATATGATTAACATTTTTCAGAAACCCACATTCAAGTGACAGTCAGTGATATTAAATCCTACCAGTACTCGGGCCATGTCATATGAAAAGAAATGATCCACTGAACAGTCAGACTGAAAAAATCGCAGAACGTCAGTCCTTGTTCGGAGCAAAATGTATGGGGAGGAGAAAACCGTCATAACTCCCTTGTATTCCCATAGTGACAAGAGAGGACAGTCCTTGTGGTATCCATGGTGTGTGTAAGCAAGGAATATTCTTGATTTGCAAAAGGCTGAGGGTTGCTATCAGAGAGGTTTAGTAGTTTAAAGAGAAAGCTGGCAATTCAAAAATAATTCAAAACTGTACACACATCTATAATTTATTCTCATTTTGATGAGTCAAGCAGAAGGATGCTCTTTGGTGGGAGGACTTGAAGAGCACAACTGTGTTCTCCCCTGGTTCAGCTCCAAGGTGGCACTTGGTTACAAGCCAAGAATTCCATGCAGAAAAGAAGAAATAAGAGCACAGGGGGGATGCACAAAACCAACAAAGGGCTGAGATTTAACAAAGGCACCAAAGGGATGGTACAAAGAAAGGAGAGATTGTGCCATTTATGGAATTGGGTGTAGTTCAAACATGATGCCGCAGCGGAATTGAGACTAATACAAAACATGTCTTTGACCTTGCTAAGTCTGAGCTGATCTTTGGAAGGCAGTGATGGATTCTTTAATTTAAATCATTAAAATAAAGCCAAATCAAAACAGCATCTGAGCATACATTCAGAGAAAGCTCCCTTATTGTGCCAAGAGTAGCCTGCATGCCAGAGCTCTAAATAAACAGTCTAAATATACAGGTTCATAAATCTTGTGTGTGAAATTAAAACAAGGGAAAGGACATTGATTTATTATATGTTTGTTGGAAAGCTTAAGACTTAGTCTTTAGTTATAATAACGGTGTCCTCCATGCTCCGTAAGGGGGCAGAAGTGCTTGACTTCAATTGTGCTTTTCTTGTTTTTGGTAATTATAAGGTCAGTAGGAAGTGTTCCCAGAACAGCAATCTTTTTGACTCCACTCTTAGGTTGTTTCTAGATTCCCATTAAAATTTCACCACTCAGTCTAAGTTCTCCAAAAAGAAACTGACCTCCTGAACTTGAAATATAGCTCTTGTTTCAGGGAATGAATTTTGTGGGAAATGCCATAAAAATCAGGAGAAGCATTTGAGAGCTCTGCAGCCAGATTGTGACTGACATACATCACATAAGATTTGCTTCCTATTAAGAGTTAAAGAAGAATCAGTAATTTTACACCAGATGCAGATATACTCTGGTTTATTGGAAAGACATCTTTTTGATTACTCCTAAAAGTGTGGGGGTTTGTTTTTCTGTTTGTATTTTTTTTTTCCCCACCCCTATGTGTAGTACCTCCATAACCTCTCGACTTGGGTAGCTTCACTGTCTCTCGTGCATGCTGTGTGGAGAGAAGGAGATGTATGGGCAGGGAAGGAGATGTATGGGCAGGGAAGGGGATGTATGGACAGGAAGGCTTTTCCTTTCAGTAGTAGTCCTAGCATGCTGGATTGAAGATACCAGTAAGAGTACAAAATAAGAAAATAAGGAGTGTAAGAAATAAGAACAGAGGTGCAGATGGTGTGTGTCACGGGGAGTCGAGCTTCCCTACTGGTATGTTCTGGTGAGCTCTGCGCTGTAACACATAAGTAACTCTTGTCTAACACATGATAACTTATCAACATAGTGTCTGCATGCACTGCGGAAGGGTGGCTTCGTCTGTAGTCCTTCACTGGGAGACCATGTCACTACTAAGATTCAGTTTGAGGTGTACAGAGTTCCAAGAATTCAAGAAGGGCAGAGGTTGGCAAAGTTTGGCTCCATCTTCACTCCCTACAATCAAGGACAAAAGAAAGGTGTGGCAGGTGGATGCACAGAAAAAAAGTTTAAAAGTGGGACAGGTGTAAAATGAAGATCCTCTGTCCTCTGGCAGTCTGTGACTTAGGGACATCCTGAGCCAGGCTATAATCACGTCTTTATGATGAGTAGCCCTCAATAGACCTTCCTTCCATAAATGCATCTGATTGTATTTGAATCTACTGTCATCTATGCAACAGCTTGAGGTGAGGATTTTCATAGTTTGGTCATGTAGAGCATGAAAAAAATATTCCCCTTAACCAGCTGGCTGTTAACAAAGGGCAGCAGAGGAGAGATTGCTCTGCGTGCATATGGGAGTATTGTTTATGGGAGCTGTGCAAGGTGTCTCCCCTTCTTCTTCCATGGCTGCCCATCCTCTGGGTCCTTTGATATAGCAACTGTCCTGTACCTTCCCCTCCAACCACTTGCGTGAAGTTCCACCCAGTCCTGTAGGTTACATGTTTCTTGGAGTAATAGGAGATCATTCCAGCTCTGCTACCAGCACACAAAGTCATTTCACAGGTAGCTTAGCTAGAAGAGTGCCAGGCTTCTCTGTCGCCTCTCAGGGTTCATCTCCTCCCCAACAGTGCAAGTCAGGACATGTTACAGAAAAAAACATTTGTACAATCAGCCTATACAAGCCAAATGGCTGATTCCAGAGTTTCCCAGAAGCCCTTGCTTCCTCAGGCAGTGCTGGAGCTCTTGTGTCACGGTGGCCTCAGCAATGACACCACACAAGTTCCTGGTCTTGTCCTTCACTCCTTGGGTGACAGAGGAGGTAGGAGATGGCAAGACGACTGGCTCTTCCATTGCACCCTGTGAACTGGAGGAGCACTTTCACACCTTCCCTATTTTGTGTAGCTCTGGTGGCTCAGAATCACTGGCTTTGAGTCCTCTCCGTAGCCGGCACTTTCTGGGGGGACCCAGAACCCACCTCCCCTGCCCTTCTTCCTACCCAGGGATGTCCTTACCCCATGCCAAATTGGGTACGGAAAGAAGCTCCTGCCTCTCATAAGCCCCTGGGGCCTGCTCCAAGTCCTCTGCAGGGTCTCCCCAGACCTTCCTGAAGGTGATCATCTGCCTTGCAAGCATCTGCTCCCTTCAGCTGTCCCAGCATGGCAGGAGCCCAAGATAAAATGGTGTGACCTCAACTTCTTGCTGATCCTTCTCCGACATCCGGCAAAGCTGCAAAGAATAACGAGGAAGGAGGTCCTACGCTGGGGGCAGGAGAAGGAGAGGGCTGTGAAAGCTCCTCTGTGCACAAGGCTATGGGTGATGGGTCTTCCTGTAAAGAAGATGGCAGCTCCTGCTATCTTTCTCTGGGCATCCATCACCAAGACGCAGAAGACCTGCTAAACGATACAGCTGTATTTCTTCTGAGGAGAGTGCAAGCTCTGCTATTTTAGCCCCATGTCTTGGCTTGATTTCTTAACTGTCTCTTAGGGGGTAATTAAATGAAATTTCTCATTGCGTCCATGGCTTCCTTCTTGCCATCCCACAGCAACTCACTCAATGGGGGTGTCAGGGAGCAGCAAGGGTCAGCTGTTCCCTAAAGCATGGGGAGCTGGCAGCTGAGCTCAATAGGGCTGGCTGGGCAGGGGCTTCACCAGCCCCAGCCTCGAGCAAAATAAGCAGGACAGAGCATGGCCAGGTTCAACCTGGAGATCAGATCACCAGGCAAGTTTATGGGGATGAGGCAGGTCCCAGGAGCTGGGAAGTCAATCCCTGGGAAAAAGTCAGGATCAGGTCTCTCATGATCCCTGGTAGATTTCTTTTTTTTGTATTCACATCACCTTTTCTCTCCGCCTTGTCGTGGGATCTCTGCATGCCTTGCTTTTGGTTTTGCTTTGTTACCATTGTGACCGAATGCCCTTCTACAAACTCCCTCCACCAGAAAGTGTGCATCATTTCTCACAGTCCCTGCTTCATGTGCCAGTCCTTACACACAATTATGATGATTAGATTTTATAGTTATATAGCCCAAAAAGTTGTACTGTCTAACCTTTTGAAAAGTGTGGGGGAGGAAATTGTGAATTCACAGTTCTGCCTTACTCACATCCTCTGAAGGGTTAAATCAGCTCCCTACATCTTCATGAATCACAGCCTTGCTGTCCTGTGCAGTGAACTAGGAGTTGTTGTTCAGGATGTAGACTTATCTTCCAACTCTGTCACTTTTCATGATCTTTATCTCCCTAAAACTTTCACGATCCAGATGTTCCCTGTTGGCTTAGATAGATATTCTGGTAACCATCCCCACTTAGTACTTCCTAATGCCTTTGACACAAGTCTGTGTACAGTAATCAGAGAAAGTAAATAGTATCTGCAAAGCATACTCAAATTTAATTAAAAGAATAATAATATCTCAGACTCTGGCACACTACATCACCGTTGTTGTTTGCTGCCTGTACAGACAGCTTCACAGAACAGCTATTCCTACTCTACATACCTGTAGGCTGACTGGCTTTACCTGACTTATGATACGCGCTTCTGAGGAACTTAATAATAAGAAATAGTCTGTCAGGTTGGAGGAAATCAGAGAAAAATTATCTGGGAAAGGAATTTCCTTAATGTCCTTCCATGTCAGCGTCTCAGCATCTGCAAAAAGTTTTAGGAGAGCATCTTCATTGCTTTAAACAGCATCACACTAGACTGATACCTTAAAACACCTGGGACACCTGATTATTTTATTTTTTTTTAGATGGCTGAAGAAAAGCTTCATGCCATCTATGGTCAGATTTTTCTGTCAAGTTGCTTGCAGTTTTTTCTTTTTCCTTTTTTTTTTCCTTTCTTTTTTTCTTTTTCCTTTTTTTTTTTTTTTCTTTTCCTGAGGGTAGGGACCACATTTGAAAAATTTCTCTTCTCAAACTAGCATCCTCTTACATAAGGTGTTATAACTCACAAAAGACACCGAGAACAAGGGGTAGGCTTGAGCCAGCAACCTGCAAAGGGCCTTCAGGGCTTTGACCATCCGCTGAACAGTCATATCCTCCTCTGATATATCTCAAAGGCACCACTCAACAGAATGCTCACAAAAGATACCTGTCTTGAAAAAAAACTTGTCTTCTATTTTTGTCTTCAAAATTTTCTGTTCCCCTACATATTTCTTCTCAAGCTGGATTGCTAAGAAAAACCTTTATTTCCCTACAATACAGCTTGCCTGAACCAACTATGGGACAACCCTTCTGCTAGTACAGTGGTAACGAATACAGGTAAGGGTTTCTGGTTTTGGCAGTGGCAGGATGTTGCATCTGGCTTTTCCCCTTTAAAGTACTTCAGATGGGCAAAGCAACAACTTTCTCTCCCATGGGTTGTAGGTTGCCTCCTCAGTCTAGAAGCAGAAATGGATCTGGGCTGGAGTGCCAAGTAACTCTACTGTCCACCCGAAGTTTGCTGCTGCCAAGTAGGGAACTTGAAGCTTCGTTCAGGTGCTATGAAGACAGATACCCAGGTGTCAGTGCAGCTGCGGACCTGATCATCAAAATCACAGAATCGTAGAATCATGGAATCGTTTTGGTTGGAAGAGACCTTTAAGAGCATCAAGTTCAACTGTTAACCTAGCACTGCCAAGTTATCACTAAACCGTGTCCCTCAGCATGACATCTACACGTTTTATATATCTCCAGGGATGGTGACTCCACCACTTCCCTGGGCAGCCTGTTCCAATACTTGAGCAGAAATGCAGAATAATTCTGTGTGTTAACTGACCTGATGGCCCAGTTGACTGCTCCATTTCACATGAGACCCACCTCCGGGCAGCCTAAGACCACAGGTCGTTGACTTTCTAAATCCAGCAGCTCCCTAAGCAAAGATAACCTTTGTCTGGGCCAAAAAGTCTCCACAGAGAGGCCATGAAGGACATAACGATGAGGAGGGTCAGCACTGCCATCCCACTTATTGAGCACAGAGGGCACTGGGAGGGCAAGACCATCATGGTGGGCACTGAGTACTGCCTGACCCTGGGTTGAGGAAGTCTGTCCACCTCCCAGTTTCGCTCAGGTTCCTCGTTGGAGAGGGACAAAGAATTTATGCAAGCCTATTGACATAAGGGGGTGGGACAAGTTAATTTCTGGTGAGTTTGATGGTTCATTTCCTGCGTCTCAGTCCAATGTCCCTACCATGAAGCCTGCCTTTGAGCATTTTTCAGGCTTTTCAGCAGTCTGAGGAAGCAGATAAAGGAGCAGTTAGGCCAGTGAGATGAAATTATCTTCTCTTTCCTTAGATGTGATTTGTAGGAGTTAAGCTCCAGAGTTGTCTGGAGGTCACTACCCATTTTTCCTTCTTTCACTGAATAATGGAGAGCCACAGACTTTAGAAATTTGATGAATTTCAGCAGTGGCAGCTCCGTGAGAAAAGGCACAGTAGAAATATCGAGTCCGCACGTACTGAAAAACCCCTGGAGAATAAGAGTGAAAATAAGAAGAGGATGTGACAACAGCATGTGAAGAAAAAGTGAAGCAGTTGGATTTGTTTAGCCTAGAAAAGGGAAACCTAGAGGAAGCCAGGTACATATTCTTCCAACAAAGCAGAGGGAGAGTATGGCGATCAATAGTTCTGTGCCCTTGGTGACTAGAACAACAAGAAATCTGTTCAACTTCCAGCAAAGAAGACAAATTAAATGCCATAAAAGAAAATGAAGAGTGAATGTTGTCTAGAGAGGCTGTGAAAACTCCTTGGATGTTTATTAGAAGACCTGAGGCAAACATGCTCCGGAGTGGTGTAGGTATCCTTGATTCTGCCTTGGTGCAGAGGAAAGGACTAGGGCAAAGGTTCACAAACTGGGGGGACGAAGAATATACCTGAGAAGGTGAGAAGTCCCAGAAAATTACTTTCAGCCGTGGTGTCTCCCTCAGCCCTTGTTCTTTGCTGATTCCATCCCCAAAAGCTATCTCTTTGAAGCTGTAGGAAAAAAAAAAACAACCCCCCCCTACACACACACAGTCTTTTCTTTGAACCAGTGCAGACAGCAAGATGAGAACAAAATACTTTTCAAGGGAATTTGGGAGGAAGAGTGAAGCAGAGGGGTTACTCATCTATTCTAGAAAAGAAAGATAGCTCAATATTAAAAAGTCCAAAAGCTTTGGGAGTCAATGACCTTTAGGTCCATTGCATTGCTTGGAAATCCACTTCTAAATAAATATTCATTGCTGACGCATGCTCTAATAAAAACGGCATATTGCAGTCATTTGCTGGTTGGTGCATAGAGTCTTGTCAGCTCATTCATAGCACATTTACTGCCAAATCATTCCTTTAATCATAGAACGAGAAATGTTACACACGCTCAACAAATCTCCCTCATTAACTGGAGCAGGTTACTACTGCAGTCTGTTATACTTCAGCTTCTATTTTTGGAGAAGGTCTTGTAACCGATTGTGTACGTGAGTCACAGCTGTCACTGCCAGGCTCTGCCAGGGTGAAAACTACAGGACTTTAATAGTGCTAGATACCTACTTCTGAAGAAGTCTTCTGCATCTCTGCCCCGGCACAGGAATACCTGCTCTTCATTTTCACTGCATACAGCAATCCATCGAACGGCACTTTTTATCCCTAGCAGTCTCATCGAAGTAATTAAAGTCCCACTCAATCTTGGTCTAGTGTCAGGATTTGACCCTTTATAATTGTCGTAGGCTGGAGAAAGTAAAATAGAGGTATGGCTCTAAGTGTCCCTTGTGCCCATCATTCTCAGCCTGACTTCTGAAACTTCAAGTTTTTGCAGTCAGCTTTTTTAGGGGCAGGGGGAAATAATTCAAGTTGCCATTAATATGTCAAAGAAAGTTAGATAAGGCCTAAAGGCTTTTGTCTGTATGGGCTATGGGCTGTGATTTAGCAATGCACATAAACACATGCTTGTCTGAATTAGGGCCCCTTGCAGACTTTTATCATAGAATCATGGAATCGTTTTGGTTGGAAGAGACCTTTAAGATCATCGAGTCCAACCGTTACCCTAGCACTGCCAAGTTACCACTAAACCATGTCCCTCAGCACCACGTCTACACGTATGAAGTACCTCCAGGGATGGCCACTCAACCACTTCCCTTTTCGACCAGCAAAGTGAGAGCAGAAATTCCCATCAGCCTGCGGAGACAGAAGATGCAGATGCAGTATGTTTTTTTTCCTGGGAGACACTGTCTGCACTCAAAAATTAAAGGTACTTGGAAAATTTTCTGGGCAATAAGGGCAACTGGCGCGTCACCAGCTACCTCAGTGTTAGGAACCTGTTTAGATGCAGGGTGGCTGTACACGAAGTGACAAGTGGGCATGAACTCTGGAATAAGCTTATGCCTCAGCTGTGCCGGGGAGGTGTTTGGAGAGCCTTGTTGGCACATACCAAGGGCATGCCAAGGACCTCTCCAACCTTTTGCTAATATAGATGGGTCACGTTTTGGTGCCTGAGGACATTCCCACTGTACTGGTACACAGGCATCCAAAAATGCTATCCCAATCTCATGTTCCTTTAGAACTCCAGCAAAAAGAAAAGGATTTCATTCCAGCACATGCCATTTCCTGACAATTAAACCACTGTCCTCCTCGTTTTGGTGGGCTTTTTTTTAACAGTTCCCCTGACATCTGAGGTCACCGAAGAAAAGGCCAGCCACTACCTCCAGGTTTAAACTGCTCAGGCAAACTCACCTGAAGAAAGAAAGAATATGAAAGTTGCGTTGGTCAAGCTTAATGAAAAGCAAAGGTCTCTTTCGTATAAGGTTATCCCATTGTGCTACTGGCCTTGGCTCATGTTAATAAGTGTTATCACACCATTCAGTCACTTCCGACCCTCCTGTCCAGGTTGTCATTTTCCACATGAGCTAGCTACTTGACTGGAAATCCAAAGGAAACTGAACTTACGCTCTAAATTCCTTTCCCCCGTACTTTTTTAGAAAAGGTTAATTTCTTACGGGTTTCTTTAGAAAATTTTCATTCTAGAGAACGCAGGTAGGTGGTGATATATATCATGGTGACATACTCAATGGCAAGATGATGTCGGTTAGACAAAAAAAAACTTTATGGAACACATATTTTCATTTTTATACCTAACAGTGTCACTATGTTTGTACAGTGTTTGATGACCTTAAATTTAGTAATCAGATCAATTCTGTCCAGTACAAGTATAGCTATTCCAGCACCTGACAATCTTTTTATTTTTCATCGTAATTATTTCTTACATGGATACCAACTTTATCTGGGGTGTGATTACACATTTATACCAGACTCCATGCCTTACACATTAAACCTTACATTGCCTTGCTTACACTCCTACACAGTGACTTCACTTAGCTGCAGAAATCTTGACCCTGGAAAGATCTGTCCAAATCCAGGTGGATACCACCATGACATCAATCTGCTAGAGAGATCTCTTGTTTTCAAACCAAGGAATTTCTATTCTAATTTGAGATCCAGAAAGGCACGGAATGGGACATTCAATCCTGAACCACAAGAACTCAGACCTTCTTCTTTCACACTACAAATAAGAGAACTGTGGCCAACGTATCCTGTTTTACATACTTTTTTTCTTCAATATTCATTGCTACCTGAATACATTATCTATGGTTTTGAACACCTGCAGCTATATTGTTAAGGAGAACTGTGTATGTTCTGTACCTCCAACAGATAAGTTAACATCTAAATGTATGCATCCATATGGTTTTTTAATACACAGTTAGTTAAGTGATCTTTTGTACATGAGATGCATTAAAAACCCACAGATGAAAGGCTATATTATACATGTTCAGAACAAGAATAGTGTATGATAACAGTGTATTTGCTTCTATTTTAGTTTGTTAAAGGGAATCATAGTTGGTATATGAGCTGGTTTGTTGACAGAGGGAGGAAAAAAACCATGAATCCAAGCCAAACCATTCCACCTACAATATTAATTAACTCCAATATGAAGAAGTCACTCAGGTTTTATCCTTTTTTCAAAAATATATTTAAACACTGGTTTGAAAAACAAGGACCAGACCACTGTTTCTTAGCTCATTTGAGCCAGTTATACCATTAATACATTAAAAGTTTAGATATCCTGTAATTTAACAGTTCACATTCCCGAACCTATTTGTGGATCTGATCCAAAACACTCTGAAGATTCCCATTTATCAAAATGTTGTCAAGTGTCATGATAGAATCCTTCCTCTTGTGAGATTTGAAAACAAATCATTACATACAAGTCTCAGCTTCTATTGAATAAAATAAGAACAAATATTATAATTTTCATTTTGGGGGAAAGAGGCTTGAAAGTGGGACCTGAATTCACCTAAAAACTAAAAAGCAGAAGTTGAAGAAGAACGTTTATATTTATTGATTTTTTGATCATGGACTTTTAAACCTGTTGGACGAAAGTCACAAATGCTTCAGGTCATTCTCGTCTTCCTCCCTACCTTCCTCTAAAGGTCAATCATAGGAGGAACATGGCAACGTCTGTATGTGGTCTGTAAGGTACTACAGCATATGGCCACGTATGTGCAGATGGACCCACTCCACTGCCAGTGGTGCCGGGGACTCCCAAACGTAACAGGGACTGCTGAGATAGACACAACCAGGGCTGCATCTGTGAATTGGTTTCTTACTGATAGGTGGGCTTGTGCGAACCTCATGAAATTCAACAAGGCCAAGTGCAAGGTCCTACACGTGGGTCAGGCCAACCCCAAGCACAAATAGAGGCTGGACGGAGAATGGATTGAGAGCAGCCCTGAGGAGAAGGACTTCGGTGTGTTGGATGAGAAGCTCAACATGAGCCGGCAATGCGCACTGGCAACCCAGAAAGCCAACCACATCCTGGGCTGCATCAAAAGCAGCGTGGCCAGCAGGGCAAGGGAGGTGATTCTGCCCCTCTACTCCACTGGTGAGAGCCCTCATGCGGTGCTGCGTTCAGCTCTGGAGCCCTTGACATAAAAAGGACATGGACCTGTTGGAGCGGGTCCAGAGGAGGGCCACGAAGATGATCAGAACATTAGAGCACTTCTGCTGTGAGGATGGGCTGAGAGAGTTGGGATTGTTCAGCCTGGAGAAAAGAAGGCTCTGGGGAGACATCATTGCGGCCTTTCAGTACTTAAAGGGGCTACAGGAAAGGTGGAGAGGGACTCTCTTATCAGGGAGTGTCATGATAGAAGGAGGGATAACAGTTTTAAACTGAAAGTGGGGAGATTTAGATTAGATATTAGGAAGAAATTTTTCACTCTGAAGGTGGTGAGACACTGGCCCAGGTTCCCCAGAGAAGCTGTGGCTGCACCATCCCTGGAGGTGTTCAAGGCCAGGTTGGACAGGGCTTTGAGCAACCAGGTCTAGTGGGAGGTGTCTGTGCCCATGGCAGGGGGGTTGGAACTGGATGACCTTTAAGGTCCCTTCCAACTCTAACCTACCTATGATTCTATGATTCCTTGACTTACTTTCCTGCTACTGCTAGGAAGAAATGGGAGGCTACTGCTGAAGAGGAATGTTTAAGGAGGTCCTATGGAAGACCTCATCCTCAGTGCCCTCCCAAAGGAACAGTGAACTGGGATGTAGTAACTAAAGAGAGTGCCCAGGGATGTGGGACTCTGATGAGGAACAGGCAGGTACAAAGCATAACACAGGCTGGTAAATTTCTGCAAGTCCTCCAAGACAGAATTTGAAAATAAAACACATTATTATAGGCTTAGGGAGTCTTTAGTTAGGGAAAGATGAAGAAAGACATTAACTTGACTAACCATCCTGTTTTTAAAAGGTAATCCCTTACTTCTGGAAGACCTTCCTAAAGATGGCAAGCTCTCCCTCACTTTAAATAATAGCTTTATGTATTTAATTCATTTCTTCTAGGTAAGTAAAAAATCAACTTAATCATCAACCAATTTTTTGCAGGACAAAACTAACCAGAGTGGCTGTTTATGGCACTTTTCAGTGTAAAATCTGCCTTGAGAAACCTTTTAGCAAAAGTAAGCCCAAACCTCTACGAATTTTTTTAAGAAAAGTCCGTTCATGTTGTTCTCAGCCATACTGAATTACACTCTTGAAATGAAAATAATGGACTTTGCCTGTCCAAATGTGATATTACCCCATAAATTTGGATTTACACTTCTTACTTAAGTAAAGAAATTGCATGCAAGGAAGCAGACCTGTGAAAGGCCCATTAACAGCTCGGTAGGCAGCAGATGCTCACCAGAGATGCAGACCAGAGTGTCTCATTGCAAAGATGTAATGAGGTTATTTGTCGGTTAAAGCCTCAAGAGGTGATGGCAAGTGAGATCTTTCTGACGGGTCCCAAACAGTTGTGGGTAGGAGCCTTATCACGAGTCTCTGGAAACATTCTTCCAAGCCCAGTAGCTGCTGGGTCTTCACTCTAGTGTATAGAGTGAATGCAACACAGAGCGTCTGAGTACAGCATGGATCAGCAGGAACACGTCTGAACTACAAACAGAAGTGGTCTTGATTCGAATGTAGGAGAAGGTCTGGATAGGAGCTCTGAGATGAACAATTTCAGAAAGGCAGGAGTGAGAAAAGTCTCCTTCCACAATGGAGTGGAACATCCATTGGAGTAAGAGAAGATTACAGAGCTGTGACCTGCCTTTGCATGCTGACCATAATCTTCTGCAGGATGTGAAGGTCAGTATGAGGCCAGAGGGGTGTCTTGAAGGGTAAGATCCTGCACAGCTTGAGGACCAAGCTCCACCATGCTTGGCTCAGAACTCCAGAGGGCCACAGTTGTCAGGGTAGCAGCAAGACTAGGGCTGCTCCACAAGGAAAGGCAAATTGGAGGCTGGGGGTGACAGCAAGACAGGCGAGACCTCCTCAACAGGGGGCCCAGGCCCACAGGACCCAAGGCAAACAGAGCTACCAGTGACAATCGCCAGGTTCACCTGAGAGCCCAGATCACCAGGTAAGACCATAGTCATGAGGGAGGTCCAGGGACAATCATTCAGGACCAGTGAGGAGCCCAACTGAACATGAACCTACTTACAATATGTCTCAGAGAAGTCAGAATTTAGGTGCAGCTCTTGGCGCAACAGCAAGAAGATGTGTGGGTGGAGGCCCTGGGCAAAGCTGGTCGGGGGTGTTAAGATCTATTGCTGTATGCAGGGCCTCGACAACGGTTGGTCCAAGGCTGGCAGTGTGACCCTTGTCAACAGCTATGTTTAATTATTACTTACACGTGGATTTCAATTAATTACATGGACCATGGCTCGACAGCGCTTTAGATGGTAACACTCCTCCAACAAAATGAGATTTAGCATCTCTAAAGATGAGACTTTACACTTACTGGAGATACAAATTTGCATGGGTTATCAGCAGTAATGATTATTACTATGACTACGGTAGCTGATGCAGAAGACTTTTCTTAATTATTCATACTTGACCATTGGCTGTAAGGCAGCATGCAAACAAAGTAACTTATAAAACAATTTTTGTACAGGGTCTAAGCACGTGAAATGTTTTCCCTCATGAAGACATGAAGAAAATGACACATTCTAGCTTTGACAGAAGCAACTTATGTGCCACAATAGTATCTACAATCATTCATATGGGTCATTAGATTGAAAGAACAAATTAAATCGAGTTGTTCTGCAAAATTCACCCATTGTTAAATAATATATCTTGGTAGAATAAAAGCTTTACATATTTCTGGTAATATGCTAGCTCCATTTTCAATCAAAAGAATCATTAAAGGCTTGGTTGAAAAGGGTGTATTTTTCTCTGTGGCCACTGGTGCTTTAAACCATGGAAATGTTAAAATGTTTCTGGCAGATGTTCATTCCTATGCAGTTGAAAGAGAAGTGATCTATTGTCTGCTTAATTATTTTCAATACAACAGTAAAAATTCATTAGAAATGCTTGGAAATGCAAGAAGTGTATTAAAGTCAATTGACTACAAGAAAACTGGAGAGGGACTTTTTACAAGGGCATGTAGTGATAGGACGAGGCGTAATGCCTTCAAACTGGAAGAGGGGAGATTTAGATTAGATATTAGGAAGAAATTTTTCACTCTGAGGGTGGAGAGACACTGGCACAGGTTGCCCAGGGAAGCTGTGGATGCCCCATCCCTGGAGGTGTTCAAGGCCAGGTTGGATGGGGCTTTGAGCAACCAGGTCTAGTGGGAGGTGTCCCTGCCCATGGCAGGGGGTTTGGAACGAGGTGATCTTTAAGGTCCCTTCCAACCTAAACCAGTCTATGATTCTATGACTTCACAATGTGTCGTGACTTGCAGATGACAATGCTAATACTGACTTTCATGGTACGAGTAATGTTGTTGGTCTGTTGTCATCTGAAAATATGAAGTAAGCAAAGTTTGTAGTGAGAGATAACATCTTTTCTTAGACAATCTGATATAACTGAGAAAAAAAAAAAGAAAAAAAAACCCCATGAGCTTTTAGGCACACATGGTCTTCTTCAAATATAGAGTAGAATCAGCAGCCTTCCAAGCTAAATAGAAGTGGGGAATTATTATTCAAAGTTAAACTCACTTATATTAACCAATTGAAGAATACGGAAGAACATCTAGCAAGTGTCTGTGGAGCCAGAGCAATGTGGGAAGCAGGGGAGGTGATAAAGTGGTTAACGTCTCCTGGACACAGAGAGAGGTTGTTAGATATTCATGCAAAATACTGAAGGCAGAGATCTGGAAAATTCCTAATGAGTGAATCTTTTAAAGCTGTGGACAACAAGTGGTATGATATGACTACTGAATATTCAACATCATTATCTACTACATTTATGAAATTTATCTCAGATTACTCTTTTGAGAGAGTTTTGGCTTTCAAGGCTCTTGCCTGCATTTCAGACTTGGATTGCCAGAGAACGTTGCATGGAAAACACTTGTGGAGGGCATCTAGTGCAGCTTCCTGCCTGAAGCAGGACTGTTGCCAACACTAGATCAAGTCAGCAGTGGCCTCTCCTAGTCAAGTCTTGAGACTTCTATGACCTCTCTAGTGAACTGTTCTGGGGTTGCACTACTTTTCTAGTGAGGGGGCTGTTTTGAGGTTTGGGTTTGGTTGTGTTTTTATTCAGATGTCCAACAAGCTGCCGTTTGTGGACATTGTCTTCTATTATATCATCTAGCACTGCCAAGAAGAGTTTGGCCTCATTGTCCGTATAACTGTAGTTCATACAGTTATGGACAGCTACTAGATCACCCTTTAGCCACCTCCTCATCAGGCTGAAAAAAAACCCAGCTCTCAATTTCTTTTCATAGGATCTGTGCTGTAGGCCCCTGACTATCATAGGAATTGTCTGCTGGACCCTCTTCAGTTGCTCCACATGCTTTTGAACGGAGAACCCAAAACTGGATGCGGTATTCTAGGTGCAGTCTTACCAATGCCAGGTAGAGGCGGATAAGAACACCCCTTCATCCTGCCGGTCAGATTCCTTTCAATTTAGTGCAGGACTTGGTTTGACTACTTGCAGTCAGAGTGGGCTGTTAGTTGATGTTCAGCCTGGTGTCTGTCATAAGTCCCCAGTCCTTTTCAATAGGCCTGTACCTAGCCAGTCGGGTCCCCACCCATACTGAGGTGTGGGATGATTTTTTTTTTTAAGATCTGCTTTATTTTTTTTAAGATCAGCCTTTTCCCAGTCATCAGAGATCTTCCCTGATCACTGCTATTTTTCAAACGTGACAAGCAGAGGCCTCACAATTGCATCAGCCAGGCCTCGAATGTTGTACAATAATTTTAATGACCTTTCTTAATCCTCCAAAAAGAGTTTAAATTTTACAGGGGATATTTCATCATGCAGTTCTTGAAACCAGGAAAATGTTTAGGTGCATCCACAAAGGGTGGTTTTCTTTATGCCCTGTATCAGCAATACTGTGGCCAGCAGGACTAGGAAGGTGATTGTCTCCCTCTACCTGGCACTGGTGAGGCCCCACCTCAAATACTGTGTTCAGTTTTGGACCTCACTACAAGAAAAACATTGAGGAGATGGAGCGTGTCCAGAGAAGGGCAACAAAGCTGGTGAGGGGTCTGGAGAACATGTCTTATGAGGAGCAGCTGAGAGAACTGGGGTTGTTCAGCCTGGAGAAAAGGAGGCTGAGGGGAGACCTTATCGCTCTCTACAACTACCTGAGAGGAGGTTGTAGCGAGGTGGGGGTCGGTCTCATCTCCCAAGTAACAAGCAATAGGACAAGAGGAAATGGCCTCAAGTTGTGCCAGGGGAGGTTTAGATTGGATCTTAGGAAAAATTTCTTCCCCGAAAGGGTTGTCAAACATTGGAAGAGGCTGCCCAGGGAAGTGGTTGAGTCACCACCCCTCGAGGTATTTAAAAGCTGGGTAGACGTGGTGCTGAGGGACGTGGTTTAGTGGTGGACTTGGCAGTGTTAGGTTAACAGTTGGACTTGATGCTCTAGAAGGTCTCTTCCAACCAAAACGATTTGATGATTCTCTAATTACAATACATTTTCATGTGTTTTCCTGCCATAAACTTTTTTCTTTTGCATGTTAGGGGACAATTGCTCAATTTGAATTTCTAAGTTCTTTGAAAAAGACAAAACTGAGGAGGACAGAGTCACTTACAATCGTTGAGTGCTAATGTGTCTTTTGAAAGGTGCTAAAAGTCTAGCTGGTTTTTATGATTTAACGTTAAAGCTTCGAATAACCTGATCTTCTTGCACTGAACTTGAGGCATAACATAGTAACTAAAAGACAAATTACAAAGAATCATGAAAAATCGGTCGTAAATTTATCTCTTACCTAGAAAGAATGTGATAAAAAAGCAGAAAAAAAAAGTTTTACTCGGCAACATAAACTACTTCTGAAATACCTGACATTTGTTTTCATGGAATGCAGTGTTCTTTAACTAATTTATCTATTTTCTAAAAAAAAAGTTAACTTTTTCAGGCTGTCATAAACATTATGAAATAAGTGAGATCAGCAAGGGGATAGGATGAGGTGAAAGATTAAGTAAAGAGTGTTTACATGCCTCAAGAATCATGCATTCAGAAATTATTAGATGTTTTTTCTTCAAACCCCGTTTTTTTTCCATTTTTTAAAATCGTGTGGAATTTGTTATATCCATTTTTATTTTCAAGGCAGCTATGAAAAGAATCTTTTCTTTGTGTAAACAAACAAGTTCCAGAAGCTGATAAATACTGATTCTATTAAGGTTAAATCCCTCATATCAGTAAAAAAAAAAAAAAAAAAAAAAAGAAAAAAAATTTTAAAAAAAAAAAAAAAAGGTTCAATAGATTTTAAAATGAAAGTTTTACGAACTATCTTAGGCAGAGACCTTTTGTTACTTAGAAAAGGGTAGCTTGTGGTATCCAGTGGTATATTTGAGGGCAATATAAGGTTCACTTTAGAGAAAAAGACTTCATATATTAACAGAAACAGGATTTCCCTAAAATACCTCTTGTAAGAAAGTATTGTCCTTTATTCTGTGGGCTTTCCCTGAAGCATTGATTAGTACATGTAATTACAGAAAAGCTTTGCTGAAATTGTTAATCAAACCAGGTTCCATAGAAGCTGTGACCAGTAGACGGGCTGTCTACACACAAATGTGCTAATGAGGAAGGGCGGATGGTGCATGATGAGCCATCGTGTAAGATCTTACCGGTGGGTGCTGTTGTGTCTGTATCTTGCCATGCGTTTTAGCACCTTGTCCGCTAAATTACGAGCTATTAGGGCCGTTCCTTACAGACGGTAAACTTGGATGAGCCTCTGCCACTGAACTGAGCATCTTCATTACTCACTCAAGGTCGTTATTCACCGAAGACTGTGGACATCGGGTTTGCCAACCTCATGGCAAAGGATTGCTGTGCAGACAGGACAGACACACGACAAGAAACAATTTCTAAGCAAGAGAGCTGCCCAAATAAGAAATTAAAATATTTTTATTATCGATCAACTTCTTCAGAGTCTGCTGACTCCTAGGAAGCCTTAATGAAATATACAACCATGCTTCCCATTTCTTTTGTCTATAGTTGATGTCTTGTCTTGAGCAAACTCCCTGATATCTCTCCTGCCTGTAGCTTTGACTTATACTGGGTTGTCCAACCGATCCATTTAAGAAATGCATATTTTTTTGGAACACCTCCATTTTTAGGTGACTCATGTGAAGTATCCTGAATTAATGCAGTTGTAAGCAGGTGGGACCTCACAAGTGATTTAACTGCTTTGCAATATACTCCCAATTGTGTTCATTAGCTCAGTCTTTTCCAGTCTTGGCTAATCTTAGTAGATACAGCTATATGCCATTCGCATCGTACAAACGCAACTGTTTTGCTGGATGCTAACGTGTCCGTAACAGCTCATGGAAAGGAACAGCCCCTGAGCATCTTTTTTTTTATTTCTTTTATTGCTTAATATTTTGCAGACATTTTTCTAAAAGCCAGGTATAGAAAGGATCCCATAAACAAGCAGTGACAGGCTTAGAAAACAGAAGGGTGGTCCTGGTCTTCAGGAGTTTCTCATCTAGATGCAGGAGGACAGACTGTCAGACAGTCAAACAGTCCAGGAGAACAAGGTAGCAGTGACTTGGCAATGACTAGAGTAGTTAAGTGTTGCTTATATGTAACAGGGCTGAAGTTAAGCAATCTTAATAACAAAAGGTATAATTTCCAAGCCATCTGAAGTAAATATCATAGTCTCCCTCTTGTCCTTCTCCAGGACTTGCTATTGTCCCCTGGAGTCAATGTCGTCTTCTGCTTCCGTCTTCCACCCCCCTTCCCCTTCCCAAATGCTGACATGTTATTTCTGTCAGTGTTTTCTGGTTTGTTTTTGTTTCTTTTCATAACAATGAAATAAAAGCCTCTGAAATCCCATTTTTTTCTACAGTTGTCGTAACTGCCTTCATTAATGATACTTCTCTTTGTTAGGAGAAGCTGATTTATTTTATTCTGTTCGCCAGAAATGTATCTGGAAGAAAAATAAACTGTGAGAAATAGGCCTTATTATGCCATGCACGCCTGACTTTCAAACTGATTTTACTGGAAGCTACGTTATGGGGACAAAGCTGATGCACTGGCATTCTTCTGAACCTCAAAGACACAGTGAATCTTGACAGTCCTTCAGGAGAAACTCTTGAGCTAGCAGTGTGTCCATTGAAATTCAAGCAAATGCCTTCCCTTTCTTTTCTGGCTTCAAACTTTTGAGTTCACAGAAATGTTAAGCAAGTCTTTTGCTTTGAAACGATCTTAAACCTTATAAAGGTGGGAGTCACCTTGGGTACTCGGGCTCAGGCATTCAGCTTTATCGTATAGCTACGGGACATTTGTGTTCCAGGAGAGAGCTGAGCAGACTAAAGATCTGAATGATGGTCTCATCAGCTGTCCATTTCTCCTCATCAGAAACTGCAAATCCTACTGGAAAATGTCTCTCTTTAATTTTAAAAAAAATAAAATAAAAATAGAATGTCTGGTTAAAAATGCAAGGCAGCTTAGAAAAATCCCAGCAAAGGCTGACCCAAAGTAAGACATAAGCACTGAAAGCTTTCCATCCAAGGGTGAATCTCGTCTGGGTTCAACAGGATTATCTCTAGAATAAGAGTGCAGTTCAAACAGCCCAACCGATCTGTGGTCAATGGAGAATGCTGGTGATCATGCTGCTGGGGCTTGTGTCACTGACGGGTTTCCATTTCTGTGCGTATTAACCTCATGATATTGCTGATTTGGAAAGGCAATCCGCCACCAAACACAAAGGTGTTGCTAAGTCTTTCCAAAACCACAACCCAGGGTCTTTGGTTTCCCACTCCTCCCCCTCCAGTCCCCTCTTTGCACACACATCCACCCCTTAGAGGCAACCTACCGAGATAAGCCTTTTCTTCTAGAAAACAGTTTCTGCACTTTTGTGGGCAAAGGGAGTATGCTTAGGGGGAAGATATGATTTGGATTTTGTTTTCAGCATCACATCGCTTTTAGTTCTCACAGGGCTCGCTGCGTGAGAAAACTGCATGGAAGTCTCGGCCAGGAATCTGGAGAAGACATTGCCCACTTAGGAACTGATCTAGAGCCATATTTAATTTTCAGCAGTAACTGAGGAATGTTTGTTTCCGGTTTTGCAAATGGGCTTCCAATGTGAAGTTTAAATCCCATGTTCAAAATCCCCTCAAAGGAGAAAGGGCGTTTGGTTTGGAGCTCTGATTTGAACCTTTTTCAGGATAATTTTCTAGAATTCAATTCTGGGTTTTAAATTATTTCTCACCAACTTCCTAGTATTGAAATCAACATTAATTAATACTGCTTTTACCATATTCTTAGCATTACTGTGACTTTCAGCCATGACTTTTATCACTGTCTTTATTAACTCTGATAAATTTCAAAGTTATCATTCTAAACCAATATATACCAAAATTAGTCAGTAAGAAGCTGTATCAGAGCCAGGCAGAAGTGATTCGCCTGTTACACATTGACTCAAATACAAATAATTTGGAATTTTTTCATGGATAAATAATTTCCAATAACACTGTTGTATGGGAGCATGACTATCCTTGGTTGTCACGGTGTGTCAGGGATGAAGCAATGACCAGATTTGGGTAAAACTGGTAAAAGCAGTTGCAGCTTATAGATTCAATATTTGCTATTTTCTTTCTAACTGGCCACCATGCAGTCATCATATGGGCTTTATGTTTCTTGCAGGACCATGTCTACAACCACCACGAGAGCTAAAGAAGGTCTGCATCTGTACTGGTGAGTTAAATGTCCCCACGACCAGACACTGAGAACCTTCCCCTAACAGTGAACTGCTGAGCAGAAGACTGACAGTTCCATTATCCCATTATCTTCTAATTTACTTATTTATTTTATTTGAAATTAACCTGGAACTTTGACCAAGATTCATAAAGCTTTTCTGCGTGACCAAAAGTGCAATGGGTAATGTGTAGAGGGGATAAAGAATAAGCAAAAAGTCAAACAGAGAGTAAAAAACTAAAAATAAAAGAAATTAAAAGAAAAATTAGCTAGCCCCACTTATGGTGTCTGCAGTGTCCTGCACACCAACACCTCTGTCTTAAGTTTGAACCTCCAGAAATATTAATATTGTGCTAATAATAACCAGCTCTGTATCTCTACCGCTCTGTGTATTCTACATATGCGTAAGATATTCATTGCTAATTTGTCTGCAGGAAGGTCTGAAATCCTCTCTGAAGATTTAAATGTCTTACAAGTTTTATTTTTACATCGAAGTTGCCAAAGGTGAGCCCAGTTTCACCACCCACGCATGCACTGAAAAAAAAAAGGAAAAAAAAAAAGCGCTTCTAATTTGCTAGGAGAAGGTCCTCAAATCCCCACCCACAGGAGGATGGTATTTTAAATTTTCCCAGAAGAGTTGATTATGGCGAGACCCTTAAATTACCACCTACATCCCTACACCCACACGCGTGTGCACTTGGGTTTCTGTAACATGGAGCCCTGGAAAACTGACTTTTTTGAGAGCTCTGGATGTGGGTTTCTACGTGTTTGTTGACAGAGCAGAGGTGAGAAAAAGAAGTCTGTTTGCAAGCTCTGCACTGCAGCTATAGTTACAGGGGAGTTCTCACCCCTCGAAAGCTGTGTCTCTTAACGGGCTGCAGCTCGTCTTCAAACTTGCACACCTGTAACCGTTCCTTTCTTTTGGTTCAGCCTGGAAATTAAGCTAATTTTCTGCCCTGCTGCCTTATATCACGCTGATGTTTCAATCTGGGTAGATGTTATGCTTATCTTTTTTTTAAGAAAAAAAAAAAACAAAACAGAAAAAGAGGAAAAAAACCCCAACAAAATCACATGGTCCTCACTCCCCACGTCAGCTGGAACAGGGTAGCTGCAAATATGCGCACCACAGATTTCAAGGTAGCGGATCCAGCGTGGCGTGAGAAGTGTTGGCACTCGGAATAACGTTGAGCCAGTTGATTAGACCATTTCTTCAGGGGGAATGGGAGTAAGTGAAGGTCCCTGCGAAACTGGTGCCGTCCCTCTTTGCCAGGCAGAGGAGCAGAGGCACAGGAGGGATGAATACCCTGACTGATTAATGCTCACTAGCTCTTGCCATGACAGATTTAGGAAGAGATGCTAAATCTCCCAATAAGCAGTTTGCTGTCTCATGTACTCAATGGTACTTCTGCATATTTTATCCCCTCCTGTCTCTCTGGGACACTCCTGCCACCCTGTCTCTACTGAGCTCTGATCTGCTCCCAGAATATAATCACACAATGTCTCGCCACTCTTTCCCAGCCAGGGAGGTCTATCAATTAGAATCATAGAATCATAGAATTGTCTAGGTTAGAAGGGAACTTTAAGATCGCCAAGTCCAACCATCAACCTAACACTGCCAAATTACCACTACACCATGTCCCTCAGCACTACATCTACCCGTCTTTTAAATACCTCCAGGGGTGACGATTCCACCACTTCCCTGGGCAGCCTGTTCCAATGCCTGACGACCCTTTGGGTGAAGAAATTTTTCCTAATATCCAATCTAAACCTCCCCTGGCACAACTTGAGGCCATTCTCTCTCATCCTATCGCTTGTTACTTGGGAGAAGAGACCAACTCCCACCTTGCTACACCCTCCTCTCAGGTAGTTGTAGAGAGCGATAAGGTCTCCCCTCAGCTTCCTTTTAGACTTCAGTTTTGTTTTGGCCCCAGGTCATCTGTTAGGCTTCTTGCTGGAGCCATATGACTTTCTGTTCCTCAGCTTTACATCTGTTTCCCTAGACCTCCTCTCTGTGTCTCTGCACAGTAGCAGGGATCCTGGCTAGAAAGGCCCACTTTCCAAAAGTAAACGAGGTCATTCATGTCCCAGCTGAGATTCTCAATATGCAAAAAGCCAGGGCATTGGAAGATGTTCAGCATCCTCTTAAGCTGCAGTGCATTGTGTGTTGGCATTTCAAAACTCATGCCTGGACAGCACGCTCACAAACGGGCACAGTGCACTTGAAAAATATGGATGCAGTTGAGCGAGGGAGACCTTGGCTGTGTCAGGACTCATTGCTTTTCTGTATGAACACATATGTGAGAGACCTTTTTTTTTCCCTCTATCTGTTTCAAGTTAGAAGCCAAAGGCTGATTGCAAAAGTATAGAAAGGGCTATAAAAAAGCAATGACATCATGGCCCCATGTGCTAGGTCGGAGATTTTTCCTTACGGTGGGATTCTCAACAGCTAAACAAAGGGTATTGGAAATGTCAGACGCTCTCCTATGTGTTTTCCCAATTTTGGGTACGCAAAAGTGCCCAGAATTACAGAGAACATCCCTGGATGGAGCTCAGCTCCTCTCCTCCACTCCAAGGAGGTCCAGAACAGCAATCAGAGATGGATGGAGAGAGGAGCTCCTGCCATTGTTGGCAGAAGCTATGCTGGGAAAGCAATAATGCAGGCTGAACTGGCCTTAAGGCAGTAAGATGCAGTAGCATGAGGCTGTAAAATTAGAACTTGGTTGAAAGTACCATTTAGCAGTCATCTCACCTTAACGCATCCCAAACAGACTTGAGTGCTATGGTTCTATGGGTAGGTTGAGGTCCTGTGTGTCCATCTCAGGGTAGCCCTTGCCTACTCCTTGGTAACACTTAACAGCGTGGCCAGGCCATAGTGGTGAGAGGGGGACCGTGTCTCAACATTAGTGACAAGGTGCCTGTAAGAACAAACCTCCCTGTGGGTGGGACTAATTGGGCTCCTTCCTATGAGGCTCATCAATGAACTTTCAGGGATGAGCAGCTCTTGTGCTCCAGGACTTAGGCTTGTGAGCTTGGAAGAAACTCACAGTGAAGTTTCCAAGGCTGGTCCCCTTTGAATGCTAAGCAAAGAAGTATCCATCTGGTTTAAAATTCCTTGTGGGAGGGGGAAAATCTGGAGGAAAAAGAGGAGTTATGGAACTGCCTAGGACTTAGCGATTCTAGTCATTAGACTGTGGCTGGGCGGCTGCTGGGTGAAAGTGACCTTTCCTTTGCTCTCCTTTCCTCCTAACTTTTCAGAGATGACATAATATTATCTAGCAGCCAGTTTCTCACCTCTGCAGGCTATGACTGACACTGTAATGAACTGAGGGAATACATCTTGGGTTTTTTTCCTCTTTTGATTTGAAGTAGGAACAGCAGATCTCCAGCATATGCATGATTCAGAGCCATGCAAATCTTTGCTATGCTTATTCCTGCCATGTTCCCCAGTCGTATGAAATGGCCTTTGGTCTAGAAGACATAGTAGATGGTGGGATTTCTCCCATCTTTTCATAACACAAAAGGCGGTAATAGAAGTTCCACATCGCAGTGAATTTAGCCCAATTGATCAGATTTTAACCAGGCTTGAAGTGGCATAAACTCTGGAAAGATTCTTCTTTCATCTCCGGGTTTTACTTCAGGCTTGGGGAGAAGTGGCTGGAAAGCTGCCAGGCAGAAAAGGATCTGGGAGTCCTGGTGGACAGCCAGCTGAACATGAGCCAGCAGTGCGCCCAGGTAGCCAGGAAGGGCAATAGTATCTTGGCCTGTATCAAGAATATTGTGGCCAGCAGGAGTAGGGAAGTGATGGTGCCCCTGTACTCAGCGCTGGTGAGGCCGCAGCTTGAGTACTGTGTTCAGTTTTGGGCACCATAGTCTAGGAGGGACATTGAGGTGCTGGAGCGTGTCCAGAGAAGGGCAACAAAGCTGGTGATGGGTCTGGAGAACATGTCTTCTGGGGAGCGGCTGAAGGAATTGGGATTGTTTAGTCTGGAGAAGAGAAGGTTGAGGGGAGACCTTCTTGCTCTCTACAACTACCTGAAAGGAGGTTGTAGTGAGATGGGAGCTGGTCTCTTCTCCCAAGTAACTAGCGATAAGACAAGAGGAAATGGGTTCAAGTTGCTCCAGGGGAGGTTTAGGCTGGACATTAGGAAGAATTTTTTCACTGAAAGAGTTATCAAGCATTGGAATAGGCTGCCCAGGGAGGTGGTTGAGTCACCATCCCTGGAGGTGTTTAAAAGTCGTGTAGATGTGGTGCTTGGAGACATGGTTTAGTGGCAGACCTGGCAGAGTAGGGTCAATGGTTGGACTGGATGATCTTAAAGGTCTTTTCCAACCTAAATGATTCTATGATTAATGGCAGAAAAACGGTGCACATAAGTACCCAAGCATATATCTACCCTTTCAACTGAGTGAACATCTGAGCCCAAATGATAAACTAGGAAGCTTTGGCTAGGGCATGAGATCTTTTTGGGTGAGGACCCAGGACATTTGGTGACTCAGAACATCATGTATGAACCCTCTGAGCCTGAAGTAATGCCAAGTAACAGCCAGGAGGGAAATGAAAAGCTGATAACTGTGTACACAATGATCCCCTCTAAATTAGCACTGACCCCTCAGGAAGAAGACCTTGGAGTCATTGCAGATAGTGCTTTCATATGCCATGCAAGTGGTCAGTACAAGCAAAAAATGTGAGTAAAATCCTAAAACTTACTAGGGAATAGATAGAAAAGAGAGTTTCACTTTAACACTGTGTATATAAATTCCTAGTGCACCTAAATCTGAGACACTGTGTGTACTTCCATTCAGGCCATATAAAAAAGGATGTAGTAGACTTAGAAAAGGTAAAAAGAAGGATGATCAGAGAGGTGGAATAGTTTTAACATGAGGAATGGCTAAGTAGGACTTCTCGTTGCAGCAGAGAGCCATTCTGTGTACCAGTAGACATCTACAAAGTGATGATGAGTATGGCAAGGGTGAGTAAGCATTATTCCTCATACTACAAGAACCCAGGGACACTACTGGAATGATCGGATCGCAGGTTTCAAACAAACATAGAGAAGTTCCTTTACACAAATCATGGAATTTGTCATGGGAGTTAAAAATATAACTTTTTGTCCTACAAAGTTTAGAAAAAATCAGTAGAGAAGAGGCTCAGGGCTAACAACTAAATACCTAATCCAGAATAATCTAGCAAAACCACTGAGTGCTGGAACATAGGCGAGCAAAGCAGGTAAGATTCACTTTATAGTCTCTTTTTTAAACTTTCCCCTAAAACCCCTATTATCAATCAATCTGAGACTGAGTAAGGTAGATTCAGGTCCCGACCATGATGGCAAATTTATAGCAAAGAATTAAATGTTCCTAGCATGGGTTCCTTCCAGCGTGACCTTAGCCAGACTACCTTAAAGAAGTTTAACATCAATGATTTCCTAATTAATGTCACTAATGCAGATCTAGGGCTGGGAATGACAGATCAGACATCAGTTCTCAGAAAAAAAAAAATAAAAAAACCCCACATCTGGAGGCTGTAATGAATCACAGCCCAAATCAACACATCGTGCTGTTGTGAAAAAGATAAAGGCTATACTACGCTGTCTAACCTGCCAGCTATGCTCTGCTCACCCCTGGGAAAGCCTCAGTTGGAGGGCAGTATATAAAGTGGGGCACTCCATTTCCAGAAAGATTTGTCCTACTTCAGGAATATCTAGTGGGAAGCACAAGACCAGCCAACAGGGAAAAACTACCAGTGGGAAATACTGAAATAATTATCTGCTTCAGAGGGAAGAGGACTGGGCAGAATATGGGAGCACTGTTCAAATCCACGAAGGCCTGTTTTATCCGAAGAGATGAAATCTGTTCCTCGTGTTCACAGCTGGTAAGAAAAGACACAATGGGTTTAAACTTCTATGGGAGAGACTGTTGTTACATATGGATAGAATAATAGAGTCACAGAATGGTTTAGGTTGGAAGGGATCTTAAAGATCATATAATTCCAACTCCCCTGCCATGGGCAGGAACACCTCCCACTAGACCTGGTTGCTCAAAGTCCCATCCAACCTGGTCTTGAACACCTCCAGGGATGGGGCAGCTACAGCTTCTCTGGGCAACCTGTTCCAGTGTCTCTCCACCCTCAGAGTGAAAATTTCTTCCTGAAATCTAATCTAAATCTCCCCTCTTCCAGTTTGAAGCCATTACCCCTTATCCTATCACTACCTGCCCTTGTAAAAAGTCCCTCTACATCTTTCTTGTAGGCCCATTTCAGATACTGGAAGGCTGCTAGAAGGTCTCCCCAGAGCCTTCTCTTCTCCAGGATGAACAACCCCAACTCTCTCAGCCTGTCCTCACAGCAGAGGTGCTCCAGCCCTCGAATCATCTTTGTGGCCTCCTCTGGACCTACTCCAACAGGTCCATGTCCTTCTTATGTTGGGGGCTCCAGAGCCAGATGCAGCACTGCACGAGGGCTCTCACCAGTGGAGTAGAGGGGCAGAATCAATTCCTTCGCCCTGCTGGCCACCGTCCTTTTGATGGAGTCCAGGATGCGGTTGGCCTTCTGGGCTGCGAGCGCACGTTGTCGGCTCATGTGGAGCTTCTCATCCACCAGCACCCCCAAGTCCCTCTCCTCAGGGCTGCTCTCAATTCGTTCTCCCCCCAGCCTGGATTTGTGCTATTGGGAGAGATTTTGGGAGAGATTTTCCAATAGTCAGGACTGCAAAACACTGGAATGAATTGCCTGCAACATCTCCATCATGACAGGCCTCAAAAAAGCAGTTTAAGCAAAGATCCGTCAACAGTGACCTAGAAATACTGTATCTTGCTTTGGGACAGGAAAATAAACTATGAAACCTCTTGAGATCTCTCCCAGACCTATGATTTTGTAATGCAGTCTTAAACCTCTCCTGTAGACTTGATAAGTTGGGTGAAAATGCTTTGGATGTCTTGAATTAATTACATGGCCTTTTACTAGGCTGTGGATTGGTACTGGCAATTTCATTTCAGCGAGGTCCATGAAACACACAGCTATTTTAACTTTCTGTTGCTATAGAGACATCTTCATTTCTCTTCCCTGCAGCAGGGTTCAAGAAGTAACTGGGCTTTGCTGGCATTTTCAGGGTAGAAATTGGGGAAGCAACGTGAATCGTTTCATCCTTATTTCTTTAATGGCAGCTGGCGGAAGCACAGTGTATGGTTTCCCCGTCCTGGCTTCTGGTTTTTCAGCGTGAGTTAACTGAGCTGACCTTGGATGGGCAAAGATTTCATCGTCACCCATGAGGAGCTGTTGTGGGTGATTAGAGAGGAGAAGGCTCTGCCACAGGGTTGGTGGCCGAGGTTGCTCAGGGCAACACAGCGTGGGAAGCAGCACGAATGGATGTGTGGATGAAGTCAGCCACCGAAGAGCAGGACTGGGCTCTTCCAAGCTCTCCAGCCAAGCAGAGGCGGAATTCAGTCCTGTGCTGCTCGCATCAGCAAAGCCAAAAGGCAAAAGCTGCTTTTACTTCACTCTGCACCGTTGCAAACGTTTTTGGATTCCCTTTTGCTGTGGATGACCTGGGGGCAAAAATATTTGTAGTGCAGGGCTCAGGCGAGCTTCTCTCTGTCGTTCACTTATGACTACTTCAAGCCCCACGCAGATGCCACCACCGAGCAATACCTGGGGCAGCTTTTGGCTCACGCTGTTGTCCAGTCAGCTCGCAGCTGCTGGAAGAAGAAAGCATGAGCAAGACCTTCACATCTCTGTCCTACCACGGAGAGGAACATCTCCCAGATGTCTTCTCTGGCTATACGAGACATAAATGTCAGCCCTGTTCGTGACTGCAATCAGCAAGAAATGACTTGGAGACTGCCAGCATCAGCTGGGAAATCTGTGTACTTTATGTAACTAATATCGCAGGGCCAGTGCCTTATACACTAAAAATAACTGAAAAAAATTGGAAACTAGATGTCGTCTTGTTTATTTATCAGGTTATCTCTCAGCCCATCAATGCAGTCGGCAAACATTTACTACAGCTTGTAAGGAGCAGTCAGTAAAAGTTTCTACAGTCTCTGGAAATTCATTCTTTCTCAGGCAGAAACCTCTGGTTGGAGAAAGCTCCCTTCCCTGCTGCTTACGTATTTTTTTGTGGGGTTGGTTGGGATGTTCTCTGAGAATTGTTCGCCAGATGAGCAGATTGTTCACTCTACTCACTTCCTTTGGCTTATACTGTTAGCCAGGGCTGATGCAGTCCCCTTTCCACGATGTGTCTCTGCTGACTCTTCTGCCTTGCATTGGCTTTCTGGCATGACTGCAGGGCAACGGGGGATAGATGGTGAAAGAGTTGCCTGGCAACACCTGTCCAGAATGAAGTTCAGGATTCACTTGGGCTTTATCTCTCTGGACATCACCAAAACACGTTCATGAGCTGCTTGGCTTTGTCATAGAGTCATGGAATCATAGAACCAGAGAACCATAGAATCATAGAATCATATAATCGTTATGGTTGGAAGAGACCTTTAAGATCAAGTCCAACCGTTAACCTAGCACTGACAAGTTACTACTAAACTACTAAACCATGTCCCTGAACTTGTCCTCCATTTAAGACGTGGCATAAATGTCTACAGCAGTTCCTCCCTGTCACTACCCATCCCTTGCCTCCAGACTGAATGAAAACACTCCAAAAATGGAACAAGGACCACCTGTGGTCCTGATACTCAGTGCCGTGGCATCCAATCCGTCCCAAGACTTCTTGATGCTGCAGCACCAGATGCAGCAACTTGTGCTCAGAGGCACATTTCCACTGCAGGGGAATGGGGAAGGAGATTGTTTAGCCACAGCCGTTGTTGGCTCTGGGTCCCTAACAGCCTGGGATGGGTTCACATCCAAACCGTACCCCATACTGTATTTTAATTAAACTGAACAAACAAACCAATCATGAAGCCATCCAGCAGTGCTAACTTTGCATCGTGGCTGAGCTGGGCCATGCACCACTACGAGGAGGGAAACTGGATATTCGCACAGCTTCTTTGTTCTGATGCGCGGCCAAGAACTAGCGTATACTTTCTTACAGTCAAAAGTTGTTGGGAAAAAAAAAAAAAAAAAACCAAAACAGAAAAACCCCCAAACCACCAAGAAAATGGCTTCAGGACAGTTCCCTTCTTGCCCATATTTATTCAAGCTGTCTTCCTCTCTCTGCAAATTTGGCAAACAGAGCCTGGCATCCCTGCTCAGGGGACACCTGTTAAATAAATAAGCTCAGTCTCTAACTGCTGCATTCATGGCAGAGTTTCCTGGTTCCCTTAGGCAGCTAATTTTTGTTGATTATCATACAGTACAGAGGGATGGTTTGCGTTGCTGCATCCCATCCAGGCACTGCTGCTGGTAACAGGCATGTCCACGTGAGTCAAACCTGCTGCCTGCACAGAATAAAGAATGATTTTTATATTCTGACGTTTCATGTGAATCACGAGGCAGGGGGAAGCAGCCAGGTGGGGTTCTTGTGGAGGTGAACTGAGCCCCAGTTGATTTGCTTGGTTTTCCTGTAACAACACCTCTTCGAAGAAACCTAAGAGCTGAACCAAGGCTTAACTGAAAGCAGAAGTCGCTGGTGCCTGAGGCAGAGATACAAATGAGCTTGCGAAGAGGCAACAAACGGGCTGGGAGGCCCTTAGAGAAGGACTAAGCAACAGAGGGCATCGAGGAGTTGGATTTTAGTATTGAGGTCTCCGGGATACGCAGAGGAATTGACCTGTCCCAGGACATGCCTACACGCAGAAGCAGACCTGCACAGCCTCATACAACATGCAGGCCAACACGGAGAAAGCACGGAGCCACGTCAGCACGGTGCTCTCCGTCACCTTGGGTACATTCCCTGTAAGCCAGACCTCAAAACTCACATACAGTGCTGGGCTAGGCAGTTTTCAGAGATGAACTTATTCCTCATCACCTTCAAATACAGGCAGAGAGAGATGCTGTATTCCCTCGACCGTATAGTCTGGCTGTCTGGCATAGCCAGCTCCAACAGTCTAGAAGTTTGTCTATGTAGAGGCGTTAGGGATTTGACGTAAATGTGATGGTTCGTTAGTGTATTAGTGGTGCTTTGTAATTGTAAAGGCTTAGGGGCATAAGAACAGTTCCTTTAACTTGACTTCTGCCTTAAGGGCTTCTCTTCACTGCAGTTTCTTGACTGGACTTGGACCAAAGCCGAAAACCATTGGCTTCAGCATAGAGAAGAGTCACATTTGCAATGCTAATCGCCACACCTGGGACTTCAGGCTTTGGTGCCCACCAGCCCTCCTTCAGGTCTGAAGTTGAAGCAGCAAATTTCAAAGCTAAATAACCAGCGGAGGGCGTGATGTTTCTTGCCTAAGTTTAGGAAGTAGGTGGCACTGTTCAGTTCGGCTGCTTTCTTCTCCATGTCTTGTAGTCTCCGTTTAAAATTCAGAATCTTCCATACCCAAATGATAGTACTTCTAGGGTAACCCAGTAGTGCTGGGGTATCCTTATCCATGTTGTAGGCAAGATATAAGTTGTAAGTGGAGGCCATATCTTTTGTTAAACCAAGAAATATACTGAAAACAGTAGAAAAATATGTGCATCCGTACACCTTTTTTTCAGCCTAGACTGTTCTGCCCTCCCAAGGAGGCTGCAGTCTAGAAAGGGGTGGGTTCACTGCAAATATGGGTGAATTAAGGGTGGGATCTCTGCCAAGGATTTAACTGAGAGGAGCAACCCATCTATTTCTGTGCATTTTGGACTCCTGTATGAAGTCGTCCTCTTGAGGGATCCTCCGTACTGGCTAGAAAGATTCACAGTTTATTTCTGTGCACGGAATAAACTACAACTATCTATAGACTTGGCTCAAAACCGGAACTCCCTGGGAATTCCACGGAAAAATCCCCTCCGTTTTGTTTTTAGAGATACTTACTCTGAAATGGAATGAAACCCTAATCTCCTGTGGAAGGGGAACTCTGACACTCAGTTTATGAAGTTGTGAAGAGATTCCCTTTAAATCTTTTTGAAGCATGTCTGAAGCTCACTGTGGAGCCTGAAACCCAGTCTGCCAGCTTTGGAAAAGATGGGAGCCGAAGCAGTTCTGAAAATCCTGAAGGAAAGCCGCATATGGTGTTGCAGCAGAATATAGAACATTTGGGGCAAAATTTATTTTTTTTCCCATGGGAAAATAATTGATATTCCAGAAACTCAATTTTCACTGAGAAAGTAATTCCAGCGAAAATCTCCCAGTTAGATGTCTTTTTTTTTATTATTTCTAAACCAGTGCACACTAAAGGGAAACAATGTTGTTATCCCATATATGAAAAGCTGTGAAATCCCACTCTTTCTCATAACATGATACAGTCCGGCTTTCCAAAAGAAACTATAAAAAATTCACAGCCCTGACATCTATGACTCTACCAAACACACGGAGAAGGGGGAAGAAAACGCACTTTCTATGTCCGTGCATGCATCGAATGGGAGACACTCACCTGACTCTTGCCGTGGCTCTACCAAACCATCCTCAAAACGGAGATGCACATCTGCGCCCCTGGCAATACGTCTGACTTGCAAGTGTGGCAAGGTAAGAAAAAATGTTTGACAGTGAGCTGCCGAAAGAGAGCAGTTTCTTTATCTCGTCCAAAAGAGGAGTGCAGGGTGCTTTGCTTGCAACACACGAACATGGATGATCCAGTTCTCCTTTTCTTTCAAGCTCCTTGATCCCTCCAGCTTTTCAGGTCCTGCCTCACTCTCCTCAGTCCGCTGTGAACCCATTCTGGTTTATCAGCCCCCTTTACCGTAGGGGACAGCAGGATCAGACGTGGTATTTCAGAGCTGGTTGCATTAATAACTCTATCTCCACTCGTGGTTTCCCTGTTAGACAACCCAGACTGTATTTCCTATTTTAGCTTGCTGCTATTCAGCAGGACTCTGCATGCCTGTAATTTCCATTCTTCGTTGAAACCCGACCTTGCATTGAGACAAATTGAACCACATTGTGCTGGGATAAACCCAGCTCTCCTGCTTATTCACCAGCTTCAGTCTCAGCTGCCAGGAGATGAAGCAATCCCATATTTTCCTTGCGTTCATAACTGATCAAGAAAGGTAACTGCTTTTCACTAGCCGTAAGATAGAGTCTTAAAATGCCATTACACCCCGGGTGTCTTGTTTGTTTTGCTTGAGGTCTATCAGTGGATCAGTTAACGTGTACCTGAGTAGCAGCTAAATTCCCTGTTGTGCAAATGTTTCCCATGCAGCCTCAACAGAAACTCACCAAATCACAGAATCACCGAGGTTGGAAGGGACCTCTGGAGATCATCTAGTCCAACGCCCCTGCCAGAGCAGGGTCACCTAAAGCAGGTTGCACAGGATGGCGTCCAGGTGGGTTTGTAATGTCTCCGGAGGCGGAGACTCCACCACCTCTCTGGGCAGCCTGTGCCAGTGCTCTGCCACCCTCAAAGCAAAGAAGTTCCTCCTCATGTTCAGATTGAACTTCCTGTGTTCAAGTTTGTGTCCATTACCTCTTGTCCTATCACTGGACACCACTGCAAAAAGACTGGTCCCATCCTCCCGGCACCCTCCCTTTAAGTATTTGTAAGCATTGATGAGATCCCCCCTCAGTCTTCTCTTCTCCAGACTAAAAAGACCCAAGCCCCTCAGCCTTTACTCATAAGAAACTCAGGTGTGAGAAATTCTTTGTCCCTTCCTCAAAGAGCTGTCCAATTCTCCTCCAATGGGATTTTGCCTCTTTAATAATTCATTTTAATGGGATTTTTTTTTCCATTCACATTGATTTTAATATGCGTATCAACAAATTTAATGTATTTTTGATTCAACATCTAAAAAAATAATATATCCTAACCTGCTTATTTTATTGGTATAATTTATCTTAATTCTAGCAGGGACAATATCACTTACAGGCATTTTGAAATATATTATACTAATCTTATTTACTGCACACCTGGTAAATCTGTAATATGACAACACTTTTTTTTATCTTATTAGAAGAATGACACATCCGGATAACTATAACTTATTAAGTCATCTCTGCATTTTAATATCTGCCATTCATGCTGTACGGTATATGCAGAATAATTTAAATAGCAGTAATTACCTAACAAACATCTTTGGTTTGGAACAGTTTGCAGCATAGTTTGACTACCTCTCCTGAGCGAAGTAAGATGAATTTTGACGGGGAAGTAACTACCTAGGAACAGAAACTTCAGATGATTTCTAGCCATGTCCATTATTTGGTAGCATTGTGTCTTGCTTTGCTTCATCTCCTCTGGAACAAGTCGCACCCACTGAAAATTGACGTAATTTCTTTGCCGGAGTGAAACTGAGATCCAAAATCAGGCTGTGTTGTTTATGAACACCAGTGACAGAAGGCAAAGAAAGAGGCAAAACATGAAACATAACTGAGGAATATTGACTCAGCTCTGGTTCACAGGCAGATTTGGGTCTAGTCCTAACTATGCTCAGACACGTCACCAGACTGCACAGATGAAGAAGTCTGGAAACCATTAATTTAAAAGCACGTTTATTTAAAGCAAGTGGCAATCTCGTTAACTTTTTCTGGCCCTATTCAGGTGAGAAAAGTTACTCAAGAGTTCGCTGACTGCGGCTTTGGTGGTGCCGCGGGGGTTTTTTGAGCATTGTTGAGCAGGAATGGCCTTCTCCAAAGCCCGCAGATGTTTTGGGAGTCTGTTCATCAGACCTTTTTCCGCATCAATGCAGGGGTGGATGAAGCACTCCAAGTATGTGCTGTACATCTTCTTGATACTTTTTGAAGCTGGATCGTGAAGGACGCTCCATGTGTACGAGCTATTGTTAGCACTGGTGTCTTTCCACTGCAGTGTATGTATCACTCTGTGTCGCCCAGCAGCTGCTTGCTTCCACATGGGTGACTCAAGAAACTGTAAAATAACTAGATATCTAGCCTGAGATTCTCTCCCTTCTACACTTTCAGACTACAGCCTAATTTTAGCTGCTGCTTCCGTGCCAAAGGATGTGTATTTTAGATGCATTGGCTGCTCTGTATCATTTAAATGTGCCCCACAAGTAGCAGGGGTCTGGGGAAACACTTCCAAATAGATGGGAGAGGTCTCAGGTGTCAGGGAAGTGGGTATTCTGTTCAGAGCATGGAAAAGCTGATGCTGAGGTGAGGAGAAGGCACGATGGAAAAGTAAATTGGTTTTGAGACTGCGTGGAGCGAGACATTGAGGAGTGGGGTATTACAGGATCACAATCATTCCAAAGATGGGCTGGTGGGGAGGATGGTACGGCAATTCAAAAACCCCTAATGCTTCTCTTGAAAACCTGAATAGGATTTATGGTAGGGCAGATGAATTTCCTAGAAACAAGAAACTATTCCCAACTTGCTTCTGGAGGGCTGTGGATACCTTCTTAAAGAGGCTGATTACAGAAATGGGATGCAACTGTCATTATAAACTCTGCCCTATTCCTCAACCCTTTAACGGGCCTTTTAAACCCAGACTGAGGTAGCGGTCCTTCACTGTATGGCTCTGAGTCCTGGTCATCTCACTGTCCACACTGAAGGAGGAAGTTGGAGTGAACTGTCCTTCTTCCACACCTGGTTTGGCCTCCAAAGGTGGCCAAAGGTTGGGAAGGTGGTTTGGTCCCATGGAATCACACCTGAGATCCGTGCTCCCAGGTCAGAGTATTTAGATCTTATTGAGAAAACTCCACAACTGCCAATTTCTGATCTTGTTTAAGTTTTTCAGTTAGCCAACACTGTCAGCAGCCTTATGGGGGTGAAGTCTGACACCTGAAATCCTTCATGTTGTGTAATGATCTTGCCTTGGGCAGCAGAGGTGGACAAGACGAGCTTCCTTCAGCCACTCTTTCCTGTGATCATCCCAAGTAGCAACTCTCGTCAGGAGTGTTTCCATGGTTTCGGTGTCTTGAACAGACTGTGTGTGGTTCCATCCCATGCATTACTCATGACAGACACTGATGTTGGGGTGATTCAGGTGGGCTTTGGGAACTGGGAGTGATTATCTGAAACGAGTTTTTTTCCTGATCCAATATACATTTTTAAATGGAGAGCCACTGGGAGTAGATAAAGCATGAAGAAAATGAAAGCGTCATTCTCAAGAGCAGGACAAAAATGACGGGAAAACCACTTGGGGAACTTGCTTTTACAGTGATTCGCGAGGAACTCTGCAATGTGAGTGCTCATCCCGCTGCTGTGGGAAGGGCAGGTTGCAGGTTGGGGTGAAATACTTCCAACCTGAAGATTTTCCACACCCAGGCGGAAAACTGTGGCTGAAACAAATGTCCAAGCTACAACGATGTATCCAGGAAGCACTCCTCATCCTTTGGATTTTGCTTCATGTTGTGTTATCTGTCTTTTGGACAGTATCTTTGTAGCCTGTGTAGGTGTGAGGCAGAGCATAAAAAGCATGCCAGTCTTTAGGCAAATATTGAAAAAAATGAATCGAAAGACAGAAACTCTCAACATACCTCCCTGCCTTGGAAATACAGAATGCCCCTCCTCTGGTGACAGAAAAATGAGTAAATGAAGGACTGTGTAGATGGAAATGGAGGACATGAATTATTTTTTAAGTTTGGCTGGAAATGAAAAGACGATTTTTCCCAATAAGATGCTCAAAAATATCCCCTGAATATGCATTACTTCCCCTAAACAGGTAATTTTACAGGTCACCTTCTGTCCTGCTTCATATTTTCTATTTTTTTGTTTGGTTTTCTTGAGGGGGGGTTGTTATTGGTTCCCCCCACACACCCCAACAGTAAGAACATTGTCAGTGAAAGGATTTTACAGGACCTTGTCTGTGGGTCCCACACCACAAACTTCTTTCTTCAGACATCAGCCAAAAAGAGACCTTTGAAGAAACACTTCTGAGAGAAAATTGTAGTATTTGCCCTGACTTTTCCCTGAAAAAAAAACCCAAACAACCAAACACCAACCAAACAAAAATGCTTACCTCAAATCCCTCCCCACCTGCCTAAGAGTTTTTTTCAGCAAAGGCCATAATTTTCTGATCAGTTCAACTTCTAACTGTCACAAGAGCATCAAATGGCTTCTAGTTGGCATGGAGAATGAACCAGTTTCACCAGACTTGTATACTCTGACTTTAAAAGGCTCCTAAAATGTCTTTCTCCAGGACAGACCATTAGCAACTTGAGTTCAGGCAGACTCCAGGGGCAATGAGGGAGTNTTTCATTATTTTCTTTTTATTGTTTTATTATTAATATTTCATTAAGGTAGTTTAGTTTCGTCTAAACTTGTAAGACTCTTTCTCTCTCCTGCCTACCTTCGAAGAGAGGCAGGAGAGAGCACCTGTCATTCCTCCTGATTGGGCCAACCCGGCCCAAACCCGAACAGGGAGCAAGTTCTGGTGTGCTCTGGAGTCCTATCTTGGTTAGGCCCAGCATGTTATAGACGTAAACCAAAGGAGAGTAATAGATGTTCAAAGACCAAGTCCATCCTTCATAATGTTCTGGGTTTAAAAAATAAGCTGCCCAAAGCAAAAATAGTCAGAATTCACATTTGTTATCTGAGTCGATCTCTTATTGTGACGGCTGGTTAGTTGACACCTCTAAGGCTCACTGCAAGCTCCGATGAAAATATCTGCATAAGAGACATCTAATTTGCATTTTGAGGCTTCTCCCTCACACCTGTTGGCATTAAAAATGGATGTGGTTTGTTGTTGTCGTTGGGAATGGAAGATGGCAGGTTGAGAGACAGCTGCAGGTTACGTACCAAGTATGGAGAACAAATTCTGTTTGGTTCTCAGCAATCTAGTATTTCTTTTATGTGGCCTGAAAACGTACACTCTCTTTCTCCTTCTGGTTAGTAGGGATAAAGACTCTTCTCTGATTGAACCTGAAGCTTTATGTACTGATTTTGGTACCGTACAGAAAACAATGGTGTTGTCGTGTCTTTCCTTCTACACTGGATGCAGCTGAACACGTAACTGTGTTGAAGAAACATAACCAATAGGAAAAGATAGCCCATTTTCTGCTGCCTCTCCTCATCTGAGGAGAACCACGTGATCCTTAATGACCATCTGTTGATTATTTTTCTCTCAAAGATTGATGGATGTGATTCACGGCCCTTTCAAAGCAGAGCTGCTCCCTGACAAAAATGTGAAAGCCTTTGTGAGCATGACAAAAGGAGGTGACTTCCACAGTAGAGAAGGAAAGAGTGTCAGATAGATCCTTATCATCTGTATTTTTTATACAGAGGGCCTCTGGGCAGTCTTGCCAAGACCCCTTGATACTTATTGGGGTCTTCTGGGATATTATCCTATGTTCTCTTTGTCATCTCACAAAGAGTTGCATACAGTTTTTGAAGCTGAGTTTCGCAGTGTATTGCAGGATTTCTCCAAGAAGCTAGGAGAAGGGCAAGAAAAGCCAGATTCCCCGTAGCAACGCCAGAAGCTTCCTATGCCTGGGATCTCAGTAAGGTGTGGGAAAATTCCCCTCTTGGAATCTTAGAATCATAGAATGGTTTAGGTTGGAAGGAACCTTAAAGATCATCTAGTTCCAAGCCACCTGCCATGGGCAAGGACACCTCCCACTAGACCAGGTTGCTCAAAGCCCTATCCAACCTGGCCTTGAACACTTCCAGGGATGGGGCATCCACAGCTTCCCTGGGCAACCTGGGCCAGTGCCTCACCACCCTCAGAGTGAAAAATTTCTTCCCAATATCTAATCTAAATCTGCCCTCTTCCAGTTTGAAGCCATCTCCCCTCGTCCTATCACTACATGCCCTTGTAAAAAGTCCCTCTCCAGCTCTCTTGTAGGCCCCTTTCAGATACTGGAAGGGGATCTAAGGTTGCCCTGGAGCCTTCTCATCTTCAGGCTGAACAACTCCAACTCTCTCAGCCTCTTGCTGGGATCTAGTCTAAGCCCATCATTTGGGTCATGCTGAATGCTCTGAGCTGGGACTCCAGAGAAGCAGCTTCTCTTCTGAGGCCCCTCAGAGACTTCCTTTGGGACTTTATGCAAGAGATTTCAGCTTTGCCAGCAATTCCTCTATTTCTAGAATAGAAATAATACTTTCATAAATCATTGAGATGTCACACGGGTAAAATTGCAAAAAAAAATTGAAATTTGAAAAGGTGAAACAGAAAGATTGGCTTTTCTGAAAAAGAGACGAAAAAAACCACAAGTTAATTGTTGCTGAAAGTAACTTTTTTGCAGCTCGGGCACATGATGTCTCTGTTTACTCCCAGAATGGGTGGAGGATAAGCAACAGCCGGATAATCTGGAAATTAAAGAAAGAAAAATCAACAAGTTGAAATGATGTATTGTAGTCATTAGTAACAGCATTGTAATAACCCAGCTTTCAGCACATTTCCAAATGCCCGTCCCTGTATGCACTTTCTTGTAACAAGAGTAATTTTCCTACCTCTCCTACCAAATCCCTTCAAACAGTGCTGGGGCAACGTTCTACATCCCCTCGGATGAATCTTGCATTATTACTAAAGGGGGAACAATATGAAGATAACATGGTCTGTCATAGAAGCGGATCTCACAGGCGCGTTTTCCCCATGGAGGATGCTCTGACCATTTCTTTTGCCATGTGTGTGCCTCATGCTCTGTCAACCAAAGCTTTTCACTGACTTGATGTGTGGAGAGCTATTCTTCGATCCCTCCACAAAAGAGGAGCTGGGCCCTGTTAACACCTCTACCTAGTAAAGCAATCAACACAAAGACTGGAAGAGTGGACCAATGCATATCTCTAATAATTTGCTATCACAGTGAGCAAGCGTAGTAAATACCCTTTGTCTACTTCTTCCCATTTATGCCGTTATGTTCTGAATTTTTGACATCAACTGAGAACATTTGAGAAGAAGGAAAGGTCAGGAGAACCGAAGGTTCCTCAGTTCAGCTCATGCTGCCTTGTCAGCATCCGCTGGCTGTCATCTGCGGAGAAGCTCCCATTCATTAAAATGAGCGGCAGCACCCACACAGGAGTGAGTTGTCTCCCCAATGTCACATAGCCTGTGTGGCTTCTCAGTGCATCACTGGAATAGCTATGCCAGCACCCATGTGCAAACTGACCCCTAATTTGTGGCACTTACTCACCCAACCACACAGATCTCTGTGGATGACCTCCAGGGGACCTGGGGGTTGCTGTCCTAGCCACTAATCATGAGGGAATTGTGGCTGTACCTTGCTTTTGGCATCCACATGTATCTCACCTACTAGCTTTGCAGACAGGTCTACCATCATGTCAGTCCTTTATCTAAACTTATCGTAGAATCATAGAATGGTTTAGGTTGGAAGGGACCTTAAAGATCATCTAGTTCCAACCGCCCTGCCATGGGCAGGGACACCTCCCACTAGACCTGGTTGCTCAAAGCCTCATCCAACCTGGCCTTGAACACTTCCAGGGATGGGGCCTCCACAGCTTCTCTGGGCAACCTGGGTCTCATCAACTTCTGGTGACATCATCAACCAGAAGACATGATGCACAGTTCTTCCTTCAAGTATTCCTGGGGTCCAGCCTGAAAAAGCCCCAGTATCACCTATGTTAAGGGACTAGATTTCCAGGGACTAGATTTGTAGGAAACTCTTAATTTGGCTACATGGAAGTATTTTATAATTGTCTAGGGCTATGAGTTGCAAGCATTCAGATTTTCTCTGTAACATTCTTTGACATGGAGACTAAACACAGCCACTAAGATATTTTAGTAGAAACACAGGAGGTGATGTGGTACATCAGACACTCCCCATTTAAATGAGCTGCAAAATGACAAGATTGCATTGTCGCTGTCAGCTGGCCAGGCTGTAAACTGCTCAATTAGACTGCAAGGTTCAAACACCCATCTTTAAATAAGGCTGCACTGTCAAAAAAAAAAAAAAAAAAAAAAAAGGGAGGCGGAAAAAGACAGAGTTCCTTAGGGATCGACATGTTCAATGATCCCTTCAAACCACCACAAACCNAAAAAAAAAAAAGGAGTGGTGTGTTTGGACCAGAAAGGGTCAGACTCCAGCTCTCCCCCTAAGGGAGCAGTGAAGGGGCAGCGAATTTTACACAGAAAAACTCATATAGAGAGAAATTACTACCCCTTGCTGGTGAGGTCTCTCCCCGCCTTGCTGTTGCCCTTGGGTTTTGGCTCACCTTCCCTTGTGGATCATCCCCGCACTTGTGGCTTCCTGACACCATCTGTGAAGAGTTTTGGCATTATCTTACTGTACTGGATGGCTGGGCAATAAAAGATCAGGTGAAATTCGCTGGCATTAAATACGAGCGTTGCACACGAGGAAAACAACAGGTCTAACTCTGCGTGCTCAGTGATGGGCTCTGAGCTGATTATTGCTCCTGAGGAATGACATTTGGGGCTTATAATGGACAGTTGAATGAAATTATGAGCTCATTGCTGTATAGCAATCAAAAAAGGAAATTGAATGTTAAGGATTATTAAGGAGGGAATAGAAAGCCAAACAGAAATCATTGTAATACCACTGAACAAATGCATTTTGGACCTGCATCTTGAATACTGCGTGTGGTTCTTGTCCTCCCCTCTCGAAAGGCTCTAGCAGCCCTGGAAAAGGCTCAGAGAAGATGACAGGAGGATGGTAAGGAACGGCTGCGGTGGAACAGAAAAGGATTAAACAGATGTGCACACTTCAACCTTGAAAAGAGACATTCTGGGGAGGGAGTTTGTCAGGATGAAACCGTGACGGATGTGGAGGCAGTGACGGGGAACGGGGTAGGTTCTTCCTAGGGTAGGGTAGGTAGCTCAACCACAGGCAGCATGTGGTTGAGGTGTGACACTCCTTGCCACAGGACGGTGCTGTTCCTATGGAAAAATTCATGGGAAAAGAAATCCACTGAGGGTCATTAAGATCCTGGCCAGTATCAGTGTCTCTCTACCTTGTTTTTGTACTCCTCTGTAACCACTCTCAGTCAGGACATGGGCTGAAATATTTTTTTGATCAGACCCAGTATTTTTATTTCAATGTACTTTTATTTAAGTTTTTCATGCTAAATTCTTACAGTTTTATACAGTCACAGCTGACTTTTCTCCACTAGGTAGGAAAAGAGAGGAAAGTCTCATTGAAACCACAAAAATTATTTATTTGGTAAACAGCAGGAAACAGAAATACCATAGAAAACTCCTAACATGAAGATAGAACTGCATGGATAGCTTCTAAAAATGCAATTATTGCTATGAGAGGACATCATCCAATCTTTGGACAATAAAAAGGGGAGAGAAGAGTTGATGAGAATGTCAAAGGAAGCTTCTACCATGAAAATCTCTAAGGAATCGTTAATGCCTGTAATATGAACCGTTGCCAGGCCTCTGCAGCACAGCCAGCTGCGGGAAGAATAACCTATTGAAATAAAAAAACCCCAAACCTCTCTTTTCTCACTTTGCGCCCTGTTAATAATAACAATAATCATTCAGGTTGGCTTGGACAGGCTTAGAACCAGTGAAGCAAAGATTTAATAGAGTTCAAACAAGTCCAGATTTTAAAAAATGTGCTTTTTTCCTGCAGCGTACTCAAGGCTGTTACTGCTGGTTCAGCCTTTTAATAACGTCTTACATACATGGGAAGGTGGGGTAGAAGTATTTCCTGGGCCACTATGTCAACTTCTCACCTTAGCCATCACGTCTTAAAAATTGGGCATGTTGTGACCCAAAGGGTCTCCTTTTCACTTGCTCCCCTATTTAGACTTCCTCTCCTATTCCCACTGGAACACCTCGTTCTGGAATATGAGTTGGCAGAGCTGTACTTGAGGTTTGGGTGTTGTCTCAAATCTTCATGCAACGGCCTCGGCACTTCTTTGTCTCAACTGAAATAAGGTCAGTGAATCACAGTTTGTCCGAGGCGGCTGTTACGGACACAGATGTGTGCCAGTTTGGTGGACCTCTGGTCTTGTGGCGCTTTTAGCATGCATGTGCATCGATAACCTGAAAGGAAGACAAATGGGAGTGCTTTCTTGTTAGATTATCTCCTCTTTGATTAGATGATGCTTTTCAGCTTGATATGCAGTTGCAGATCCGGAGTTTGCAAACAATAAGCATCAAGTGTCAGGCAGCAAATTAATCTTCTGCTGAAATATACTGCTAAGTGGAAAATGCTTATTTTTTCCTTTCTTTTACACTGTTTTATGTCTCTTGCAATTTGCAGATGGCAGCACTAGTAGCTTTTGTTGCTCACGGCTCTAAAACCAAAGAGTTAAAATCATAATCTCCTTTAATTTCATAAACGAATCAATCAGAAGATAAAGTAAAATTAAAAAAGAGAGAGGAAAACAAGATATGCTTCTGGCGACAGAGTTGTGCTGTGGTGGATTTCAGTTAGATGGGAAAGTCTGCTGGCTTGCTTTGAGCAATGACATTGCAAACCCTCCTCTTGGGGGAAATAATATTTTTTTGCACTTTTATAGAGCTTTTCATCCATCAGTTTATGAAGGAATAAGTACAAGCGATTGTTAATGAGGATGGCTGGGACTAATTTGTAGACTAGACATTTAACAGACAAATTAGAGAGTAAGTTCTGTGCTGAGAAGAATTTACAATGTCGAAAGGCAGCAAAGATGAGGGATGGGTGGTGACAGAAGCCAGAGGTAGGAACCAAACAGTGATGGTGTAGATCCTCTATCCACACGCTAACGATCACAATTAGATTTGTTCATTTATCAACACGCTCACAAGGACTAAGGAGCTTTCCAGTAGGGTCTTAAAAATGAAGGGGCTGTAAGTCTGACATTTAGAGGGGACATCTGCCATGAGGCACAGAGGGGACAAGAAAACCATCTTGCCATTGCAACCGCTAACAACTTCAGCCCAAGGTGAAGGTGGTTTGGCACTGTAGGCTGTGCATACAGATCCACTGCCCTCCCAGAAGACCAACTCCTGCTGCTTTACCTGCGAGACGCAGCTCTGTTTACCTGGGTTGTATCAGGATTATTGATGTCGGTCCGTACAAGATGGATGTGAATGCAGATTGTATGAACCAAGCTCTCCCAGAACGTACATGGTCCAAGCTGCCTTGCATCACAAGAAGATTAAAGAGCACAACCTCAACTCATGGGGACCCTTCTGAGTTATGAAATACTCTGACAGCAGGAGTCGGAGATGGATTTTTTCCCCTCATTAATGTCTACCATAAGACCCATGGGAAAGCGTGTCTTTGCCAAGGTTGAGAGAAGCAAAATGGATGCATAAGGGCAGATATATTCTGTGTGGGTGTGAGAAGAAGACGGGTTAAGTGAGTTGGGCTTGCTTAGGGCAGGATTTGCATGAGTAAGCATGGGTGTCTATACTGGAAGTGCCAATATCAGAGGCCGTCACTGCTGGCTCCCTTTACGGTCAAGGAAGAGTGAGTCAGTAGAGCCAGGGGTTCTTAGGATGTTAGTCATCTCATCTCTGTCTTTATTTGGTCAGACAAAACCTATCCCATACGTCGAGATGAATCCCACCTCGGGACAAGTCTGCACTGGTGCCTCTGCAGGGGAGTGTACCAAAGTGGCCTGCTCGGATACAGAAACTGCAATAGATGCAGTGACACTTGCTGGGAAAACTTAATTGATCTTAGGTGATTAAACACACACTAAGCTCCCTGCTATCGCAGACACACTCCCGGCTGAACTCAAATGAGTTAATTTAAAGATATTTTGGAAATGTCTTCCTGAGCTGCAGTAGAAACTGTGTCAGCATGTTTAGCTTGTGTCTAGAAAATCCTCTAATTTTGATTGCACAGCTGTTTTTAACCAGAATTTTCATGCTGGAAAGGAAGAGCTATCACTTGTTTATGCAGGGAAGACCTGTAAGTTAAGCATCCATCTTCTTTGTTCCTGGTTTCTTGATGGTGTGCGCAAATTATTAACTGAAGAGGTTCCCCTGCATGGCATATGGGCAAAGGTAAGGGCTGGCTGGGTGACCACAGCATGGCCATGGGGATACGTTTCTCCCTTCCTATTGCGCTCATTCTGGATGTGGCAATGCTGTCCTAGATCTTGAAGCTCCTATAGCCAGCAGTGTTGGAGGGCTTTGGGGCCATTTACAGAAGGGTGGTATGACATTGGGGATTGTATTAGGTAGGCTAGGAGACCCCTGCTAATGAAGCTTTATTGTTTGTGCCTGTCCCTTGGATTTTTTTTTTTTTTTTCCATGTTCAACTGGATTTAAGTTCTGAACCATGTTTATCTTATGTCTTGCAACTAATTGGCACAACCAGCACCTGGAATGACTGATTCCAGTGCTTTTACACTCAGAGTTACATCCTCAACCTGTATCATTCACTGCAGAAACAATGAAGTAAGGGCAATTTCAATGACGTGTGACAACAAAAGATGCTCAGAAAACCTCTGAGAGAACAGTCAGCTGCAATACTCAGCACAGGATACCTAAAATGGTAGGAACCCTGGTCACTGTGATCATAGGTCTGATGGTTTCCACCACCTCCTCCGGAGCTTCACAGGTTTACTTCTCTGGTAATCTCGCAAACATGAAAATTTACTGGATTTAGATTATGTTGAATTGTGTGATTGGACTAAGCTAAATATAGATGAATAGTTCATGTTCCATTACCTACCAGATATCTCCTGAATGATTGTTTTTTTGCTGCAGGAACTATGTGGCCTCCAGGTCTGACACTCATTTAGTCCAAATGGGTCCTGCTACCCCTGCGTAGCACGGTATCACAAACTTCAAACTTGATGCAGATTAACTTTCCCAAGGTCACTGAGATAATTTTAAGGCAGAAGTGGAATACAGACTATCCAACAAACTCAATGGACAATTATCCACTGGCCCAATAATTTTCTATGTTTTAACCTTTAAATCCAGTGAGCTTCCAATTTGCACACGAAAATATCAAACAAAACCAAATACATTCAAACTTTGTCAGTAAAATAAAACTGCTGACTCACAATTTATTTTTTTTTTTTTTTTCAGTAGAAACTCAGTTTAATCATTTTGTTTTGCAGGAATGGGGTATAATTAGAGAACCAGTGAGCATGTAACTCTGAATTTATTATGCAAGCAGCTATGAAAATGACTGTCTTCAGCACAAAATGATTGAATGTCATTAAGAAGAGTGAATCCAAGGGTGAGACCCCAGTGGGATGCCCTCACATGGGAAAGCCTAATTGGATAAAGTAGCATGGGGCCATGAAAACCCAATTTGCCTCTTCCTGATGCTTACATCCACTTCCTCCCCATATCTTCATCAGCTGTGGAGCTGGGAAGTCAATGAGATAGATAAATCATTGGGATGAGCCCTACCATATGTAGGCAAGCTATTTTGGTGGAAAGCAAAGAAAAAAGCAGTTAAAGCCATGATGTTGATGCTGATACACCCTTCTGCAGCTACCAACTCATTTTAGCTGTTTTGGCATTGAATGAAGAGAGTGTTGGTAAAGATAATGGACCCCGGTACGCTTAGGAATTACTGATGCCTTTACTGAGTCACATTTCAGCATCTCCTGCAACTCTGTATGAGTAGGTATCTGCAGAGATAGCAGAGGTCCTTGAGTAGAGCTGGTCCTGAGACCCCAGGGGAGCAGTCAGCCTGTGAGCTCAGCTGCAGTAACTGTTTTTGAGTGTGCTCTTAGCCCAATACCCCTGGGATTTACTTTGATTTAGCTCGAGCCGTAGTGGACGCGGGAAGCATACAGACTGATAGTTACCACAGCCCAGCTGACAGGTGGGAACATATTGAAAGGACCACAGATCTGAGCCTTATGTTTCTGGGAAAAAAAAACCACCAGTTATTTTAATCACATGGGTTGAAGGAGTTCTCTCAGCCGGTGCTGTCCATAGATGAGCATCGGCTTGTTTCTAGCCTAGCAAGTCCGTAATTAATAGAAACATGAAGGAATGAACCTGACCAGGTATTAGAATAAATAAATAATAACTTTCCTGAAAGACGCTCCCCCATGTTTGAATGAATCTCCTATTTTGAAGAAGTCATTGGCTCGGTTATTACTCTTAGAAAAAGATCTTTCCCCATAGCAGTTGTCTGAGGTTTTGCATCGCTGATTTGCATCTTTATCCAGGGATTTATCCTTGCCTGTCCATGACCTTGTGAACGCATTTCTTGGGGCTTATACGTGTTCTTATGCAAACATTTCAGTATCGGTATGCACGCATTCTTATGTCTAAGTGCGTATCGATGCTTGTGAGCCAAGGTGTGTGAGTGCTTCTGAGTCTGCAGAGTTTAATTTACTGCTGAAAATAATAAGGTGATTTTCCCTAGCGCATAAATTTGCTGCCTGCTTGCTGCCTCTCCTGCAGAGTGAGGACACCGACACTTGTTAGTTTGAGCTACTGCTCCGAACTGTCAAGTTTCTCTCTGGCCGAGCAGGAGGCAAACAAAGCGCCTCCTGGAAGTGCTGCTTTTTCTGAACCCAGACAGAATGTTTGGGCTGATTTAGGACATTGATTGTGCAGGGCTGGGAGCACCTTGTAGCTTCATTTTATATCCCTGCTGTCTTATCTTCTCTGCTCTACCTGTCCCCTCTTTCTTCTCCTGAAAGTCTTTGCCTGCCCAGGACATATCAGGTGGAGAAAGCTTTCTTGAAGGAGGTTGAGGGAAGAGCAAAGATAGCTTCTCCCTGGAGAACAAATTTTGGTGCTATTTCACACTCTTTTTTATGCCAAATACTAAAAGTGCAAGCTCAGTGCTTCCCCAGTCCCATGATAATCTGGGATCAGATCACTCTTCTAAAAACCTTTTATTTCAGATATGAGAAAGTTGCTGGGGACCCTGCCTGGAAAGAACATCGTTATTACTTTTGTGGAGAGAGCAGCTGGAACATAATTGATGTTCAGCAATATGATAAAACTGGTATGGTATTAAGCTCTTTAGGGAAGGGTTTGTCCTTTAGCAGCGTGTTGATATAGTGTCTGGATGCTACCGCACTGTGAATGCAATGAATTAATATAATAGCAATGTGATGCAATACACTTTTTTTCAGGGAGAGTGTACTGGAACAATATTTCTAGATTCCAGTTTGCTCCTGGAATTACTAATTATAACTGTTCTGGTGTAGAAACATGCACCTGAGGTACCGAGTTGTAGCTCTATAAAAGTACCAAATGAGCCTGGGACAGGATGCCCAGAAAGGTATGATTTCTGTAGAAGGAAAATTGGTTGCAGCAGTGCAATAGAGAAAATCAGCAATGCAGAGTGTCCTCTGGAGGGGAAAATCATATCTCAATAATCAACAAGAATCCCTTGCAAAAGGCTGTGAGGTGAAGTCCTGGTGGATTTACTTGTATCTGCAAAAAAGCCTTGAGATAGTGTCACACACGAGGCTACTAAGAAAATGGGCTGTCATGGGCAAAGTGCTGCAGTGCTGTCATGGGCTGAAAGATGCTTAAGGGACCGAAGTCATAGAATCATAGAATGGTTTAGGTTGGAAGGAACCTTAAAGATCATCTAGTTCCAACCACCCTGCTATGAACAAGGACACCTCCCACTAGACCAGGTTGCTCAAAGCCTCATCCAACCTGGCCTTGAACAGCTCCAGGGATGGGACAGCCACAGCTTCCCTGGGCAACCTGTGCCAGGGTCTCACCACCCTCAGAGTGAAAAATTTCTTCCCAATATCTAATCTAAATCTCCCCTCTTCCAGTTTGAAGCCATTACCCCTCGTCCTGTCACTACATGCCCTTGTAAAAAGTCCCTCTCCAGCTTTCTTGTAGGCCCCTTTCAGATACTGGAAGGGGCTCTAAGGTCTCCCCAGAGCCTTCTCTTCTGCAGGCTGAACAACCCCAACTCTCAGCCTGTCCTCACAGCAGTCAGACGAGCGTGCCCAGTTGTTAGCGCTGTGTTAACGAGGGGTAGGTAGCATGGATGTATGTGGTCTGGAATAAAGTAGGTAGCAGCAATATGACAAATTTGCACCTAATACACGGTTGTTCAAGTTAGTCACGATGAGAAAACTATGAGGAACAGCAGAGGTTTGAACACTTTGCTGAATAAATGCCCATTTGGTAAAAAGAGGCTTCTCTTTTTTTTTTAAAAGGAAGACCAAACATGCAAATGAGCTTTCACACTTAAAACTACTGTATAGTTCTGCATCCTGATTTATGAAAGATGATCGTAGCTGGCAAATATCAACAGATAAAAATTTGGAAGATCTCATATGGGATTGTCTGGAGTAGTAATTCTCATTAAACTTGCAGTTAATTTGAAAATTTAGCAGCAACAAATGACATTTTAATAACTATTTTTTCTCACAGACACTTTCACAGGATGGAGGTAATTCAGAAAACAGATTTTATTGGATTTTTTTTTAGTGGGAAACTCTTTATATTTAAAAAAAAAAGTTAAATCGTTTTTAGCAGGTAATCATGATATCAGGATATTCAACTATTGGTATTCGAGGAAACACAGCCTGGAAGAGATATATCTCCTAGGGAACCCACTAAAAATACCTTTAGGATTATTAGTGTTATAGATAAAGAAAATTAAAAGAGCAGTGACAGAATGAGAGCAGGTGGTGAAGAAGAGGCCCAGTCCCCGGTGTTTTATATAAAAGATCTAGGAAATGACTGATTTGCCTTGGTAGATCAGACTATGTGGGTTTCTCAGGCCCTCAAACTCTTCCCTCCCTGTGATTGCCAGCCTGAATCTCTGCCTTGCTTGGGCTCCCATCCCCAGCCAAAGCACTCTCTGTGCAAACCAGCCAATATGGCAACTTTCACTTTTTTTTAAGCTCCACAAAAACTCCCACCCCCATCTTCTGTCTCACTTCGTTTTCCATCCCCCAGAGAAAGGAGGTATGGCAACTACAGGGTCATCCCTGCTTCATCCCAACAATGTTTGCCCTGTGTCAGAGGAATGTCACTTTTTTTTCCTGGAAAGCTTCTACTTAATTAGTTGGCCTCTTTTCTTGCAACTTTGGGTCTGTTGCCCTGGTGGAGAATACGTGCAAGTTAAATATTCAGTTAAATATGTTTGAGAATATAGGACTGCAAGATTTTATTGTTTTTTTTTTTGAGACAGCCTTTCGTAGGCTTAGTCTTGCCTCTTCCTTTTTGTGTGCAGAACCAAGCCTGAAGAGCAGAGTCTCTGAGATTGGAGATCTGAGATCCCAGGATCTCCCTCATCTCCTTTGTTCTAAAAACATCTCTGGAGGGGCTTCCCTTGGTGATGTTTTGTGAGCAACAGATGGAGAACCACCTTTGAAGGGCTCAAAAATGTCTGGATTAAACTCTTTTTCACATAAAACCTTCCTTCTTCAAGCAGGACTAAGCTCTTCATGGAGGGTATGGGAACACTGGTGTTTTCACACCGAGAAAACACCGTTAAAAGGCCAAGCATCACATGGCCAAGACACCTTGAAGCCAGCTTTCTGGCACTTCACTCTTCTCCCTGCTCTCCCCTAACCAGCTTTCACCCACGCTCCATATTTTTTGAAGTGTGAGTCTCAGAACCACGGCTGAATGAGAGACACTGCCGGGGCTGAAAAAGTGAATTGGTAGCCTTGGGCAAAAACGAGTATGTGTCTTGTAAGCTCTGCTCCTGCCTGTATATCTGATCAGGCTCCTGCACGTTCCTACTAGATGCATGCCTTCATTTTGACAGCGTGACACCCATTGTCACTCCGCATCACCCACTTGTTCACATTCGTCTTCACCACGCTTCCTTATCTGGCTTAGGAAAACGTCGTATGAAACACTGACCAGAGACTTTCTAATGCTGGTATGTAACTGCTGCTTCTCTCCTGCTCACAAGACCCATTACCCCATCTTGGGAAAACAACTGTAATTGTCTGATATAATTGGTTCTGATAAACTGAAGATTTGGAGCTAGCACAGGAACCAAGATAATAACACAAGTCTGGGAATTAAGCAGAGACGAGAGGAAATGGGAAGGGAATTCAGGTGACAAGCACAGGCTGAAATAGTGGGAATTCTTGGCCAGTTGGAAGCTAACTATGCATGCTGTCTTAGACAGAGTCATAGAGACCACCACCAGATTCCATGGGGCAACCGTAGTTGCAGGTACCTTGGTCTAGCTGGCATGACTTGCTCTTCTTGGGCTTGTTAGAAAGCCCCAACTGAGGAAAGCTTGAACAGAAATCAAGGTAAAGCAGGATGAAAGGAGACCCTAAAATGATTTCTCTGACCAATCAACCTTACCAGTCCTCCTTCCTCCCTCCTCAGCTGTTGCTGGGGTCAACAACGGTTTTGTCATCGGGCTCTCATTCATATGCGATGCCCCAAAATGATTTTCCTTCTAGCTATGCCCCACCTTTATTTAGAGACAAGAGTCCTGAGTCAGATAATGCTTCACCTTGCCAACTACTCCATCACTCTCCAAACAGCAACATCCAGACACCCCTCAGCAATCAATCCTACCGCTTCCCCCCGCCCCCGCCCCGATCCTCTTTGCCAAGAGCAAGAAGAGCTTCCCTGTTCCCAACATCCTGCCACTCTAATTTAACGGGTTTCTCACAAAGTCTAGACATTTCCTGAATTGCATGTAAAAAGCTTCTGCTCCACTTCAGCTCCATTAATCCTGCAACTCCAGGCCCAACAAGGCTGATGCTCCTCCATCGGCTCTGGGTGAATTACAGTTTAAGTGACAACCGTGCAACTCCTTGGCAGTGCCCTTCGTTCCTGTATTTTCTGGGTGGAAGGAGAGAAATGATAAATTCCTTTGAGGCTGCTGTCTGTCCCATTGCAGCAAAATTTAACAGAGCTGGGAGAGTTTAGTGCAGATTAGATAGCTTGGACTACAGCTAGTTGATAACATCATCCTGCAAGGAGTAAAAACCCTTTCTCGCAGACTCTCAGGGTGCCAGTGTTGATTGTGTCATAGATGTGAAAGATGAAAGAAGGCTAATGGAGTAATTACGAAGTCTTTTGGTGCCTCATTGACTCTCTACAGAGCCTTCCTTGGCATTAAGTTCAGTCTTGCTTCCAAAGTCCTAAGTAGAGCTATTTGCAATACTCTCTTTTAAAGTTTCTTTTAGATAAAAATTACTTTTTTCCTCAAACAAATAGAAAACCCTCATTGTTTGTAATTTTCAGATTGTCCTGTTTGTAGTGATATCTGGGGAAGCCTTCAAAAAAATCCGTCAGCATTCGATTTGCAATTTTTCTGTCCTTTCCCAATTTCTGCTTTTCTGCATCCCATTTCCCCTGCTGACAAAAGAAATAAAATTAATAAAAAATTTTAAAAAGAGGAGCAAGAGAGGAACAGGAGACATCATTCAAAGTTTTATTCATATTTACGACTCTGTAAAGCCAAGGACTGAATTATATCTTTTTGCCCCAGTGTTGTGTTGGGAACTCACGAGCATTGGTTCATCCAGCGATGATGGTAGGTCTCCCCAGGACTGGGCATGCCCTTCTTGATTTACTGATTCACTGAATCTGGCCACATATTTTTTTAGTGATGCTGTTGTTTTTGGTGCAGATGCTAGGTGTAGAAATCACCCCTCTGTATCCCACTAGAAATACCTCTTTTTCTCCCTGAGGACTAGCTGTTAATGATTTAGCTCTTTAATTTATCTACCATGTGCTTTACCAATAACTCCAACTGCTAATTTTGTCATCACTACTAAATCAAATTCTTTGAGAAAGTTTGTTGCTCTGTAGTAAAGGCAGAAGAATGCACCAAAAAGCTTTGCGACACTAGACCAGTTTAATTCCAGTTCAGCAGACATTCGACATCCACGCTCCCACGCATTCTGCATTTTCTCTCACATTTGAAGATTTCTCAAAAGCTGACCCCAAAATATAAAGCAGACATTTGACCCGTCTTTCAGAATTTCAGAGTGTCACTCAGCCGAAATATTCAATGCATTTCTATCAGCAGATATACATTACAATGCTCCTGCTTTCCGAATGACTGCAAAAGGCTTTGACACCCAAAGGTGATATTAATTTTTCCATGTTATTGTACTTCCAAAGGAATAAACAGAAATAATCTCTGTACACTTTTTCTTAGACATTATAAACAGACCATGTCTATCTAGCACTGGACCCCATATCATTGCTATTTTTTTTCTTTCTGTCCCAACGTCCATGGCCTTTTAATTGATGTCTTCAGATTTTCCTGTATGGCTCCTCAACACTTCAGATATCATTATTCAGCTCCGTTGTTATCGCTTTCCCTTTTCACCACAAGCTATTACACCGCTTTTGAGTTTCTAATCAACATTTTCAGGTTGCTCACAATGTGAGGTATATTGTGTATTACCAAACATCCAGTGCAATAGCACTGACTTTTACTATCCTGTATCACTGGGGAAAAAAAATTAGACTGTTACCTAACTTGTCTTGGATTTATGATGGATCCTGACTCTCCCAACTCTGCAGTCTTCCCTGGGCTGCTGTCTCTGCCTCCTCCAAATGGAGGTTCTGGTGATGCTCTGCAGGGACACTCAAGCTGGGCCCTTCACCACAGGTCTTTTTTTCACTTGAGCTCAACACCTCACCTGTAATGCTTGTGCAGAACACCAGGAACTAGTTTTTCTCACGTCTTTCCCAGTAGCAGGCTTTCTTATAGGTCTTTATCCCCTGAGAAGTTAAACCCGTGTTGTTGTGCACAATGTCCTTACTGATTTCTGTACCAGTCTCCAATCCGTGATGGCCATTAGGATTCTCCGACCGCTTTCTCTCATATTGCTAATAAGACTGTTAAGCAGATTGATCTGACATCAATCCGCACTGTGTTCCAAGTGACACCTCTTCGTGACTCACACCTACCTTATTTCCCAAAGTAGGACATGTTGCTCTTAAGGCACTGGATTTGGATTCTGGACATCTGGGCTTTGTCCATCTCTCTTTTATCTTCTGGATGTGTTTGCAGAGGGGACTTATTTTCTTTGAACTATTTCTCCCGTGGTACAGGAGGGTTAACAACACTGCCCTTCTGCAGGGAAGAGTTTTTAGGACATATTTATTAAAGTTCATGTGGCTACTGTGTTTCCGCTAGCCACATGAATAGATCTATACTGAGAAGTGGAGCGTACGGTTGGCTGACCTGCTGGCCAGTCTGGACTTGACTGTGTGTGGAAAAATAACCTGTGATTTCTCATTTCTCATTTTCAGCAAATGAGAAATTTTACTCGCCTCAGCCACTTGTGTGTGGCATCTTGTTCAGTCACTTGTTCAGCGCTAAGGGGACCGGAGTTAGGGCTCTCCATCAGTCTTCTGCTGTAACTGTTGTCTCAGTCAGGAGAGGGTAAATGTTGCAAACACTGTATACACTGAATTACATTCGATTCCCAAGAGCTTGATTTTTCTTTGTTGGGCTTAAAAAAAAATAAAAATAAAAGGCAAAACAACCCCCCGTTCTTTAGTACTTAATCAAAGATATTATTAATGCTTTTTACCAAAATTAAAATTTATTGAGAGCATTTCTGCGGGTATACACTAGCCTGGATAAAGGTTATTCTTTGTTTTCTATGCATCCACCAATTTTAAGCTCAGCAGTCCTCTCAGAGACAACATAAATTAATATCATGAGCAGTACTTTGTGAGAGACTGTTTCAAATGCCACATCATTAGCTGGCATATTAAATCTGCAAATTTCCTTTCACCCAATAATTTTATAATTCTATCAAAGAAAGCAATTTTTCATGCTGTAATTCCTTTCTCCCCTTTGCATCCATCCCCTGCTGCATGCCACTCATAACGTGGCGCATTTTGTGGTGTCGTTATTTCCCCCACCCCACACTTCTGTGTGTGAGGCTCTCATCAGAAAGGCTGGACTGGTTCTGGCCACAGAATAATCATAATGTGGCCTATTGATGAGGGAAGCTACCCCCTTCTTCCTTCCCAGTCCCACATCCCACGGAGTCTTCAGCTCTGAGCTGGATCCTGCCAGATCCTGGACTCCACTTGCTCTTTGGCTGTTCGGTCAGGGAGTGTGTGTCATGGGAAAGAGGAAGACATCTGAAGGATGAAGAGTTGTGACCATTAGAAAACTGCACTAAGATCTTTCCAATCCTACTTTGGAGACCAAAGTAGACCTGCAGGGTGAACTGAAGTGGAGATTCCCACATGGGATTCTTCCACATGGTGGAAGATCCCACGTCCCTACTGCCAACAGCTGGGACCTTTAGGCTCAGATTCTCTAAAGACAGTGGGTAGCAAACTCCCAGAGGGTTTATTGTAATTAGAGTAAAGCCTTCCAGGCCTTGCTATGCTCATGTCATTGGGAAAAGCAAGTAGAGATAGTTTAGTGAATGTGAATGTGTGGTCACCACATGGGAAATGTACAGTTATTGTTGGAAATGTTGGATAAGCTGTTGTTGGAAATGGATAAGCTGTTGTGAGTCTGGTTCTCCTCTTGATTTGCATTGATAGAGAGTGATTGTGGAAATGGAAACCAGGATACTTGTCTCTGCTTCTGGACAAAGCTGGCATGGTCTCTCCTCCAGTCACACTCCATTGGCATAATTTTTGGCTTTAATGTGTGGAGGACTTGGTGAAGGAACGTCATTTAAAGAGGCCTGTAAGACCACCTCCAGTGCATCAGTGTGTCCATCAGCCCAAGTACCCTGTCTGTGACAGCTGGCGCTCATGAACACTTAGGGTAAGAGCATAAAATGGGAGGTATAAAGAGGTAATTTCTTACATTTCCTGGTTTGGAATACATCTGATTAAATAAACATCTTTGTCAAAACAAATGGGGAATAAATTGAGTCAGTAAATGGAGAGCTAGTCAACACAGACAGTGGAGTTCGGGACATGATTCATCTGATCCTGAAGCAGATTTATAAAAAAGGTCAGGTGACTCACTCCTTAAAAATGCCTATCTCTCTCCATTAATTATAAAGACAACTTGCTTTGATATATTCAGCCTCGATTCTGTAGACATCTACAGCTGCACGGCCTGAGCCAAACTCAAGCTGGTTGGTTACTTCCTAAAGCTGGAGAAGTGCCGAGGGATTGTACCCCCCCTAGATATAGAACAGGTATATGACACCTGAGATAGCACAGCTTCATGTATTTGATCACCCCACAGACACTTTCTTACCTTTTTTCTTTCTAAGAGAGCTGAAAACATTTGAGGCAAAAATCTCTGATGTTCTCTGGCCACTAGCCAGAAGGTTTTATCTGTCTTGAATGTGTTCTGGACCTTAGATAATCTTTGAATCTGATTCTTTTAAATTTTGCAGTTCAGATTCCTGTGTGCAAATTCCCATGTGTGACTGCAACAGATATAGGAAGTTAGATATTCTCTCTCTTTTTTTGTTTTTTTTTTCTGTGGTTTTTTTTGGTTAGGTGTGGTTTTTTTCATTTATTTGGGTTTTTTGGGGTTTTTTTTGGGGTTGTTTTGTTTGGTTTGGGTATCTGGGGTTTGGGTTTTGGGTTTCGTTTTTTTTTCTAGGTGGATGAAATTTTGCAACCGTGCCATTTTTGGGATGCAGAGGTCTGGGAAACAGAAAATCTGGATGATATGATAAGATTGCTACTATTCTGGAGTGAAATCTTAGAAGGACCTTTTGTAATCGTGACTTCAAGCTCATCTTTGAGCTTTCAATTCTGAGCTTATCCAGCTAAGCTTTGAAATCTCCAAAACTGTAGATTCCACAACACGTGAATCCATTCCAATGTCTGTCAGCCCTTATGGTGACTTTTTCTTATAATACATAATAAAAATGTCCTTGTTTCAACACCTTCTTTTGTTATGAATCTTGGAGAAGAGTCTGGCCCTATTTATGCTATAATATTCTGTTAGGTAGTTGGAGACAGTAATATTCCGTTCACCTTCTCTTTTTCAGGTTGAACAAAACCAGCTATCCCAACATCTCCATGTCTATCACACTCTCCATCCTCTTCATCAACTTGGTGATCTCCACTGGACAAATACGTACGTCTCTTGCACTGGGAAGTCCCACATTTGACATGGTAATCCAGGTGCGGTTTACTGTATTGGAGAAGAATAATCCAGCTGACCAGCACATGGATTTCATACAGCTGACCACTACCCTGTGAGCCCAATGGTCCTGTAAATTTTCTACCTGCCTCTTAGTCCGCTTATCTAGTCCATATCTCTCCAATACATCTACAAGACTATTATGGGAGACTATTGAAACCCTTCTTAAAGCCAAGGTTAACACCTGCTTCTCCCTGGTTCCTTGGAGGTAGTCTTATCTCCATAGAAGGCAGTCATGTTGGTCATGAATTATTTGCCCTTGATAAATTCATTCTGGCTGTTCTTACACACTTTTGTCTTTCATGTTTCCGTAGTTTCCTGGAGAATTTGCTCTGTAGGCTTTCCAGAGACTGAAGGTAAGACAACTGGCCTGTAGCTACGCGGATCCTCCTTTTTGCCTTTCTTTAAGTTGGTTGTCACATTTGCCTTTTTCGAGATATCAGAAAATCCTTTGATTGCCTTAAACTTTTATATATATTAGAGAATGACCTCACCATGACATGGGTTAACTCACCCAGGACCTTCGGTTGCATGGGCCCATGGACTTGTGTATATCCTATTTGTGTAAGTGGCCTCTACTTCTGTCTTCACGGAATCACGGAATCACAGAACTTTTAGAGTTGGAAGGGACCTCTAGAGATCATCTAGTCCAACTCCCCTGCTGACACCGGAATGCCTAGAACACATTACTCAGGACTGCATCCAGGCGGGTCTTGAATATCTCCAGAGAAGGGGACTCCACAACCTCCCTGGGCAGCCTGTTCCAGTGCTCAGTCATCCTCACCATGNAGGACCCCCAGAGCCTTCTCCTCAGAGCTGCTCTCCAGCAGGTCCACCCCTAACCTATATTGGTGCCTAGCATTCTTCCTCCCCAGGTGCAGGACCCTACACTTGCTCTTGTTGAACCTCATTAGGTTCTTCTCTGCCCAGCACTCCAACCTGTCCAGGTCCCGCTGGATGGCAACGTGGCCCTCTGGAGTGTCAGCCACCCCTCCCAGTTTGGTATCATCAGTGAACTTGCTGAGGATACACTCTGTCCCCTCATCCAGGTCATTGATGATCATATTGAACAGGATCGGGCCAAGTATTGATCCCTGGGGGACACAATGTGTACAGGAACCTCGGAGGTCTGATCGTAAACCTTTGAGTAAACTCAAAGCCAAAGAGAGCACCGATTAGAGACGGTTTATCACCTAGTATATGGGCTAGAAGATGGAGAGACCGTTGCCCCAGCTGGTAGCTTCTTCTCTCTTATTCACAGCAAAGTTCCTCCCATCCTTGCTGCCGTCGCTAAAACCACTCCCCTGCATGAAGAAAAAACAAGTAAAAAAATAAACTGCTCCATTGTATGAAATAAATAAATAAAACTAGTAAAATGAAAGAGATAAGGTTCCCACTGTGAAAAATATATTGCCTGTAAGTGAGGAACGAGCTGCTCCATGAGTAAGCTGAATCACTCCGGCTATATTTCACTCTTCCCCATGAATGCTGCAGAGAACAGAGCCGGGGCGGGACGTCAGGATCAGCATCTAAATGAAAAGTTTGGCAGCCACGTGAGACCCAAGGAGCAGAACTGCATAAAGAAAACAAAAAACAGTAAGAAAACCCCAGCCTGGATCTGTTTCGGTGGGTGACAGTTATAGGACCACCTGGTAGGGCCAGTTACTGTGTCCCAGTGTGACAACTTGGATGGGAGGAGGGGTACCTGAAAGGCAAAAGCTTACCCTTGCTACATGCATGGGGCTGGATTTCAACTGCTGACAGGGAGCCAAAAGTGTTCTTTAGGCTGGTATCTCTTCTGACAGAAATGGACATGACTTCACCGACTGTGGTGGTGCAACCCCCCCCAACCCCCCGCCTTTTGGCCACTCGGTACTTGGTGTGATTCCCCATCCCTGGGCCGCATACCAACCCAGGACATGTCAGGCATGATTTGTGAAAAAGAAAAGACCAGAGCATTAAGGCACTCCCTTAACGCGCCTGGCTCTTGCTTCCGCTATCACTTGGGAATATCACTCCCTGACAGCCCAGTACAT
>VYXH01003522.1:687029-722101 GCA_013397275.1 Burhinus bistriatus | reverse complement strand
CGCGCTCATATGCTTTGTTTATATGTACGCACATTAATCTGAAATCTGTGCTTTGCTCTCATATGTATACTTATTGGTTTTGGGATACCTTATAGTAAGTTAGTGTGAATCTTGTCATCTTCGAATCTGTAATCAAGTCACTGTTCATTTATTTAGTTAAATCACTTTGCATATCTTTAAATCAGTTAATGATTAAGCGCTGCTAAAACTCAATCTCTTGATCTGCCTCAAATCACAAATAAAACTGAACGGCTGCTAAATCATAACTGAGTCTGATACTTCCATCCCGCGACACCGACCTCACAGTGTTTTAGGGAAAAGGTGATTTTGGCACCTCCTGTTCTGATTTACATCCAAATATGAGGGAATCCTTTGGATCACAGGTGGGTAAGCAAAGCTACATGTGTGGAAACAAAGGCTATAGCCATCCTTATAAGTGATTCTTGTAAGAGTTCAGGTTTTTTTGGCCATAAAAAATTCCTTCTAAGGCCAGCAGAAGATTGTGAACAACAGTTAGGGCTGGAAGTGTACTAAAATGTTGTGGAGAGATTCATGATGCTAAGTCAACACTTTGGAGACAGGCTCAAGTCGCTTTTGAGCCAGGTTTTATGCATGTCTTGTCTGTGTCTTCGTAGTCTCCTCTGTGAAACTTAGCACTCAGCCCCACCATGAGAGTGCACGGATAAAGATCATCAGGAGCACTCATACTCCTGAAGCCACAGACTTCTCAAGTCAAACAGAGCTGTCCAGTGGAAAGCACAGAAGAAATAATCCAAGGCATAATGCACTTAACTGATACAGGAGGTGGTTTGGGCACCAGGACACCTGGACCTTTCTCCAACCAAGGCTTTACATACATGCGTAGCATTATGTATCTATATATAGCCCCTGTGGAATTATGGAGAATATCGCATCCCACAGTTCACTGGAAAACCAAGCCTTTATTGTCCATGGGCACTCAGGAACCTCTGTGAACTACACACAAAATAGCTCTTCTGCCGACATAACTTTCTCTGAGGGAAGAACGTGCGATTCTGAATTGTGAACACCATCCCTAGAACCTCTGTTTATTTCCCTCCTAAACATCTAACCCCTGCTCAGTGTTGGCTGTGTGATAAAATCCTACCCTGGCGAGCATATCCCTGAAGGGAATTTTTTTTTTTTTTTTTTTTTTTTTTTTTTTTTTTTTTTTTTTTTTTTTTTTTTCTTCCCCTGGAGTCTATAAAACTCCGTGCTTGCTCACCTCTCCCCACTCATTTCAGAAGCTGAGAACTTCAGGTTATCTTTCCAGAGACTTTCAAAATGAACAGCACAGAAGTGTCATTTAATTAACAACTTGCCACCATCAGCAAGAGTTAGTTTTAGCACAGCCCAATACATTTTGGAATTGGATATTTCTGTTACAAATAAGGCAGCAGTGAGCGTGATATACAGCTCTTGTAAATTTTAATGGCAATAATTTTTAGTATTCTTTGAAAATCAATTCCAAGTTCTATTAGTTTATCCTCCTTTTCCCCCTCCCCCACAATTCAGATTTAGATCATGGTACTTGTAATAGTTTTAATCCATTACCTGAGTAATTCCAATTATCATTCCACACTTCCTTTATGACCTTTAATTTTACTTTTTTTTTCCCCCGCCCTCCCCCTTCCATAGTTAAAAGATAGAGCCATTGCCATGGCAAGTTAAGTAAGAAAGTGGATGCTAAGGAAGATTTCAAGCCTATCCAAGTGTGGGCAAACCCAGCTTCTCCAGCTGCCTCTGTTCAGCTACCTCCATCGATCTTTCTCACCCGTCCTTCTGTCTGGGCTTGACAATGCCTCTCTCATGCAGATGCACGGGGAGTTCGCAGGTGGAGGCGGTTGTCGGGGGGAAGGATATCGGACAAACAGTGCTCCACCTGCTCTGCTTTCTCACAACAGGAGACCGGCCATGCGTGAAGAATGATAATTACCTGTTGTAAATCCAGAAAAGTCAGTTTGATATACTGAATTTTTATTACCCCTCTCTCTGCCTTTTTTTTCCCATCTACTTTTGGCAGGATTAATATTCATACATATGTATATGGAGACAGGCAAAAACTTTTTACTAAGACTGCAGGAAATTGGTTATGGTTGTTATTTATAACATGGTGCTTCCTGGACCCTAGATGAGATCAGGATTGTACTGCTCTACATACTGAAGTAACCCAGAGCATTTCTAGCCTGAACAAGCAGGACAAAGGACATAGGTTTGCATAGTTTAGCAATTGGGAACTGAGGCAGAGAATTTTTAATATGTTAAGTTGATCACAGAATCACAGAATAAATGGATTTACATCTTTTTACTTCTGATCAGGGTTTTCAATGACAAGAACATTTTTAAAGACTGCTCCCAAAACTACTTAAAATATTACCAATGACATCCACATTAGGGATCATTTGAATAAAGGGATGCTGATAAAATTTGAAAAATTCAGCTTATGTTTGTGGGGAAATTTCTACCTTGTCTTTTGCCCAAGTCTAGCCATTATTCCAGATGCTGGCACATTTCCACGATATCAGTAAGTTTGAAAAAGTGATCCACTCAAAAAAAAATGATGCCTGTACCTGACCACACTTTTTTATTTATCTGTTTACTTAGCTATGTATTTAAAATAACAGATTGGAAGGCTTTATTTTATTTGTTTGTTTGTTTGTTTTTCGCAAAAGGAAAATGTGCTTCATTTGTTTCCACTCATCTCCAACCTCCCTGAACATTTGTTTTCAAGGTGTGGACCTCCTCTCTGCAATTCCGCACAAGACTTTCTGCAGCCCAGTGCCAGCCCCAACCGCAGAAATGACTTTTTCAGAAGTCTCCAATGACTTTTCCCAAGCCAAAGCTAAGACTCAGCACTGCACCTTATTCTTCACTTGTCATGGACTCTTCCTGTCCTCTTTTCATTTTCATTACTGTTGTCTTCTACCCCTCTCATGGCTCCTGTGAAGGATTCTCCTTATCTTCCATCTGGTTGGGGATTTCCACCAGCTTGTGGTCCTGCTACTGTCACCTGCTGTTTTGATTGCCATCCCTGTGTAGCTGCTTGAATAATTTCTCTGTCATCAGATGGTCTCCTAAGGTGGGGTTAATCTTGCCTGATTTTATACAGACACAAGAGATCCTTCTGCATCTGAGCTATTAATGAAAAATGCTTTTTGTAGTCAATGGGAATAAACAAGTACTTTTGGGACACAGTTCTTCAGATGTACTTTAGAGGTATCTCTGAGGAGGCCGTGAAAATACTTGTTTATCTTCACTGATTGTGGGGATTCCCAATGCTTACCTGAGAGGGCGGCAGTCTATAGTACAGATATCTTAAGTTAAATGAGGTTAATGCTAAAGCTTCTGTCCAAACTGGTAATATGTTTTGTCTCCCCCTGACACCTCCTGGTAGCTAACCTCAAATCAGTCTACTATGACTAAAACAAAGCTTTTGATCTCCCTCAGCCACAACCCTCCTCACTCACTGTTTTTCAACGATGGGTATCAACATCCTGCATATCCTCCAGATCTGAAATGTGAGCATCGTTGTCAGCTTGGACCTTTTAAGCCCTCGCATCACAGCACCTACGTTCTTCTATGGAACCTCTTTTTTTCATATACCTAGAGACTATACTGCACACCCCTGCAAGTCTCAACATGTAGCAAAGAATGTGACGTGACATTTGGCTTACTCCTCTTGCTCTTCACCTATGAGGACGTAAAGATGGGGTATTCCTGCTTGAAATAATAGGAAGAGGCAGAAACATGGAGAAGAGGCATTGAGGAGGCCAGAATAGCCTGAGAAGAGTCAGGAGTTGTTAGCTGAGGTACAACACTGACCACTTGAGTCAGACCATCTCTGGATCTGAGCGCCTTCCCTTCTATATTGCTTCCCATTATTGTTGTTTCTTTATAGTACTCTTACATGGCACTGGACATGTGACAATTTAATCACGGAGAGCACCTATAAATTGTCATGAGCACTGATTCAGCTACTACTGTTGTTCATGGAGTATCTCTGTACCTTCTGTTGCTCATGAAGCAAAATGATTGACGGTGCCTTTTGTCTCCCTCACATCTGTAAACACACACCAGTTCACTGCAGTATTGCTTCCCTTTCCTCTATGGACACCCTATGTAAGTACAAAAAAAGAAAGAAAAAAAAAGAAAAAAATGAAAAAAAAAAAGTAAAAGTGATCAGGGGATTGGAACATCTTTCTTGAGATTCTGCCTGGCAGAAAAGGATCTGGGAGTCCTGGTGGACAGCCGGCTGAACATGAGCCAGCAGTGCACCTAGGTAGCCAAGAAGGGCAATAGTATCTTGGCCTGTATCAAGAATAGTGTGACCAGCAGGAGCAAGTAAGTGATCGTGCCCCTGTACTCAGCGCTGGTGAGGCGCAGCTTGAGTCCTGTGTTCAGTTTTGGGCGCCCCAGTCTAGGAGGGACATTGAGGTGCTGGAATGTGTCCAGAGAAGGGCAACAAAGCTGGTGATGGGTCTGGAGGACATGTCTTATGAGGAGCAGCTGAAGGAATTGGGATTGTTTAGTCTGGAGAAGAGAAGGTTGAGGGGAGACCTTCTTGCTCTCTACAACTACCTGAAAGGAGGTTGTAGTGAGATGGGAGCTGGTCTCTTCTCCCAAGTAACTAGCCATAGGACAAGAGGAAACGGGTTCAAGNGGCAGAGCACTGGAACAGGCTGCCCAGAGAGGGGGTGGAGTCTCCGACTCTGGAGACATTCCCAACCCGCCTGGACGCCATCCTGTGCAACCTGCTGTAGGTGTCCCTGCTCTGGCAGGGGGGTTGGACTAGATGATCTCCAGAGGTCCCTTCCAACCCCGGGTGATTCTGTGATTCTGTAAAGTAAAGTAAAAAAGTAAACAAAGTATTAAAAAAAAAGGTTCCTTTAACTTTCAGTTAACACCATGTCAGGTTTTGAAGACAGGAAATTTGATATCAAACTAGGAGGCTGCAATGCAGACCCATGGTTAGGCCAGAAGAAAATGTTATTGCCCAGTTGCTTGACCACGTCACTGTGATGGATTTTAAGCCTCACCTGGTTTCTTATGTGGCTTTTGGTTGATAAAGACAGAGCAGTGTGGAGGATCTCCACCTTCTGCTGGCATAAGGGGCAGGCAGAAAACCATCTAAGCTCCCAGGTTTTTGTTGCACAGAGTGTAATTCCCTCACGATGAAATATTTGACCCAGAAAGATATCCAAATATCCAAATGAATATATAACAGCGCAAACCAGTTAAAGGGAGGGAAAGCCAGGCTCTAAGAGATGCAGACCTGCAGCTGCATTCTTGGTTCGTGATGCCTCCCTGTCTCACAGGTCTCTCCATGCCTTGTTCCATTCCCTTGTATAGAAAAGTCAATCTGTTTCCCCTTCCCTCCCTCCTTCAGCTCTGCTGGCCATGCGAAATTGCTTTTAGAGCTTGCTGTAGGGTGAAAGTGCTTTTGCAGCTTTCTAATACAGGCGTGAGAGAGAAAGCACAGAGAGTTTAAAGGAACAAAGAAAGAGAACAAACAAACCCATTTTCGTATTTGCTGCTAAATGTCTTCCAGCCTCCAGCCTTGTTATTCTTCCTCCAGAATTAGAAAAACCTGTTAGCAGAAACTGTGCTTGCTCTTTGAAAGTTAACAGCATATTATTTAGATCGATATGGCAATTCTCTTCTCCCCTTAATAATACCACTTTGCATTTATATAGTAGTTATGTATATATTTATATATATATTTCTGCAGTAGATAGCTAAACTGGGAAGCTCTGAAAGAAAGAGAATGTTGTGTTCAACAGTAGTGATGTTCAATGATCAAGTATGTCTTTGATCTCAGAGCTACAGCCAACAGGTCTGCAAAGAACCCATCTGTCAAGAGAAATAGAAGGAGAACTTAAATTCTCCTTCATCTATAACACAGCTAGAAGTAACAGAATCTACTTGCCAAGTCACTGATCCATAGAATTAAAAAAAAAAAACAAAAAAACAAAAAAACACCCAAACCAAAATTCCTATATAGCAACAAGTATAGAAGGACTAAAAAGGGTTTCTGTAGGACTACTTGTAAAAATTATATTTGGAGGGTGAGAAAAATGGAAAGGGAAAATCCAGGGAGGAAGCAAGAACGGCAGAATTAATATGTCCCAGGACAGAAACAGGCAGACAGTGCTGGGCACGCAACTCCCTGAGGACCCAACTTTGGCTATCAGGAGTGAAGAAACTATGCTTTCATTGCTTCTCTCACATTTGGGAAACAGGATGCTCTTTGAAATAGTCAGGACTTTATCAAAGAAGACACTAACATCCGTTTGTTGGTTTGTCACCCTCGCAGAAGCTGATCCACAATGCTCATATACCGGTCAGTCGAGTTCCTTCGTTCCAGTTTCAACTTTGGAAAACCTGGTATGTGGCAAGCGGTGTGGTTTGTGAGCGATAGAAAACTGGAAGCCAGGCATCCTGAGGCTTCTATTTTCGTGATCTGCTGTTAAAAAGAGAGAGTTGGGTACAGTGGAAAATATGACTTTAGGATCTAGCAGCTACAACGGGACTTGTGGAAAGTGAAAAAGTCTGCTTGTCAGGTGGATGAAACAAAAATCTGTATGGAAGGCTGATATACTCCTTTAATCCAGCTCATGCCTTACTCAGAGGTCTCTAAGTCTCCTCCAATAACAGCCCAGTCCTCTGCACGGTAATTATTTTTCCCTTTGAAAAACTAATTCCAAAGAGATTTGATTTGATTGTGACCAAAATATAACTATGCTGAATTGTTCAAGAAGTGAATGTAAACCCTGTATTTTAAGCACGCATGGAAATTGCACAACCACACACATGCAGTCAAATAGCAGTGGTAAGTGGGCAGATTTGAGTTGAAAGTTACTTTCATAGGCAAAAAAAGTGCAGAGACTCTTCCCTTCTCCGTGGGGTCCAGTTGAGCGAGGTTGACTGATCTAGGCTCCCCCCATGCCTTCTCCTCCCTCGTTATAGGGACCTGCACCCCACACTGACTAGGATCTACGTCACAGCAGTAGAACTTGTGTACTTGGGAGCTCTTTGTGCATCAAGGGTATGTTTTTAAGGGAATATGTCAAGCTATGTTTATATGCCTGCATTCTTGCAAGAGCACCCTGGCGTTTTCTTCCTTGTAGAAAAACAAGGGGATCATTTTCAGTATATTCAAGGGAAAAGCTAGTTTGCTTTGTATTCAGGAGCAGTTCACACATCTGGAGCCAGATTCTGCAGTGTGTTGAGCATCTCTAGTCTCCAGCAAGCTGTAAATACTGTCCATGGCCAGCTTTGTCTTCTCCTGCTGCCGAAAGGCAAACAATCCCAAATCATAGAATCACAGAATCATAAAATCATAGAATCACCTAGGTTGGAAGAGACCTTTAAGATCATTGAGTCCAACTATGCACCTAACACTGCCAAAACCACCACTAAAACACGTCCCTCAGCACCACATCTACCCATCTTTTAAATACCTCCAGGGACGGCGACTCCACCACTGCCCTGGGCCATATAGAATAAATGGCATATAGAAAAGTCAATGGGTCATTATTGTTTCTTGGAAAACCTGCATCCTTCCTGGGAGTATTTTCTTGCACAGGTGTTTTGCTGTGACGGGGGTCTGTGATCTGTGCTTCCAACTGCGGTAACCACCTTCACTCCTGCTCTTTTCATTGGCTTATGCTTCCATCCTGAGCATTGTCCAAGGGAAGAGCTTTCAGGTCTGATCTAATCCTCTTTCACACTCAGGAGCTTCATCACACCTGGCAGGTGCTGGGAAACCAGCCAGGCCAGGAGCTACCAGGGTTGGACCAAGGTTCTCCCAGAAGTGTATTTCTGCAGCCAGAAGAGCTGGGCGAGGCCTCGAGCATCATGGCATTCATGAGTTACCATTACCAGTCCATCCTGTCTGTTTGAGACTGTTTCCCCTTGATTACCTCCTTAAATCAATACTAATGGATTTTCTCAGTTATTTTTTTTTTCTTTCTTCTTTAACTCCTTTCCCACCTCCCCTCCCCAACACTTTCCACCTTTGGTGACTGGAGTCCTTGCCAGCTCCCCTCCCTTGCATCAAAGCACCGTTTCATCGAAGGACTGTAATTTATACAATTTCTCCTGCTCGCTTTGCTTAATTGTCTCATTTGTAATATTCCATTTTCTTTCCTTTTCAGTTCATTCAGAATAACCAGGCTGGTTAAAATAAATATGTATTTTTAATTTTAAGCAGCCTAATTTAATTTCGTAAATGCGGAGTGAGTATTAATCAGGACCGCTTCCGAATCCAAGGCGCATCAAGTCTCAGCCAGCAAAATAGCATGTGTTGCTCAGTTTCACACCCCTCCTGTCACTTTTTTTTCCACATGCAAGGCTCTGAAATTCTCTGCCTGAGGTCCAGGTATTCAGAGGACTTCTCAAACTCTCTGTGGGTGGTTAATAACCAAGGAGAAGTGAAGGCAGAGTGGAAGATGGGGGGGCCCTGACAGGTGTTTTTCTCAAGGTCAAGAAACAGCCTGGTTTTAGGGAGGGGGGAGGTTGTAGTAGGGTCACTTAGTAGAAGACTTGCTTCCCAAGTGTCTCCCATGGCCAATTTGCCTCTGATACTGCTGTCCCCACCAGTCCTTGCGCCTTGTCTCCATCACTGGCTTGAAAGAAGCCCCCAAACACTTGTTTTTTCTTGCTGTCCCACTACCCGTGACTCACCACCAAAAACCTTCTGGCTGTGACTGTTTCAAGAGACTCTTTCAGTTTACAACAGGCTCGAAGGTTTTACCAGCTTGGTATCAAGACTTTTCTTAGCAATATCTCCCTGTCCTTCATCTCCCAGCTGAGACTTCAGTGTATCTGATGCATATCCCAAGGCGGGCCACAGGCTGCTGTCTATTTCACCCCAGGGGGAAGAGTGAGTCTCCAAGGGAGTGATCATTTATGGCCCTTTAAAAGCATTTCCAGGAAAGTACAGAACTTCAGCAAGTTTATAGGTAGGTATTGCTGGTGAAGACAAGTTTTTCTGAGCCAAGTCTTAAGAAACCCCTCTGTGCTAGTCTTCAACTCCCACTGATGCACCAACTATAACCCTGCTGTGCCTGAGGACTGCTCACCAGCCTGGTGCTCCACGGCCGTTCCTGTAGTCAAATAAATTAACAAATTTTCTTCTGCGCACTAATTGCAGACAAGGCAAGACATTGACCCTTTCTCTACACTCCTGCTCCTTCCACTTCCTCCCGTGCTTAAACTCTTCTGGCTGTTCTCTTGGTGACCGACACCTCAGCCCATTGTATGGAGGCCCTTCAGACCTTCAAATCACATCAGTCCCAGGCCACAAACCATCGAAATGTTTCTGTCTGGAGGGTCTTTGGCGGTGAGGTGCATTCCTACCCCGTCCTGAAAACTCCCTTTATAAATGATGGTAATGGCAAACAGAGGGAGTGAAGGCCAGAAAGACTCACGTGGTGGGTGAAGCACTTACTGCCCTTTGCAGAAGTCTGGGTGGAAAGGTCAGAATGACCTTGTGCGGGAATCTAAGGGATCTGCAGCTCCCTCCCCAAAGCTTCCATTTCTCTGGTTCAATGGCCCTGAAGACAGACTTTAGCCCTTCCCTCATTTCTGCTGATGGGAGAAGGGGGGAAGATACTAGAGCTGGGACACGGGTTCAGGTCTCAGGTGCCCCAATGGTGATCATTCAATGGCTGTTCTTTCCTTACCAGGACATACTCCACTTTCCCCTCTCCCCACTCCCATGCTTCCTTTGCCTTTCTATAGTAGGAAATCCCAGAGCTGAGTTTTCAGATGTAACATGCTAAAAATACACACCTGAGATGTTTCCAGCCAGTTTCTGGAGGTCTTCTGAAGCTGTCACTTCGCAGCGGCAGTGCATCCCCCCACGTCTGAGAAAAAAAGGTCTGAAAACAGGGTGGGAGGCATCAGGTTCGCGGCAGGAGCTGGAATGATGCTCGTGCAAGTCGCCTGCACCCAGCACCTGACTCCTTCAGCAGCTTTGGGTGGGCTTTGCAGCACTTGGGTGGGGGTTTGCTTCAAAAGACCTTTCCTGGACAGTTGGTATGCCTGTTGCCCAGGGACTAGCACACAGCTGCTGAACCACAATACCTTGTCTTTTTTTACCCAGCCTTGCACTAAACCTATAAAATTTCGTGTCAGTGCGTGATCCAGTGAGACAGGAAGAACTTTATTCCGGAAGCTAAAAGGTTTCTATTTGCCAGAAAGTGTCAGAAAGCACCAGGACATCCCTGCGCCTGGTGTATGCTGGAGAGATCCCTCTTTTCTTTCCACCTCCTGGTCCCCCCGACGCCCTTCCAAGTCATTTTATGGCGGCATTGTGGACTGTGTACCATTGCCAGCAGTAAGACAGGAGTAACAACTCTTAAACAAGGTAGATGTAAAACCGAGCTCAGGGAACCACTTCAGTTCACAATAGCAGTGACTGTCATTTTTACGACTGTGTGAACTATGCTGCACGTTTTTAGAACGTCAGTTCTTGTCATGTTATCTCTGTGTATTTTATTTATTCATTTTTCTTTCTCATTGTATTTGATGTTATTATACTGTGCTGAAGACATCTGTAACCGTTGTATAAGGCAAGCGTGAAGGTATCCAAGCTCTTTGACTCCCTCCTGTGAAAATGACTCCCACAGTGTGTAGTGGATTCGGGAGGAGTGTCACTTCCAGAGAGATTGCCCCACTCCCTGCTGCAATGAATCAGACTGAAAAGGTTATTTTAAAAGCAATTTTTTGCCCTTGGGTTGCTTCATACATCTTAGGAACGCAGATGGAAGGACATTCACTCTTCTCCTACTGGCTCCGTCACACCCATTTGGAGGGGTAGGTGATTGTTGGTAGATGACCCACTCTTCTGTGTCACATTTGAATGCTTTGGGAGAGGGACTACACCTTGCTGTCTGCCAGGATTCAGAAGGTTTTGGGGTTTGATAAGTTGCCTTCAGATGGACACAGGATGGATGGGGATCTGTAGCGTTCATTGCGGACGTTATTGAGGGTTGCAGCTGTGCAATCCCAGATCTCAGGAGTGCTTCTACTCTACACTGGGAGAGAACCCCGGCAGAAATAAGGCTTGAGGTTTCATTTCCCTGTGCCATCATGCACATGAGTTCATCTGCTGAACTCACCCATGCAGCAGGGAAGACCTGCACTCAGGACCACTCCTGTTTGCATTGCCCCCTCTCTGTTCCAAGAGTCTCTTGTTCATGGGCAATACCGAGCCTGAGCTTGTTCACGGGGAGTCACTTCAACTCTCCACAGCAAAGGCAAAAAAACTGTCATATCTTTTATTCACCTTCATGCAGCATCCCACCAGATGAGGTTGTAACCCAGGCTGCAATTAGGAGGAGGATACTTATCTTTTCCTCTCCATTTGGAAAAGAAATATGCACAGCATCATAGTTACTGAAAGAGAACTTGTAACCACCCATGCACATTAAGGTGTGCCTGGGCAAGATTGCAACCAGCACGTGTGTGGAGTTAAAAATCTGAGAGACACCTGCAATGAGGCCAAGATTAGAGATTCCTTCTCAGGTTGAGGGGTCTTTTTCCATAGAGTGATGTTGTGGCACTGTTGATGGGCTGGCAGACCCCAGGGGAGGTGATGGTTTGATGGACAGTTATACCTCCTCGTCCACTGCCTCAGAAAGTGCTAACACCATGTCCTGTTTCCATCCTAAAAGTGCCGAGAATGAGATGAGCACAACCTTCTTAGGCCAGTGCTGAGGGAGAGGGGCAAAGCACTGGTGGGACAGTTTCTGGGTCACCTATCTCAGTGAAATCTAGATATAAGGGGACTTTGGGAGGGATCCCTAGCAAGACAAGAAGAAGAATCAGAAGCATGGGCTACCCAAAGGGTCAGAGGGAACAGAAATGGACAACAGGTCAGATCGCATCCAGGCTTCACACCAGCACTTCTAGCTCCATTCCTTCTCTCTTTCTCCTCCAGTAAACACACAAGATGTTCTTGGCTTAGAGACACAGCAATTTCACTTGAAATGACCTTGACCACCACTTATTGCCTGTTTGTGGGGACGAAGCAAAGTGCAACAAAGTATGACAGTGCTCTGGTCAGTTTTCTCTGTGGATTCATCACAGCCCAAGAACTAGAGCTGGCATGACCACCATCGTATCCATCCAGAGAGAGTGTGCCCATGGGGGCAGCAATCTCACCCACCCCTAATGCACACGACAAACTCCTGACCATGCTGAAACATCTGCAAGATCAACTAAAGAAGCAGGAGGACCATTGTCACTGCGAGTCTTTGATGACACCGGCTTGGTAGTAGATAGGTTTGAAGGTTATTCCATGGCTTCCAACTGTGTCAGTACCCCGCTATGACCACAGTGGCCACTGGGTCTTCTGCAAATATCTAGGAGATGGTCCTAAAGGGTTTTGTGTTAGCTGGATCCTCAGGTTTGTGGGCCATGGCACTGGGACACAAACAAGATTCACATCTAGATGTGGACCTATAATATCCCACAAATTTTTTTTAATCGGTCCAGGCTGTTTCTGAGTTGCAGTGGTCAGTGTGATGGCTGGGGACAAGGGCTGGAGGGCCTATGCTGGCATGGGTGACCTGAAACAGCATTCAGGTTAAAAAAAAAAAAAAAAACAAAACACAAAAAAAGACTTTTTCCTCCTCAGTATTTTCTGTAGGGCAGTATGACCTTAGTGCTCTATTTTACAGACTGTAGTAATGGACACATTTTATTGAGTGTATGGGCAACCAGCCATCAGTCTGGTCTGGAGGTCTGAAATCAAAGGGCAGAGAGGGCAAGTATCCCGTATTTTGTTTACTTCCAGAGACATATCTTAGTGCTACAGGGGCACTATTTATTTCCTTGTGCTCAGGGGGAGCTGAACTAGAACTTGGCTTTTTTAATGGCTTTCTCTAAATAAACTTTGTAAAGCTCTAGCCCAGAAAAGGCTGTTATGTGCATGTATTTTGACGAGACTCTTACTAATTCCATACGGCCCTAAGAAGGGAAACCTATTTAAAAACATTCATTAAGAGAGCTGTGACTAATCTGAGCTGACCTAATTAACCCAAAATGTCCTGTGTGGAAATTGTTGTGGACGCTGAATAAAAGGCCCGGACTGAATGCACATAAATTTTCTGTCTGCGCTTTCATTCCCAAGGAAGCAGTCAGTTCATCAGGTGTTATTTCTGGATTGGTATTCAGAGCTTACACCTTGCCAGTGGCTTCTTCCTGCAAGGAAGCTAAATGTTTTCACCTCACCCTGGAAAAAAAAGTTGTGCACTTGACAACAACAAATTCCTTTTACACTTGGTAATATAAGCAGGTCTCATCTACGCGTGATGTCTTCACAGAGAACAGTTGCCCTCAGCTCCACTATAATTGGGGGAGATGTAGTCAATATAGTCAGTGGAGTGTTGTAGAGCTGGGTACAATTCCTCTTGCCGTTAAGAACAGACATCTCAAAATAAAGTGGGTCAGCTGGACCCTGAAGTATCTTTTTTTTTTTTTTCCCCACTGACTGTACAGGGAACCTCTAAGCAATGAGCTCTGGTGTAGATGGTTATATGATAGGAATCACAAGATGGGTGAGATGAATCCTGCCCTACATATCAGGACTCAGTAACTCCTGGACTCTCCAGCTGATGCTCACACCAGAGAGGGACACAAGTCTACTGGGTAGGGAGTAATCTTGTCCATGAAGAAACAGGTTTGCACCTTGCCAAAGAGATGATAGCTGAAGGTCAGGGAGGTGAGGAGCAGGACACACTGCACAGTATGTTTTACGTACTGGGAAGGGGAACTGGTGGAGTCAATAGAGATGTGTTAAAATAGCCTGAGAAAGTGACTTTCACAATGTTATATGTGATGGAAGTACAGATAAATGCATGCCCTGGGGAAGATATGAGAGAACTTGCTCCTCTACTCTGCTCTGGTGAGACCCCACCTGGAGTACTGTGTCCAGCTCTGGAACCCCCAGCATGAGAAGGACATGGACCTGTTGGAGTGGGTCCAGAGGAGGCCACAAAGATAACCAGAGGATTAGAGCACCTCTGCTATGACAGTTGGAGTTGTTCAGCCTGGAGAAGAGAAGACTCCAGGGAGACCTTAGAGCCCCCTCCAGTATCTGAAAGGGGCCTACGAGAAAGCTGGAGAGGGACTTTTTACAAGGGCATGTGGTGATAGGACGAGGGGTAATGGCTTCAGACTGGAAGAGGGGAGATTTAGATTAGATCTCAGGAAGAAATTTTTCACTCTGAGGGTGGTGAGACACTGGCACAGGTTGCCCAAGGAAGTTGTGGCTGCCCCATCCCTGGAGATCTTCAAGGCCAGACTGGATGAGGCTTTGAGCAACGAGGTCTAGTGGGAGGTGTTCTTGCCTACAGCAGTGGAGTTGGAACGAGATGGTCTTTACGGTCTCTTCCAACCTAAACCGTTCTGTGATTCTATGAACTTGGCCCACTGCTTTAACAGCAGGGGCCAAAAAGGTGAGATTGTACAGTTATTATTCAAGGTAAATCTGAAAGGCCAAGACACACCTTGGATGGGTGGATCAGAGGCAGATCTAGCGTAAAGCTGATAGACATTCAGGGTCTATATGATAGTCAAGAAAATGGTGTTTGTCACAGACGTTAAGGAAGGAGACATTAGAAAATCTTGTGTTGGTTTGCTGGTGTTTGGAGTTTTCAGCCGAAGCATACAGGAGAGGGAGGAACTCCCGGGAGAAAAATTATAAATTAGTTTAATTTGAGCAGAGGATGAGACATTTATGGGTTGATGTCAAAGAGAAAGGATGAGATATACATTTGGAATGTAACTGACAAGGAGGAGTATTTTTATGGTGTCCTTGCACAAAGATGGGGGTTGAATGCATGTCTGCAGATGAAGTTTTTGTGGAGAAAAGTGGTGAGAAGGGGTCTAGGGACCCTCCACAAAATAAAAAAATAAAATAAAAAAAGAAAGATCAGAGTGTAGAAACTGAGAAGAAACAGAATTTTAAAAACAGAAAAGATCTTAACCCTGTAACAGTAAATAGTGCAGAAAGGAGACAAATGAGATAAAGAACAACAAATAGGCAGTCCCAGATATATCCATTCCCTAAAGATACAGGACACGCCAAGTTTAGAGTATGAACATGATCTTGGAACAGTGTTTGTTTTTAAGGGAGAAATTATTGACCAGGATAAATTGACACAACTGCTCTTTGGGCTCTCTGACAGAAAATGCAGGCTGAAATTACTTTCCTTGGGAAATAACATCCCTGTTATTGTAATCACTGACTAGAGGCATTTGTGGTTCTGAATTGTCCCTCCCTAGTGTAGGACAACATACTGAATGATGCTTGTTTGTGCAGGAAACAGTGGAGGAGACACACTCTGCCGGTATTGATGCATCACTGGTGTAGCCCTGTAGTTACGGTTCCTGAATATTTTTGGACAGATACTCTTGAATTGTAAAGTCTTGTTTCTCCTCCAGGGTGATGCCTTTACAGGGGTATCACCCACAGACAAGAAGACTTCATTCTGGAAGCGGGGAGATTTAGATTAGACATTAGGAAGAAATTTTTCACTCTGAGGGTGGTGAGACACTGGCCCAGGTTGCCCAGGGAAGCTGTGGAGGCCCCATCCCTGGAGGTGTTCAAGGCCAGGTTGGATGGGGCTTTGAGCAGCCTGGTCTAGTGGGAGGTGTCCCTGCCCATGGCAGGGGTGTTGGAACAAGATGATCTTTAAGGTCCCTTCCAACCTAAACCATTCTAGGATTCTATGATTCCACATCTAAACCATCCTATTTTAAAGACGAGACTTGATCCCAGTCTGCAGATACAGCTTCGTTTACATGTGAGCTGAGCACGTGTGAGTCGGGCTCCCTTAAGATAATTTTCTTCTTTGGGGACAAAATTGCAAAGGATTCCTGAAAAGAAATCCCATTCCTTGTTATGGAGCAACAGGGATGAGAAAGAGGATTGCAGGTAAACTCTGCTAGCTTGAATTTAGGTGAGGTTTTGCCTCCCCCCTCCCCCGCCCCCAAAGATGACTAGATAAAAGCACCTGTCAAAGAAGGCAGGAGGATGGGACTCTGGGTAACGCAGTATCACACACCGCTCAGTACAGCACTAACAGGTGTCATCTGTGAGGCGGGATGAGGTGAGAGATACGGCTGAGTGCAATGTCAGGATGAGAAGTAAAGGACCACTTCTCTAAAAAGATGCCAGCTGCCCTGTCCTTCCCCTGTTCTGGTGTGGAAAGAGCATCTGGCTGAGGTGGAGGGATGCCAGGGAGGTCAGTGCAGTTCTGCATTGCGGACCAAACACAGCAGGGGACAAAGACAAGCTTCCTCTTTTTTATATCTTTGTCCTTTTTGTTTGACTATGGCCTATGTAATCTCTGCTTGGGAAACAAGAAGCATAGAATTGATAGAATGGTTTAGGTTGGAAGGGACCTTAAAGATCATCTAGGTCCAACCCCCTCTGCCATGGGCAGGGACACCTCCCACCAGACCTCGTTGCTCAAAGCCCCATTCAGCCTGGCCTTGAACACCTCCAGGGATGGGGCATCCACAGCTTCTCTGGGCAACCTGGGCCAGTGTCTGACCACCCTGAGAGAAAAATTTCTTCCTAATATCTAATCTAAATCTCCCCTCTCACAGTTTGAAGCCATTACCCCTCGTCCTATCACTACATGTCCTTGTAAAAAGTCCTTCTCCAGCTTTCTTGTAGGCCCCTTTCAGATACTGGAAGAGGCTATAAGGTCTCCCCGGAGCCTTCTCTTCTCCAGGCTGAACAACCCCAACTCTCTCAGCCTGTCCTCATAGCAGAGCTGCTCCAGCCCTCTGATCATGTTTGTGGCCTCCTCTGGACCTGCTCCAACAGGTCCATGTCCTTCTTATGTTGGGGGCTCCAGAGCTGGACACAGTACTCCAGGTGGAGTCTCACCAGAGCAGAGTAGAGGGGCAGAATCCCCTCCCTCAACCTGCTGGCCACATTTCTGTAATAAGAATACTAATTCTTACTTTAATTAATAATATTAATTCATAGTAATAGTGGTAATAATAATGAAATAGTAATAATAATGAATTAATAATAATAATAATAGTAATAACAGGCTTATTCAGTGTTTGTGAGAATATGTGAGCTCCTAAGCCATACTTTCTACTTAGAAGCAAATAAAGGAGTTTTTTTTTGTTTGTTTGGTTTTTTCCTATTCCTAGACAGACCACTGTTGGAAAGTGCAGTCCATCGTGCTGTTTTGAGAAGGTGCAGTGGTTCTGATTGTCTCACAGTTGTCCAGTGCTTGCCTCTCTTTCTGGGTGCAAAATGTTAACCTTCGCCGAGAGACCACAATGTAATTGGTGGCATTGGTGTGTATCGGCGGGCTTGTACATTGAAAACATATTGGTCTTCCTTTAAAAAGATAAATAAATGCAGAGAAATGGAATTGCACATAGACTGTGTTTCAGCTCTGTGTTCCTTGTTGACGAGGGACTCCAGCCTGTCAAAAAGCCTAAACACATCCAGGCATGGGTAGCTGAATAATGTAACTGCACCTCCTAACAACACTGTCAGGAAGCCCACAAATGCATCTTTACAGGGTCATTCTTTGCAAAAAATCATCTCATCATCCAGTTTTTATAAGGTGACATGAGGTGAGGCTTCTGCAAAAAATAAGAATCTTCTGAAAAAAATAAGTACCTGGTGTTTATCGAAGGTAGGATAAACTGGCAAGGTGTCCATGCAACCAGATTGTCTTCTCCCCTCCACCCATCACCATTTTTCTTTTCTATTTTGTTCTATTCTATTCTATTCTATTCTATTCTATTCTATTCTATTCTATGCTTCCTGGTGGACAACAGGATGACCATGAGCCAGCAATGTGCCCTTGTGGCCAAGAAGGCCAATGGCATCCTGGGGTGCATCAAGAGGTGTGTGGTAAACAGGTTGCGGGAGGTTATCCTCCTCCTCTGCTTTGCCCTGGTGAGGCCACACCTGGAGTACTGTGTCCAGTTCTGGGCTCCCCAGTTCAAGGACAGGGAACTGCTGGAGAGGGGACAGCAGAGGGCTACAAAGATCACTAGGGGGCTGGAACATCTTTCTTATGAGGAAAAGCTGAGGGACTTGGGTCTCTTCAGTCTGGAGAAGAGAAGGCTCAGAGGGGATCTCATCAATGTTTACAAATACTTCAAGGGAGGGTGCTGGGAGGATGGCACCAGTCTTTTTGCAGTGGTGCCCAGGGATAGGACAAGAGGTAATGGGCACAAACTTGACCATAGAAAGTTCCATCTGAACATGAGGAGGAACTTCTTTTCTTTGAGGGTGGCAGAGCACTGGCACAGGCTGCCCAGAGAGGTGGTGGAGTCTCCTTCTCCGGAGACATTCCAAACCCGCCTGGACGCCGTCCTGTGCAACCTGCTGTAGGTGACCCTGCTCTGGCGAGGGGTTGGACTAGATGATCTCCAGAGGTCCCTTCCAACCCCGGTGATTCTGTGATTCTGTGATTCTGTGATTCTATTCTATTCTATTCTATTCTATTCTATTCTATTCTATTCTATTCTATCCTATCCTATTCTCCATGTTGGTGTGGGTAGGGGTTGGCTGCTCACTAAGGGCAGTTATCCACCTGCAAAGACCCAAAGAACAAAAACTTACACTTCAAGCTCTTTGGGGCCTGAACTGTTTATTCAGTGTATCCCATACAGTATGTCACATAGTGAGGCCCTGACCTGGTTGAGACTGTCATGAGTAATAAATAAATCAGTATTAATCATCGTGAGCAGCAGCCACCTTGGGATGAGAAAATGATTCATTACTCCAATCTGCTGAATTATTCACTCTTCTGGTGCAAAAATGGCATGAAATATGAGCTCTGAGGATGTGGAGGTTTTTAGCATGATAGGGATTTTATTCTGGTATTAGAGGTAAACTACAGCTGGCGTAAAAGGAATTCTATTTGAAATTTGTGATGAAAAACATGGCAGTATTTTTATTGAATAACGTATTTTCTTAAAAATAGCCCTTCCTTTGTCTGCACTTTTTTTTTAACATTCCGACACAGAAATAACTTGCTTAAGTCTTCCCCATCCAAAATTATATTCAGCATCATACAGTTAAAAATAATTTAAAAAGAAGTAAAAGTTGAAATTTCAATTTTTATTAAGATTTTTTATTTCCAAAAAAAAAAAGAAATAAACATTTACTGAAAAGAAGAGTTTCCTTGTAAAATCAGGGATTTTCCAATTGGCTGTAGCAGCTTCTGGGAGTAAGGGGTTTTTTAAAGGTGTCAAGAAATTCTGCGAACAGGAAAATTTGGAAGAAATTAAATAAGGAGAGTATGAGAGAGCATGTGGATGAAAGCCAGTGTCTTCTGCACTAATCTCCAAAGGAAAATTCTGCAGAAGACTCTCATTTGCCCAGAAAATGAAGTTGCACTCAATATTATGATCTGGCTACCTTCACCTAAGAGGCCAATGAGAGCATGAAGCATAGAAATACATTTTGAGGTCTTTCTTTTGGAAAATAAGTTTTAACTTAAATTTCTCCTTCAGTTTACCACTGTGGATCTTCCGGAGCATCATGGCTCATGGTAGTACCTTCACTTTTTGAATGATTCTTTGCCTTGGTATTGTTATTCCTATCGATAATGTCATATGTCGCATGTTGATTCCTACGTTCATGTGGGGCAAAAAAAAGAGAGAGGGTTTCACACAGAGAGATATGTAATTTAACAAAAATATGAAAGAGGATCTCATTCAAAGAGATCAAAACAAAGAGTATGAACATCTTCTTTCTGTCAGTCCCCTTTTCGATAGCTGGAGCATTGACTGAGACGACAGCTACCAGTGCTACCAGTGCTGCTTATCTCATACAGATGGGTTACTTGTGCTCTGGTAGAAGACAGAATTATTTGAGTGAATGGTTGCATTTCCATCACCTGATTCTTGGATAATAATAATAATAATAATAGTTCTAGCCATTTTGATATCTATTTCTAACTCTAATATCATCTTTCTTGAGGGCTCTTTCAACTAAACAATATTGGGTTTACTGCCTGTGTAGGAAATAAAATCACAGTACACAAAGAGCAATGTAAATTAAATAAACTGAACCAATAAAGTGCTTTAAAACCTTTACCTTATTGGAAGTATTTAGGGATGTGAATGAATTAGGATATTGGTTTTCCTGTCCACCCCAGTCTTTCCAAAGGCTGCCAGCAGGGGATACACCTTCGAGAATGTAAATGAATGCCAACCTAATGAGAACCCATTAATATTATTAAATTACCCAGAAAACACTATTCATCACTGTAAACTCATTTAGCAGAGAAGAGACTCAACCGAATTACTGTAGGGTCCTTGGCAGTTACCCAATAACCGTGATGAATAAGGCTAGTTCCTGACAGCTTATTGACACTGATGCTGCTCTCAGAAGCTCCCCAGCACCCTGTCCTCAAATTGGACTTCAGGAGGATTGCTGTGTCTTGGGGGAAAGTGGCATGGAGAGAGGAGATCCACTTCCAAGATGATGGAAAGAAATGGGCATCCCTTTGCCCTTTCTATTCTGCCGAGTGCTCCTTCCTCACCTTTGCCCAGGAGGTCTAGCCCTACCCACTACCCTCTTCTTCCAGACTGGAGGCTGCGGGGTACAGTGGGGAGCACAGCTGTCCAGCTTCATCCACCCGCTGCAGCCCAGATGATGAATTAGCACAGATGCAGCAGACTGATTAGCATAACTCATAAAATCCAGTGAACTCACAGAGCAGGGCAGGGAGAGGAACCCACAGGGGAGAAAGAGAAACCTTAAATTAAAATCAGGCTATGTAAGCATGAAGAAAAAGTTCACCTTCCAGCCCGGGTGAACACCCCAGCATCAATCAACCTGCCATTCCAGCAGAAAGTATGACATGAGAGAGAGTGAATGCTGGGTGTTTTTTAATATTCTTCTGTTCTGTACAGTTGGTTTTGCAGGGATTGAGTTCCCCAGTGCTCCTCCCATTGAAATGCCAAGGCAGTACGTGATATGCCTGGGACTGGTGGTCCTCCACCCTTGGTGGGAGTAGAGTCCTTTCCAAGAACAATGTGCATCTCCACCCAGGTAAGCACCAGAAGTGTTTGTTGTTGGGATATTGACTGAAATGGTGGGGGTTCTTCTTGGCAACCTGTTGCTGCTGCTTTGGGGAGCCCTAAGATCAACATAACTTTCTGGGCTATTGGAAGGACAGATCCCTCTTTTCCAGTCAAGGTCAGGTTGGACGGGGCTCTGAGCAACCTGATCTAGTTGAAGATGTCCCTGCTCATTGCATGGGAGGGGTTGGACTAGATGACCTTTCCAAGTCCCTTCCAACACAAACTGTTCTACGATTCTATGATTCCAGTTTTCTAATTACTTCCAGATTTCTTACGGCCTCTGTGCTTTTCAGGAAAATTGTTCTCATTGGAGTCATCCTCTATACGGATCTAGTATGCAAGCTTTTGCTTGAACTTGTGCCCCTCTAAGCTAAGTCTTTTCTGAACTCTTGTTTTACTATAGAGATACAACTATATGAAGAGGGTGACAGGATCTTACAGCTTATGCAGTGACTGTCCGTCCGTATTCCAAAATTGGAAGATACTTCACTGAATTCAAGAGCGAAGAGCTAAAATTTGGTCCAAAGTGAAATACAGGGCATGAAGCTAGGAGAAATTTGCCAAAAATTACTGTGATGTTATAAAGCTGACAGTAAAGCTCGCTCGCAATAATTACTCTTCCCAATGAATCGTTGTTGCAACACTGAGATAGACCAGTGAAAAATACAGGTGCTCATTATCAGCACTGGTGTTTATTAGGCACAGTTTGATATCTAGGCCTAATCTGATTTAGCTTGGCAAGGTTTAAAAACCAGCTAGCTGAAAATGCCTGTCCAAGCTCTCCTCGTTTCCAGCTTGCTAACTAATCATTACGGACGGGTGATTTTACACTGAAACACATCTGGTGACATACAGAAATGGCGTATGTAATTCGTAACAAACCATTTGGTCCGTTTATCTACTTAAGAGTGGCCCACAAAGAGATCACAGTTTTCTGAAGAGCAACATATTTGCCATACGCTGCCTGCCAATAACTTTTGGGTTGTAGACAGTTCATGAGCACTTGGCTGTGAGCATCTAATGTTTTGGCCTATGCCTATTCTGGAATGACTGTGCTGCTTTCAGCCGTTCTTGGAAATGAACCCGTTCAAGGCCTGGCTAGTATTTAGGTGGGAGACTGCTTAGGAATCTTGGATGCTCTACTAAGAAGCCAAAGAAATTGAGGTAAACAGCAGAAACCAAATCAGAAAGCTAACACCTAAGCTGTGTTGATGAATGGGAATAGAATAAATCAGAATCCGGTTGCTCTTAATTAATGCTCCAACCTCCAGAATCATTCTGTTCCCAGCCTGCCAGCCTTAGCGTGATATATTGTTACACGGCAATGTTCTGGGTGGAGATTAGCTAGTTAAGGGAAGAAAAAGGCTTAAAATGCTAATTTTGGCATTATTTAATAATGTCATAATAATAATAATAATAATGGTGTAATAATTTTTGGCTTTATATAATTTTCTCTGAGATCATGTTAACATAAACCAACTCATGCACAGATATTATATGAAAGCCCTTAATATTTGTGCTGCTATCAAAAATACCTATATATGGCTCTCCTCACCTAGTCATCTGAACATATCCACTACCTTTGGGTCACCGTCTGGGACATCTTCAAAGTGATGTTTCTAAGCAATGTTGAGCACTCAGGCTGAAAAATAGATTAGGCATTGCATTCAACTCCTGCAATAAACAGCGAGCTGAGGAGATCTAACTTACATTTGACTGAATATCAATTTTTTAAAAGGTTTGCAAGCAAAATGACAGGTTACACCATCTCAGATCAAAGACGTCCGGGTCAGGACAAACTCCCTGAGACAAAATGGGAATAAAAATCACTAGGACATAGAAAAAGGATTTTTTTCCCCCCCTCCACTTGTCTGTGAATACCCAATTTTTGTCTGGAAGACTTTTCTACTTGTTTGGAGGTGTTTTATCCGCATGTATCTTGATTGTGATGTAACCAGGGTGTTCTCATTATCTCTGTAATGGCTGAATATAGCTAATTAGATAAAGATTCATAGACTCATGCAAGCCTTAGAAGAAAAGATAAGAGAACAGAGGTCATTAAGTCACATTTTTTGAATCCTTTCTTAAATTTTACTGGTTCCTCCTGTAGCAAGACCCATAGCGTGTGTTTACTGAAAGCACCCTGCCTGAGAAAGCAAATACATTTGCTCTGAAAACATCAGGAGATGAGATTCTGCTGCTTCCCTGAATAGTTTGTTTCGGTGATTAATCACCATTAATAATGTGTGCCTTTCCTCTAATTTGGATTTCTCTGCCTTCAGCTTTCTGCTTTTGGTATTTGTTTTGCCTTTCTCTGCTAGATTAAAGAAACTTGAGCACCCACAATTTCCTCTGATGCAGGTACGTCTATGCCGTTACCTCGGCTCTGCGTTTTTTTGATAAACAGCATGACCTCTTTATGTCTCATTTAATAAGGAATCTTTCTCTAAATCTTAACTTATAGTGCAGTATTTTCCAGAACCTCCAGTGACCTTTTGAAAAAGATGGACAACAAAAGTGACGCAAATTCAGCAGTACCAGCTTGCCCAACTCTACCTGTAAATATAGCGTTGCTTTTCTCTCCCACTCCCTTCTCCCTTGGTCGTCCAGCCAAAGGCTGCTCTTGCCGCAACATTGTGTTAGGAGATCATGGCTGAATGCTGTTCAGCTCCCAAAAGCCTGCTTGTAGCCCCTGTGAGCTAGAAAACCACTTTCTGTTCTGCAAACATGGCCCGTGCTCCTTGTTCTTGGCATTTGGTTGAATGCAGCTGCTGCATTTTACCGGAATGGGCACAGATGACCGACAGGTCCAGGCTGTCCTATAGGACTGCTCCAGCCTCATCACCCATCACTGTTTCCCAACTTCCTGTTGTCTGCAAATTTGATCATCATAAATTTTATATTTATTTTCAGGCTGCTGAGGAAAATACAAGATCAAGAGAGGTCTAAGACCGATCCCTGCAGAATCTTGTTGGAAGCAAGTCTATCAAACAATGATTTCCCACTGTCTGTTAGTCAGTTGTCTTATAATCCATTTAACATGGTAATGATACTGTTTGGGTCTGGTTCTTAATGTCAATGTCATCCATCACTTGAGTCTTCATCTACAGAGATATTAAAAACCTGATGGGACATTGTCCAGGGCAACCTGCTCTAGTTGACCCTACTTGAGTGGGTGGTGGGACTACATGATCTCAATGGGTCCTTTCCCACTTCAATTACTCTGATTCCGTGATCACTAAGCCAAATTCCTTAAAGGTGTCTGTATTTCCTCCCAAATAACTTTTAGCAAACACCCTGAAAGAATGAAATCAGGCTGAGTTTTTTGCAGCGCTTCTTTCCCACAAAACTGTGTTGACTGACCCTAGTTATATGCCTGTCCTGATCTTCACCAACTGACAGCTATATTTCAATGTTGTTTTTGGGACTGATGTCAGGTGAAGCACTCTGTGATTTCAGATTTGCCCTTTTAGGGTGTGAGAGTAGCCATAATTCCTACTGAGCCTTCTGAAATGTCTCTGGGACTCCAAGGTGTATGAAAACAAGGTGTATGAAAACATTGATCTCATCAATGCTTATCAATATCAAAAGGGCAGGTGTCAAAAAGGATGGGGCCAGAACTTTTCAGTGGTGCCCAGCAACAGGACAAGGGGCAATGGGCACAAACTGGAACACAGGAAATTCCACCTCAATATGAGGAAAAACTTCTTTTGTTTGAGGGTGGCAGAGCACTGGAACAGGCTGCCCAGAGAGGTGGTGGAGTCTCCTTCTCTGGACATCTTCAAAACCCACCTGGATGCATTCCTGTCTAATCTGCTCTGGGTGAATATGCTTTGAATCATAGAATTGTTTAGGTTGGAAAAGATCTTTAGGATCATCTAGTCCAACCACTGACCCTACTCTACCATGTCTGCCACTAAACCGTGTCTCTAAACACCACATGTACACGGCTTTTGAACACTTCTACAGATGGTGACTCAACCACCTCCCTGGGCAGCCTGTTCCAATGTTTGATAACTCTTTCAGTGAAAAATTTTTTCCTAATGTCCAGCCTAAACCTGCCCTGGCGCAACTTGAACCCATTTCCTCTTGTCCTATGGGTAGTTACTTGGGAGAAGAGATCAGCTCCCATCTCACTACAACCTCCTTTCAGAAGGCAAGGGGGCTTGCACTAGATGATCTCCAAAGGTCCCTTCCAACCCCTACCATTCTGATTCTGTGATTACCAAGGCTGAAAATCTCAACAAGTGTTGAGATCTCCTAATATAGAACAAAGAATTCTATTTCTGTTCTACTTTTTAGCTCGGCCTCTTCTAACTGCTCAAATTACCAGCATGTTGTGCAGAAACTGGTCGCTCCCAGAGCGATAAGACCCATGGTTATAGTGGATGCCAAGGGATGGGATGCAGAGAGGCTCCCGCTTATCCTTATTGCTGTAACACCCAAGGGCAGCCAACTTTGGTATTTGCCCCGTTGGAGGGTCGGAAGCGGAAAAGCGTAGAGGAATCACCCCTGCGGGGAGGAGCGGACAGGACAGGTGACCCAAACCTGACCAACAGGGTATTCCATCCCATCTGCCTCATGCTCAGTATAAAAGCTGAGGGATCAAAGGGTCAGGCCTCTTTCTTCAATGGCCGGCGTCTAAGGAGGACTCTCTCTGTTCGTCTGCCTTTGATCCCGATCCTGAATCCAAATTCGGAATCCAGTTCCCGTTTGTCACTGAGTCCAGTCTGGGACTTCCTCAGTGCCTGGTGGTAACATGATTGTCATCCTGGGAGCTTGATACAGTTTTGTATATATTTCATTATTTTCTTTTTATTATTTTATTGAAGTAGTTTAGTTCCTTCAAAACTCTTAAGTCTCTTTCTTTTTCTGTCTCTCCTGCCTCCCTTTGAAGTGGAGCAGGAGAGAGAGAACACTTGTCGTTCCACCTGATTGGGCCAATCCGGCCCAAACCATGACAAATGCTTATCCTTCTTCTGTAATGCGATTAGTTGGACATGTTAAATTGTTGACCTTTGGCATTCTTGACTTTGTTCTTATTCTGGTATATTTAAAAACCTTCCTTCCATAACCCTTAATTCCTGCCAGTTTGGGATTTCCCCACCTTATTTATTCTTTCTGAAAACTTTAATCGTCCTTTTCTGTTTGCCCTCTGTGATCTGGAATTTATAAATAAATAAAGGCCAAGTAAAGTAATTTTAAAAAAGAGTAGAAAAAAAGGCCAAGTGCAAGGTCCTGCACGTGGGTCAGAGCAATCCCCGATGTCAGTACAGGCTAGGCTATGAATGGATGGAGAGCAGCCCTGAGGAGTGGGACTTGGGGGTGTTGGTAGATGAGAAGCTCAACATGAGCCGGCAATGTGTACTCGCAACCCAGAAAGCCAATCGTAACTTAGGCTGCATCAAAAGCAGCGTGGCCAGCAGGTCGAGGGAGGGGATTCTGCCACTCTGCTCTGCTCTGGTTAGACCCCACTTGGAATACTGTGTCCAGCTCTGGAGCCCCCAACATAAGAAGGACATGGACCTGTTGGAGCGGGTCCAGAGGAGGTCACGAAGATGATCAGAGGGCTGGAGCACCTCTGCTATGAGGACAAGCTGGGAGAGTTGGGGTTGTTCAGCCTGGAGGAGAGAAGGCTCTAGGGACACTTTGTTGTGGCCTTTCAATACTTAAAGGGGGCTTCTAAGAAAGACAATGAGACACTTTTTACCAAGGCCTGTAGTGACAGGACAAAGGGGTAATGGTTTTAAACTGAAAGAGGGTAGATTTAAATTTGACATAAGGAAGACATTTTTTACGATGAAGCTGGTGAGACACTGGACCAGGTTGCGCAGAGAAGTTACGGAGGCCCCATCATTGGGAGTGTTCAAGGTCAGGTAGGACAGGGCTTTGAGCAACCTGGTCTAGTGAAAGCTGCTCGTACTCATGTCATGGGGTTTGGACTAGGTGATCTTTAAAGGTCCCTTCCAATGCAAACTATACTGTGATTCTATGAAAAATACACAAATGCATATTTTTTTTCATCTACATGAAAAAAAATATATGTATACACACAAGAAGTAAGGAAACAATTAGACATAATAAATGCACACAGACCCAATGATAACTTGCCTATATATAGATATTTCTACTTGATGTTTTCACTTTGTCAGAAAATTATAATGGCTTTTCAGTCAAAGTTATCCTCTGCCTTGATTGCGGATGCTTGGCTTTTGGCCATCTAATAAATTATTCCTAAAAGACTCTCAATTTTCATTCACAATTTCCTGTCTACACTTATGTCAATTTCTCTCAAAATTTTTCTCAGCTTTGAGAAATTAGCCCTTTTAGCGTACAAAGCACATATTTCATGTTTGAGACTGTCCTTTCTATGCCCATAATAAATGTAATCACCACAGGGAAAGTTATATCAAGAAGGAAGAAGAAAATTATAAGACTACAGCGTGGATTTTTTTCAACTTTGGATGGAATTTTCAAAAGTCTCTAAATTACCTGGAAGAAATTATCATAGATCTGTTGCAGAGAGAGGTGCAGCACCGTTAAAATACCTAGAGTTGTATGGGCAAGGCTGGTTTGGTGTTTTGCTCTGTTATGTGTAACTGGTTGCTAAAAATTAAGTTCTGATTTCAGTGGGTTTTAAGGAAAGCACAACTGGAATGTATTTGTCATGTTCAGATGCTCAAATTTAGGAAGCCTGCTTTTTCTGATGTTTAGGAAATGCTACAGTGTGCGAGAAATCATCAGGAGAGGAAAGGTGAAAATAGAGTGAAAGGAAGCTCTGAACACTGAACATTTTTACAGTGCCAAGTCCCATTGCCTCTCATTGTGATCTGCTATTCAAAAAATCTTGCAAAAAAAGTCAAGCTTGTTGCCAATGTTTTCAGATATCAGCTGGGATTTTCGATGTAAGAGTTACTCGCAGAGCTTGTTCTTCTTTGTTTGCTGACAAAGAGCTCTGGACGAAGTCTCCTGTTTGAACTGACAACATACTCAGCAGTGTATGCAAATGATTCATTATCATATTATTAATATTTTCCTCAAGGTCATTTACATGGAAATTACTCATGCAGAGTATCTGCAAATTACAGTGAAGATGAGTCTCTGAAGCCTTCTGTGTCTTCTCTCGTTCCCCAAAATTTGATAGCCATGTAGCACACACCAATGGCCACTGGAAAAATGAGCCACCCATTGGCTCTGACTGTCAAACAGTTGATTGCCTTTTTTTTTTTTTTTTTTTTTTTTTTTTTTTTTCTGTAGCTCTAAATGATATCCTGGCAATATCAAGAGATCTGAGCTATGAGCTAGAGTTGGACAAAGTAGTGCTCTTCTTGTGGAGATGGGGTTCCGTTTGGATTGAAGGCTGCTCCTGCCACCCGGGATAGTGCTATGATGGGCTAATCCCCATCTGATAAATCCAGAAAACTCATGCCCCAGATGGAGACAAGCCACCACAGCCAGCAAGTCATCGTCTAGGCTAGATTTATACTTTTAGCCAACTAAGAGCTATGCCATTTCTTAAGACAGTCAAGTAGGTAACCACAATGCCTATTAGAGGTTGAATGATATCTCCATAGGGTGATTCATCCCGCCATCAGCTGGGAGTGGGATCAGATGTGGGGAGAGAGGAAGATGAATCACCTCAATAGGTGCTGATCTTGTTCTGTTGAGCGAGGAAGGAGCCAAGACCAACTAGCTTAGTGGGTGCCCACTTCACAGGGAGGTGTGACGAAGCCAAGCCTAATCGCAGGTTGTCTGCAGGTAGCTGACACGTCTGTTATTAAATTGGTCACAGCGCACCCAGTTGCTGGGCATAATTGGTTGTGGACAACATGAAAGATTCAGTGTGTTATTCTTAGAGCCGACCACCAGTTACTCCCTTAAAATGGAAAAAAAGGCAATTTTAACACCCACAAAAATTCCCATGTCTCCCTTGTCCTGATGATACATCTCCGTATTTGGTGTTTTGTTGGATTATAGTTCGTTGGATTTCTTTTAAATAGTGGTGCTGTGCATCCTGACAAAGTCCCATATTATTTCCGTCCCAAAAATTAACTTCTGCTCCCTTTTGATTCCTGGGAACTCATTTTTTCCCCCCCGCGGAGTGACTCTTATCCCAGACACTTGCATGACAGCGAAAAGGAGACAGACTCCATCGCTCGGCATTATCCGAACATACCACCGAGCTGCGTAACACAGGCTTTACTGTTATGAACTCTCTCCTCTGCCCCTTCCTCTTTCTAAAAATCAATGTGGCCGTTTTCCTCCTCACTGACGACCTCCTTTCATCCTTGTTAGAAAGTCTTTTTTCTCTCTCTTCCTTCAGTTCCCAAACCTCTTCATGGGAAATCACTATCCTCCACAGTCCAGACTTCAGTCCATGCTCCAGTCACCTCCTGCTTGGTTTACTGCAATAGCTTGTTGCCTTACCAACTACTCTGTTTTCCTGGACTTCCTCCACTTCTTGTGGCTGCCAGGGTTTTTAATTCCCCAGCCAATCAGACTCTTCAAAATCTAATCTCTGGCTTCCACCTTACTAAATCACAGACTTGCAGAATGTTTGAGGTTGGAAGGGACCTCTGGAGGTCATCTGCTCCAACCCCCCTGCTCAAGCAGGGCCGCTGGCAGCCAGTTGCCCATGACCATGTCCAGGTGGCTTTTATATAATTCTAAGAACGGAGACTCCACAATCTCCCTGGGCAGCCTGTGCCAGTGCTTGCTCATCCTCACAGTAAAAAAGTATTTCTTGATGTTCAGATGGAACCTCCTGAGTTCCAGTTTGTGCCCATTGCCTCCGGTCCTGTCACTGGGCACCACTGAAAAGAGCCCGGCTCCATCTTCTTTGCTCCCTCCCTTCAGGTATTCATATCAATTCATAAGATCCCCCTCGGCCTTCTCCTGGCTGAACAGTCCCAGCTCTCTCAGCTTTTCGTCATGGCAGAGATGCTCCAGTCCTTTAATCATCTTTGTGGTCCTTTGCTGGACTGTCTTCAGTATGTCCCTGTCTCTCTTGTACTGGGGAGCCTAGAACTGGACACAGGACTCCAGGTGTGGCCTCACCAGTTCTGAGTAGAGGGGAAAGCACCTTCCTCGACCTGCTGGTAATGCTTTTTTCTAATGGAGCTGTGGATACCACTTGCCACCTTTGCTGCAAGGGCACATTGCTGGCTCATGTTCAGCTTGGTGTCCACCAGGACCCCCAGGTCATTTGCTGCCAAGCTGCTTTCCATCTGGGTGTCTTAAGCATATATTGGTGTATGGGATTGTTCCTCCCCAGGTGCAGGACTTTGCACTTCCCCTTCTTGTGGTGGACTTGGCAGTGTTAAGTTAATGGTTGGACTTGATGGTCTCAAAGATCTTTTCCAAACTAAATGATTCTATGATTCTATGAATGCCATGAGGTTCCCGTCAGCCCATTTCTCCAGCCTGTCAAAGTCTGTCTGGGTGGCAGCATGATGCTCTGGAGCACCAGCCACTCCTCCCAGCTTTGTGTCTTCTGCAAACTTACCTCCTCTTATGTCCTCCCCCTGCACCTAAACCTACTTACGCAGATACTTCTGTTTTGATTTTTCTCTCCCAAATACGAGCTCTGTCTCAGTGCTTCTTTCTTGTCCTGGCAGCCTCTGCAGCTCTGGGTGTCATAACTCACCACTGATGGGTTCTGCTCAGCTAGACTTAGCTGAGACTACATACTTAAACCTGTCAGTTGTTCCCTTTTCACACTTTTGAGTCCATTTGCCCATTTAAGTGAAATCTGACAAAAGGAAATTATTAAATTCTCACAAGCTTGGGTGAAAATGAATGGACTTCCAGGTAGAGAAGAGTAGCATAATTACTGGTTCCACTGGGAGAATGGTCCTGGCTATTGTAGACACCAAAGTCTAGTTTCTCATCTGTTCCCCTCTGGTATCTAACAGAGCACAAATTCCAGTTCAAGTTTTTTTTCATGAAACAAGCCTTCAGGAAATCTCTTTCTCTTTCTGCCTGACATCCAATAGGGTTGAATTCAAACTACAATTTTTTTATCATCATCATCTAAGACATTGTGAGATGCAGTTTCACAGGAACCTAGGTTTCAACATTTCCCGTGTCCATGGAACCAGTTACTTTCTCTTCATAAAATGTTTGGGGTTGCTAATTTACGAATTCCACTTCTGTCTTTGGGCGAAGGGAATCAAAACTCTTGCCTTGTGGACCACAGACCGTGTAGTACTAGAGGCAAAGCATCACCCTGTACTCTCATTCCATTGACAGCCTAATCCAATGCTCATCAGCTTTGGACATATGGGTTCGGTTCCTTGCTGCTGTTGCAAAGTTGAAAATAACTTCATGGTGACCAATCTGAAGTCCTGGGTGGCCATTGATTTGTTGGCATACCTCGTTCATAGTGAGCAATTCACTTGTCCACTTTCTTATGTTTTTTATGGTTTTCTATTTAATTTCTCACTGTTCCCCCTCACCAGATATATGAGCAACATCTACTTGCTCATACATCCCATCCTGGTAGTAGATCAGTTTCAGCAGTAGGTGGACCAGTCAGTTTTTAAAGCCACTGGTTCTGTTTTCCTCTCTGGAAATCTGCTTAAGGGAAATCTGATACATGTGTCTTTTAAGCACTTTGTGATCAAGCAATGTATTATAATGCTGTTAGAGGGGAAAAAAATAAAATCAAAGAAGTCATTCCATGTAGAGAAGGAAAGAAGAACTAACCATTTTAAGGGAAAAAAAAAAGGCACCTTGACTTCATGGTTAATATTCATGCTTAATATTCAGGCCATAAGTCTCAGAAATCAAGGAATAATTTGAAACACGCATGACTTCTGGATTAGTTATAGGTTTTAGACAGACAGTGGGTCACCTTCATTCAACATTTTCAGTTCCTGTGGCTGGGGAAGAGTTTAACCCACAAAGGCTAACATAAGACAAGAACTTTCTCAATTTCCTAAATAACCAGTGTAATTTGGTAACTGATCTGTGGAGCTCATGAGTTGTGCTCAATGGTATGTTCTACTCCTGTCTGATTACAGCTAATTCAGCTGCCTTTAGAGAAAAAAGAAAAAAAAAAATAATAAAAAAGAAGCAATATGTTTCTTTTGGAGCCAAAACTTGAGTATGGTGTCCCTTGAAGAATCCAAATCTTTTAAATTGCCTCCAGTCTTGCCAAAAAGAAAGTTGGTTGTCTACAGTGACTGAGGGTAGCATTTGTCTGCCCTCTGAACACAGTGCTGAGGCACTGCTTGGTGCGAACCTTCTCATCCTGAAGGAGATGCCTACAATAGGTCACCTAATACCTTAAAAATAGTTTCTCTACAGTGATACAGAGTGGTCTGATCTCTTGCAGGCTAGGCACAGCTTGTGAGCTATGGGGTCACAGCTCCACGCTGACTGGTGAAGTGTCTGAATGTCCAGAAAGGCTTTGTTATAGTACCACCAACACAACATTTACCAGTTCCCATTTTTCTGCCTTTTTCATACAACAGCATCTTCTGGGTTTTTTTTTGGGGGGGGACTTCCCAAGGAAAACTCCCTCCCTTCCACTTAGCATTATGGAAAGGCTGGAATAATTAGATTTTTTCAATATCTGCTTGTGTTTCCTCACAGGTAAGGACCTCCGTTTAAGGTAAAGCTTCCTATGGTCTTATGTTCTGAGCTTTGCTGCTTGAGCCTTCTGCTGGCGACATCTCTGATCTGAATGCATTAAGATCACTTCTCCCCAGATGCTTACTGGCTTCTGTTTTATTTAGTGCGCCTGGATGGTTTTCTAGGACTACATCCAAGGTAGTCTCTGACCTTGCTGGTCCTTTTGTTAGCTGCCGTGTACAGAGAGCCCTCCAGAAAGATGCGGTCGGTTCCATAAACCTTCCTGCAGAATGTGTCAGGTGCACTAAATTTCCCCACGCTCACTCTTTTTGACAGGATACACATACAGGGATGCACGTGACGCATTTTTTCCCAGATGCCTGTGTAATGCCAAGATTAGGTTCTCACATTCATAAAATCACCACAGCCTACCCTCAGGGAGGCAAGGAACTCATTTATTTTGCCTTTCTTTATCGTTATTTCATCTGATCTCTCCTCTTCGTCCCTGAGACAGTAATGTATATTTCAGCCATGTCTTCCACCCTGGGAATCTCAAAGTACCACCATGCCAACATGAGCAACTTCAGCCCCTTACCACTTCAGCAAGGGCTGTTATTTTCAAGTTTCTCTTGTCCATATTGCTGGGCTTGCTTGGAGAGCGATACTCTTCACACTGAAGAATAAGCCATATATTTTTAAGGAGAAAGAGGCATGAGCTTGGAAAAGAATATAGCCACAGCTGAGAGAGGAGATACTTCAGCTGAGATTAAAAGTACCAATGGAGTTACTGACAGCAGTGCAGCAGCACAAACTCTGCCCGAGCTCGTTATGCCTGGGTCTAAAACCTTACAAATGGGGCATGGGGCAATTTGCTCTGCGTTTTTGCTGGGTGGGTCATTGCACAAGAGCTAAGAACCCTCCTTGGGAAGGAGAACTGGAGGCTTCCCTGGCAGGTGGATCCCTTCCAGTAGCCTCAGAACTTTGGAGGGTTTTTTATGTGAAACCTGCAAAAAAGCTGTTCCTCTGCTAGGGTATTTTGTGGTAAAGGATGGATACCGCATGGACGCATGGTCTGGGCTAGATGCTGATTATCACTGAGGAATTGTGAGACATGGCATCACAGGATCTACCTCCCTTTCTGGATACTAAAGGAGAATTCCACAGAAAAGCCCGGGAGAAAATGGGTAATATTATATATACTGCAGAGCTTCAATTGTCCCATATGCCAGGCTACACATTGCTTGATGGGAATAAAGAGAAGTATTTCAGAGTTTTTTTTCTGAAATTGCCAGCCAGTGCCTGCACTGGAAGTGTAAGGGGTCAAGTGGGAAAAAAAAAAAAAAATAAAAAGGAGGCAATCTTGAGATTACTCTACATTTGGGCTAGAATTAGGTTTATTTCCTTACTTTCAGGCTAAATAGAGGTTAATAATGTGCTAATGATTTTGTATGTGTAATGAGTGAACATGGTGTTGAGAAGCTCTATCAGGAGTCATCTGCATAAACGGGTTCACTCCTGAAGTATGACGCCTCTAATTTTCTCTTGATGATTTTCACCTGTGGCCCTTCATCATCTTGACTGTAAGTGGCGTGACACAATACAAGCTATACCTGCTGTTTCTTTCCCTTCAGATCAAGTGTAGGTTTTGTGATGGCAGCAAGAGCGATGAGGACTGAAATGAGATAGCTGCGGTGGCTGAAGGGCATTTGCTGCTGGAGACAAAATCTTTTGCTGCTGCCAGGAGAGGAGGTTCCCTTCACGCAAGGCATTTCTCTGCTTGTGTCACTTTCCTGCCTGTAAGTTACTGTGTAATTACATCATCGCGGGAAGTATTCATTAAGAAGCTGGAACCATTAGCGGAGGCACGTCGGCCTCCTTTGTTTTGTGCAAAATTAGATACCAGCGCGAAACCCAGTTCTAGCTGCATTCATGTTCGTAAATCAAAGTCAAGTATTTCATTAGAGTGTCTGCAGTGTATGTATATAACTCAGCAGCGGCGTGTCTGCTAAGCTTAATGTGTTGCATTTAATTAACATTTAATTTGAGGGTTTTTGTGGGAGGTGCATAAGTATTTGGCAGGCGGCTCATAAGCATGAATCCACATGTCGCTCCCTGGACATTAGTGTGAAGTTCTTGTAAATAAAGGCCGTAAGTTGAAATCACCCTTTCAGGCTAGGCAGATTTAGTCCCAGGATACATTGAAATTCGTATTTGACTTCAAATTCCGTGAAGTTTAATTTTGTATTGGATCTCTCCTCTGGTTTTCTTTTACTGATCTTACATGTGCTGTCTTTTAATGATTATACTTAGTCCTCTCTTACTCAATTGGGTAAGGAGTAGTTGGGTCATGCTGGAATGAATTGTATGTCCTGTTAAAAAAA
>VYXH01003522.1:651330-683519 GCA_013397275.1 Burhinus bistriatus | reverse complement strand
AAAGGGGGGGGGGGTGTTCAACATTGAAATTTTCATGTGACTATTTCTCACACCTATTTTTGCAGCAAGTGCATGGTTTGTCTGTCAGGGAAAATTGAAGTGATGGTCCTTGCTTGCCAACCTCCACGAGCTTTGTCATTTATACTTTTGCCTTCAGGCAGGTAGCTGGACAGCAGGAGTCAACCCAAGAGTGGGAGGAGAAGGCAGGTAAGCAGGTATTCAGCCATGTGGGCAGGCAGCTGATGAACTAACATACCATCGCCCAAAATGGCATAACTTTGTAAACTCTTAAAAAAAAGCCCAAAATACAAACAAGAAGGGAAGGGAAGGGAAGGGAAGGGAAGGGAAGGGAAGGGAAGGGAAGGGAAAAAGAGATAAAGAGGAAAAGCTATTTTGGCATAGGGCAGGATTACTTGTTCATTTGCAACGTGCAGCGTCTTTCTGGGGAAGGGATTTCCTGTTTTCAGTGGTTTTTCCTGCATTGTTTGACAACCACTTCTGCCCTTTCAAAGCTTCCTTGTGTCGTCTCCATTCTACATGGGTTATTCATGATCCTGCTTGCACTTCAACCTGGCGCTCAAACCTCTTGATTGATTTCTGGCATCAATCCTGTCCCCACAACTCTTTGGTGCTGCTTTGGGGCAGACAGAATTGTTTTTTTCAGGCTGTTAGCTGGCTCAGAAAAGCATATATTTCAACGTATATGAGTATTTCACCTTGGGCTTTTAGTTATATTTTCCTTTTAAGTGTGATCATCCATTCAAAGAAACTGATTTTGGTCCAGTTCTTCTGCACAACATGAAGCAGAAACAGTACATAACAATTCAGACTCACCCCAAGGAAAGGAGCTGTGCACAGGGCTTATTTTACCCAATTTGGCATGTGATTTGCCTGCAAAAGGCCCAACTTCAATTTCTTTGCATCATCCTGAGAAACAGCAAGGTGAATTCTACCCCAGGCTTGTGCTTTGCTTCAGCCCCTAATCAATCTTAACAGCCATTTATTGCTCCATATTTTACCAAGCTAAAGAGATCATGCTTTAATTATTTCCTCGCGTGCCTTTGAGGCTTGCAGGAATAAGGCAAACAGAGTTCCAGTAAAAATAGTCAGTAAGATAAAAATTAAAACATCAGTTTTCTCTTCTGTGATATTGTAATTGAAATACTCTGTCCTTTTCAAGCTTCATGGTGTTCACACAGCTTATTTTCCCTGTGTTATCAGCGGAAGGAACAAGAGTCCTCCAGAGACGGGTCACCCCACTTCAGAGAAGTGGTGTCCGGAGGTGACTCTCTCTGCTGACTGTTGTAGAAGCCTGCCTTACATTAGATGCCTAATTTTTAGAATTAGTTACAGAAACTTGCTGTTAAAACTGAATTTCACATATTTTGCATGTAAATCTTCACTGAGAAGACGCTTTTGATCTCCTACCTTTTACGCCTCTTTACAGGGCCACCGAGGAGGCACAGCCCCAAAACTCTTCTAGGAGCATCTTGAATTATTACTGTGAATTTATCACAGTGTTCAGCTATTCCAGATTTACTGCCATATGTTGGCCTTTAGCGTAACTCCCCTTGTCCCCCACATTGTTAGCAGCCTCAGGTGTGCAGAATGGCTCCATGAATCTGTGAATGTGATAAATGTTACCCATTACCGGCAAGATTGTTTCACGTCTCTTTGCAGTTGATTTCACTGCAGAAATGCTTCCGGTAAAACAGGGTTTTTTATTTATTTATTCCAGTGATTTCTATATCTTCGCAATTGCCCTGGCCAGTGCACCTTTCATTAGCTATTGGTTATTAAAAAGTTGTACAATGTTGTTTTCAAACTAAATTCACTGCCCTCCTTAGGGATCTGACCAGGAAGATGCTTTGTGATGTGTGCTTGAACTCCTTGGACTTGGCCAAGTGGAGCAGAGGAAGCTCCTGACTCTTCAAGTCCTGCTGCCACATGGTCTTCTAGAAGAATTACCATGTGCATAGAATGACCTTCAAGGGGTGGTGGCAGTTGCTAGAGGGAAAAAGCCAAGCCAGGGACCATAGATAGTGACCTAATGGTATACGTGACTAATTTTCAGTGTCCTTCAGCATTCCCTGCATCGGTTAACACATGAGTGTATAGTCAACTGTCCCATCCTTGTGTGGGTGCTGTGGAGTTGCAATGTGTGCCGTGGAGTTGTTTCAAAATCCACCAGCCACTGTTTTGCTTTGAAAGCCACTGTACTATGAAGGTGAGAGCATCTTTCTGATTCCAAAAACTGCACTGAAACTCCCAAAGCCCCTTCTGCCAAAAATAATCATGTTTTTTTAAAGGCAGATAAGTACCAACTCTGTCTGAAATTCCAATGATCTGGCACACTGGTGGGCAAGAGGGAGGAGGGAAGAGGGAAACCGCAATGGTAACTTCGATGCATCAAAAACTTCATTTTGGTCCATACTTGGCTGGAGACATTCCTCTAACTGGGCAGTGACGCATCCAGATAAGGCTTTAAATTTTGCCTTGACAAAACTTTGAAAAGGAAGAAAAAAAAAAAGCACACCTGGGGAAAAACAAGTGGATGTTAGCCTCAAATTACTGTGTAATTACGTCACCAATGGAGGTATACTTTTAGGAACTGGAACCATGATGAGCAGCACTTCAGTTGTCTTTTGTTCTGTGCAAAATTAGGTACCAGTGAGAAACTCAGTTTTGTGTGCATTTGTGTTTGTAAATCACACAGAGGTGTCTCATTAGTGTCTGCAGTTCATCCTTTTAACTAAGCAGCAGAAGGGCTGCTATGTTGCAGCTAATTAATGTTTGATTGGAGGTGACTTGTGGGAGGGGACTGGCTATGCCAAAAATATATGCCAAATATTTTCACTGGGTGTAAATGTCACTCTTGGGGTAAGGTGGTGTAGTCTACGTTGGAAAGGTACCCGTCAAAACCATACCTCTGTGCTCTGCAGATCTCGTCCGCCCTTGGCCTGACTTTTAAGCAATCTGGGTGATATGGTAACTCTTCAAAAGACTTTTAATAGTCTCCCTGTGACTTTTCTTTGCCCCAATCGTATTTACTCTGGATTTATACCTACCTGAAATAACAAGGAGCCCAAAAGCCCTTGTGGGAGATGTGTGTAGATGTTGGTGTCCTGTAAAGGGAAAGACCTAAGAAATGTTGGTAAAGGAAACTGCTGATGAACCCATGAAGATCTTCATGGCTGTTCTACGTTTAATGATGGTACGTGTTGCCCTTTCTCTGTGGGTTTGCTTGGATAATGTTCATTTAATTTTATCTTCAAAGCTGAAAAAGCCATAAGGTCTCTGCTATGGGTTGGAAGAATTTATCTCACGTAAGAGGTCATTGACTAGCATATGGTAGGAGCTCATCCAAGCCATATGCGATGGGCTCTGCAGAGACAAGTCCAAAGATTTGGGAGGGCTGCTCTAGGACCTGTACATGGGCGTGCCAGCTTCATGTTATTTTTACTGCAAATTTCCTGGGAGACACCACGGTGCTCAGAGTGCTCTTGAGTTCAGCAAAGCACATGGTGTTTTTTATTGGATTAATGGCGTTCCTGCAGGTGCTGTGATTGCACACGGCTGAGAAATTATATCCTACCTGCTTCAGTTTTCCCAACCATTTCATTTCTATGCAGAATTCCTCTTTGCTGCCTGGCCCTGATTTTTTTGGTGTCGCTTTGTGTTGCCAAACAGCTGGTCGGTTCCACCTCTAAGTGGGCCACCCTCCACTCTAGGAAAAAAGCCTGAATCAGAAGAAGGTACTGTATTCGCCCGGTGTGAAACATCGCTGTCCTCATTTGAGTTTGCAGGGGTGTCTGACAGAGGTGTCTCTGAAAATTTCCGAACGAATATTGCTCCTTTTTTCTCTTCTGTTTCTCTAGCAGCAAGGATTCACACCCATTCCTGTCACATTTTTCTGCCATTCAGTGGGCACTGTGGTTCTGCCTGCATGAGTCCTTCAGCGGAGCGATGGAGAGGAGGGGAGAAAAGCTGCTGTGTTTTCTGTCAGATGGAGTTTAGTAAATAAGTGTAAATAAGGCTTACAGAGCCATCCACAAGTTTAAAAGGATCCAGCCAGAAATAGCAAGCTGGCAGGGCGGGCTCTGCTCAACAGCATCACCCTGGCCATCAAGTTTTGTTTGTACATTTTTTTTTCTGTGACTAAAGCAAAAACTAATGGAAGAAAATGTGCATAAAGGTCCAGGAAGTGACCTGGAAGTGAAAAATCAAGAAAAAAGGCTGTGTGAAATTGTTGTATCTCAGTCATGGGCTGGGCAGCTTTCTTTACTCCTACATTTCTTTTTATCTGTGTGTAAGGTGTTATTATTTTTGTTTACAGAAGAGCATGGAGGCTCATCTGACACTCAGATCCATTATGCTATGTGTTTTTCATAGATGAACGACAGCAGACACTTTCTGTTGTGACGAGGGCTTCCAGAAATGGCTTGGTAGAAAATCCTCCCTCCAAAAACTTTCCATGGAGCCTTTTGGAAGGATGTAGGAGAGCGCCCTGGACATGCGCTGAAACAGTGGGGTTTTGGTCCGTGCTTCCAGCTGATCCAAACCCTGGATCGGTAACTGCAATTGAAGGTCATGCTGAGCCCAGCTCTGAGGGGTGGAAAGGGACTGTCTCGGTCTTGGGAGTGCAATTCCTGCCCTGTGCTGTGGGGCACTGTCGTGGTTTGGGCCAGATTGGCCCAATCCGGTGGAACGACAGATGCTCACTCCCTCTTGCTCCGCTCCCGAAGGGAGGCAAGAGAGAGAGAGAAAAAGAGAGACTTAAGAGTTTAGAAGGAACTAAACTACTTTAATGAAATATTAATAAAAAAATAATAAAAAGAAAATAATGAAATATATACAAAACTGTATCAAGCTCCCAGGATGACAATCACGTCACCAGCAGGCGCTGGGGAAGTCCCAGACTGGACTCAGTGACGGACAGGAACTGGATTCCGGATCTGGATTCAGGATCGGGATCAAAGGCAGATGAACAGACAGAGTCCTCCTTGGACGTCAGCCATTGAAGAAAGAGGGCTGACCCTTTGATCCCTCAGCTTTTATACTGAGCATGAGGCAGATGGGATGGAATACCCTGTGGGTCAGGTTTGGGTCACCTGTCCTGTCCGCTCCTCCCCACAGGGGTGACCCCTCTACGCTTTTCCGCTTCCCACCCTCCAACGGGGCAAATACCAAAGTTGGCTGCCCTTGGGTGTTTTAGCAATAAGGATAAGCAGGAGCCTCTCTGCATCCCATCCCTTGGCATCCACTATAAACATGGGTCTGATCACTCTGGGAGTGAACAGTTTTCTGCACAACATGCTGGTAATTTGAGGAGTTAGAAGAGGCCTAGCTGAAAAGTAAAGTTACTGAAGAAAATTGGTCCTGTTTTACCTCAAACCAGGACATTCCACCCCTTTTTCCATACCATTTGCATCTTGCTCAGATCACTATTACTTTTTATCTATCAAATCTATACACACATAGATATATATATATGGATACATGCAGGCACATCTAATTCAACCTGAGCTGTTCAAAATTAGCTGTATATATATTTGAACGGGTTGTCTAGCTTTCCTCCATAGCAAGCGGCTACAGGCGGGCACCTCCGAAGGCTCATTCAGCTCGTGGGCAGCTGAGATACATGGGCTGACTGGCACTCCCAGCAAGGGATCCAAACTAGATGCAGATCTTTCAGCTGAACTGAGGTGAGAGAAAGGCCACCTACTCTACAAAGCTCAGAGCATCTTATCGCCCATCCCCACAGGCAGTGCTATCCAGCAAGCAGCATACAAAGACACCTTTATACGGTGCTTGAGGAACAATGCAGGAGATACTACAGTCCTCTTAGTCCTCTCAATAAGCAGGAATTTCTTTGGGGAGACCAAATAGTTGTAAGAGTGAGTCTGTATTGAATTACAGTGTGCCTGATACAGCTGGGACTCTAGAGGTTAACAGATACTCTCATTAAAATTCAGTCCTCCAAAATGAAATTTCCTGAAATCTGCTGCGCTTCACACCACATGAAAGTGGGTGTAACAGCAATGGAACAAGTTGGAGTTCATCTCTGCTTAAAGTGTTGGGCAATTTGCGATGCAACATGCAATATTTTGGTGGGAAGGCATCAACTGGCCTTTCCCAACGCAAGCTGGGCATAGATTTTAATTTACACTAGCAAAAGACCTGCTCCCAGGAGTTCAACTAAATTATAGGCAATGCCCAAGAAACACAGTGCTCAGAAGAGTGACAGAAACTGTCAGTCAGTTAGTGTAAAAACAAGCTTTGAGCATCTCTTTGCAACACAATTTCTTAGTTCCTGCCAGCCCCACGTATGTCTATTTATAATTGCAACTTTCCTCAGTTAATCATGTCAAAAATGACATTTGTACCCCTGGGAACTGTATCTGACGTAACAATTTTTGCAAAGTTGTTAATCCCAGAAGAGAATCCCCAAGTAAACTGCTTACGACGCTGGCAGCACGAAATAAGCTCAGACCTTCCATTAATCGCTGCACGAACCACAGCAAACGCTGAGCTGAATTTAGATCTATAGGAACATTCCCGGCGCTTAAGGGAATAATATACAGACAGCTTCAGACATCGTGTGAGTGGGTAGCTGCAGAAGCCATACCCTAGTTGGTGGCAATAAGTGAACCAGAAGCTCCTGTTCGTTTTCTTGTTTGCTCATATGGAAGTAGTTCGCGCACAAGTAGTGGGGCTAGAAAATTGGAATATGTTAAAAGAAATGACACTCAAGGAATATTTTGCTATTGGTTGTCTTGCCTTTCCCACCAAAGGCTGCCCAGACAGGTCCTACTCCCATCTCACTGCTGATCGGCACCTATCGGATACAGGGCTGAACATCTCCACTGCTTTTTTGTTCAAGAAATAAAAATTATTGGAGATGCCAAATGAAACGACACCCCGACTGCAGAAACCCCAGTAATGCAAAGGCCCATGTGGAGAAGCTGAAATGACTGTTAGATACCTGGAGATTTCAATTTGCTCAAGCCTTGGCCTTCTCCAGTTCTCCTTTGCAGGGAAGAAGAAAGTATTTTGTGAGAAAAAGTAATACGAGCGGTTTTATTTTACATCTCACAGGGAAAAAAAAAAAAAAAAATGGTAAAGGGTGTTTGAGTTTTACAGTGTTCTTGCTCTCAAAGCAAAACTTGTCTCCTGTGAGACAGTGAGGACAGGGGGAACCCTCCGGTTCATACAGGCACCCTATGTCCAGCTACCTGCAGATCCTCTTTCTGAAAAAAAAAAAAATACTGCAAGTCCTACCCCTGACCCAATCTGTGCTAATGCTGACCGAATGGGTGAATCTCTTGGGGTCATAGGAGGCTTTCTGCCCCACCAAATAACCAAGCTCCCAGCTTTACTCCCAAGTCCTGATATCCCCGAATCTTGCTGCACTCCTGGACTTTCTTCTTGGGAGACAACCCACCAGCTGCCTCCTCTTTGTCTTGTTTTGACAAGACTTGCAGTAGCAATACTCCAAGGAATGCTCCCAGGTGACAGCATGGGTCAGGCTGCAGTATGGGTCTTGTCCTGGGACAGGTGATTTTGGAAGTGGAAATGTAACCAGGGAAGCAGCACAAAGGCATCCGCGTGGAGTCGGCAGCGACATACAGGAGTTGCTTTCCATCAGTTCATTCTGCAGGAAACCGCCCTGCTTCCTTGAATATCTGTCCCTGCTGGTCCTCATTACACACTGCTCAATTGCCTTGGAAACAAAATAGCAGTTTCCTAATGGTCCACCTCCCCTCCTCCCCTTTCTGCTGCGTGTGTCTGAAATTACATTCAGATTTTAAACCACAGAATGATTTATTACCATTTTCTAATGCTCAGCCTCCCCCTGGTTAAATAGATGATTTACCAGTAGCTTCACCCTTCAGGGAATGAAAGTCTCGTGCGTTGAGTGGATGATACAAGGGTCCTTGTTGGAAGGTGGTGGGCAGTGGAAAAGTCCCCGACTCATAAGATTTAAACCTCAATGTGCACACCGCTTAAGTGAATTCTCACTTCCTTCCAAAGGTGTTATGGACCGTCCCTGTCAGTAGCCGTTTGCTCCGTGCTGGGTTAAGACCTCAGCGTGGTCATTGTGACCCAGGGAAGTAGCTGAGTCACCATCCCTGGAGGTATCTAAAAGACAGGTAGACATGGTGCTGAGAGACATGATTTAGTGGTGGACTTGGCAGTGCTAGGTTTACAGTTGGACTCGATGATCTTAAAGGTCTTTTCTAATCAAAATGATTCTATGATTCTATGTTTCTATGATTTTACCTTGCTAACCAATCCTTCCCCTTTGAAGAACGCATCCAAATTGCACCTAAGGGACCAGGACTGCAAAGTAACCTGTGAGCTCAGTTACCTGACAGTGTGGCTGCGTCCTGAGAGATTGGTTGGGTTTCTCCATGATCCAAATACTCTGAAAGACGAGAGAAACCAAGGCAAAGAGGAGGTAGGAGACAGTAAAAGGTTACGTATATACTCAGTGGAATGGAAACAATTATGAGCGGCCTCCACCTACCAAGTCCAAGTAAATGGGAAATTATCACTGCGGTAAATTTAAAAGCATGCTCGGTACTCCCGCGAAAAATAGTTGAGTATGATTCAGATCACTTGAGACATTTCCACCGTGCTGACGTGGATACGAATACACAGCTCTGGTAGATGAGGTAGGATGTAAATCAGTATTAATACTTCTGGTCTCTCACAGTTCAGGGCACCAGCCTGCACCAGCCTGGGACCGAGGTGAGCAGTCCCCACAATTTACACACAGTTGAGTGCCTTTTTTGAGGACCCCTCCTGGCCTACGACAGGCAGGTGACTCTGGCTTGTCCGAGCTAAATATTGCCAGTGGATCAGATGAAGCGAAGAGCAGCTGGCATGAAAAGCTTGGCTTTGAGAAATGGAAGCGGAAAGGTGTCGAACACGTTTGGGCGTTCACTCCCCAGGCTGGAAAATGAGATTGAAAGAGGAGACACAAATAACCTTTGCGTTAAGCTGCCGCTGGAAGCCCCTGCTGCTTCCATTAGACAGTCTTTCCTGCGCCTCCGAGTTGTGGAAAGGTGTTTCTGCAGAAGGCACGGCTGCCTCTGTGCAATATCCCTCCTGCCTTGAGGGTTTGGCGCTTGTTTTTGTCATTTTTGCTGTCTTTCCCCATTCCGTCTTTGTCTAATATAAAGAGGTGCACCTTTCCAAATGACTCTAAGGAGAGACCTAGCAGAACGTGAAGGTTTTTGCAGTGGGATTTGCCGTACACCCTGCTGCCTCCTTCACAGCCAGCTCTGCATTAGAAGGTAAACCCTTGTGTGAGGGCTGGCCTTTGCTGGGCAAGTGGAAAAGGCACCTCCAGATACATCATCAGACCTATGGAGGATGCATCAGACCCTCCTTGCGTCCCCTCTTACCCAACATACTTCACGTGCCTCTCCTCTGAACCAAATAAGTCCCATTCCCCAGGGTGTGGGAACCACAGAGCAGGCACTGAGATAAGTCAGGACCAGCTTGCCCAGGTCGGACGGAAAGAACCATGCAACTCCGGCGTGAGTTCATACACAATGTCCACAGTGGTTGTCTGTTCGCCTATGTCTGTCTGAGATCCTCATCGTAGTGATGCAGGAATGACTGGATGCTGTCTCCACGCAGCAGCTTTTGGGAAACTGGGCATTTCAAGGGAGATTTGAAGGAAAAAAAAAAAAAAAAAAGAGAGGATTCTTTAGTGCATATAAAAGAGGAATGAGACCAGGAGAGCCCTTGCAATGGCCTGTTGCTGGAAGTGGCTTTCCTTGATATCTTTCTGCATCGATTCTTCTCAGTGTTCAACTTTATTGGCTTTTCAATATCTGCATAAAGTTAAGTGTTTCATAGAATCATAGAATGGTTTAGGTCAGAAGGGACCTTAAAGATCATAGAATCACAGAATCACGGTTGTTGGAAGGGACCTCTGGAGATCATCTAGTCCAACCCCCCTGCCAGAGCAGGGACATCTAGAGCAGGTTGCACAGGATGGCATCCAGGCGGGTTTGGAATGACTCCAGAGCTGGAGACTCCACCACCTCTCTGGGCAGCCTGTGCCAGTGCTCTGCCACCCTCAAAGGAAAGAAGTTCCTCCTCATGTTTAGATCATCTAGTTCCAACCCCCCTGCCATGGCCAGGGACACCTCCCACTAGACCTGGTTGCTCAAAGTCCCATCCAACCTGACCTTGAAAACCTCCAGGGATGGGGCAACTTCCCTGGGCAACCTGTTCCAGTGCCTCACCACCCTCAGAGTGAAAAAAAACATGAAACGGTGTTCCGTATCCAGAAAAGGAAAGCAAAAGCAAACCAAAGCACACAGCAGCATCGCCTGAGGTGATGAACGAAACAAGACAGTTTTGTTCTCTCGTCTCACAGAATATTTTGAAAATATGCTCGTATAAATTCAACCGAAATTTCCAAATCTATAACAGAAGGAAAACTGATATCAGTTATGTGTTTAGTAATCCTCTCAAAATATAATAACAACAGGCTTAATGACGTCAGGTCTATCTGCTGTAGTGAAAAGACATTAAAAAGCAATCATAAACAAAAACAGATCTCTACCTAAAGCTCTATTCATTGGGATATAGGGAGGCAGATTACTGTACTTCCAGGGTTTTGCCTGAGCTAGCAGCATAAGGAAGGATAAGCTGGAGGTAGGTTTGCTACACATATTTTGGTTAAAACATTGGTGATGCGCAAATCCTGAGTCTCACCAAATGCATTTGTCGACTAAATACTTGCGGAATAGTTACAGGCAAAGGAAAGATCTGAGGCAATTGTCAGAGCATGGCAGTTCTCAGACTTTTATTTCTTCATCTGAATCGGAAGTGTGTAGCTAATTAGCAAAACTTGCATTGTTCCGTTTCTTCTCCCTTAGTGAGGAAATCAATGTTTTCAGCTTAAGGGTAAGAAATAGCAAATGCCACTTATGCTTAACGCAGTATCTATGTGCTCTTTAGTTCCTCTAACAAGAGGTGAGATGTATCTAGAATAGGATTGAACAGGATTCAAAATCAGTGAGTATAAACATTCAACATCAAATATGCAGGCATAATAATGGTATAAATTAAAAAAAAAAAAACAAACCCACAGCAAAATGGAGTGTTTATTCATAAAGGCAAAAATATTTGTAAATCAATTTTTAATGACATACCAATGTTAGTATTAGAAAAAACCCTCTTTTATATTTGGGTGATTAAATAAACATATCAGCATATATAGCTGAGCTGGTAGAGATATTGAGTCTCAGCTTCATAGGAAATTCAGTAGTTCTGATTTTTTTTTCCCATTGCAATCTGAAATATAATGCTACATTTTGATTTTTGCCTCTCAAATGCATTTAAAAAAGCATCACGTTTTAGGTCAATGAGAATATATCACTAAAACTATTTCAACATTTATTTTTGTTTGACTTCTAGTATTTCATTTTTACTAGATAAAACTGTAGAATATGGAATTAAAATAAGAAAGTGAATATAAAATTAAACATGAACATAAATGTGGAATAACAGAGAACGCAATAAATAAGCTTGTAACATAAAATAAATCAGAATAAACAACGTATCCTAAAATACATTTCAAATGGAATAACTAACAACTAGATGTTAAAATGTATTATGCAAAAGCTTTTTTTAAACAACATCAAATTGAAATCAGTGCATTCTTCAAGAAGGCTGAGATTTTGATGAGCTTGCAAATCGTGATGGAAAAATGTTTTGCCAAAACCCCGTAAGACAAAGTTAATATATTTTGAAAAGCATATGTTAAGAAGCGGTTTCAGACGACATACTTGGGCCAAACAGATAACAAGACTATTTCCAGCTAATTTCAGATGGGAAAGCAGATGGGGCTGTTTCTTACTGTTAGAATTCTGTGGTCACAGTGTCTCAAGGGCTGAACTTGAACATCTGAGTTCTTGTAATTATTATTGTTGTCACGACTAAAATTAATGTGACCAGATCTGCGATTGTAACTTATAGCCTACTGTCCTTTGCACTGTGCAAAGGACAGGAAGATTTTACCATTGCTTGATAAATCCTTAGCCCGTTAGAGCTTTAGGTGCCGTGTATGTGGTGCATCTCACCCGGGTTTAGAGATGGGGTTCGCTTGCAAATACTTGGAAGTTTTGCACTCTTTGGGAGTTCCCAGGGTGTCCAAAGCATCTGCACAGGGCTGGAAGGCTTGACATAGGACCCACAGAAGACCTGCACTCTTCTGGACTGCCATCAGATGCCACCAGCATTTGAAGCAGCACTACATGTCTATGTTAAGGCAAGTAAATCCCTATGTATTCAGAGTGTAGGGCTCTGTTTGAGCGAGGTCTCAAGGCTCCCTATACAGGCAATGGGGAGTCCGTGGAAGTTCGTCTGTGACGTATTACAGGCGTCTGTCTTAGGAACAGACAAGTTGTCCCCAGACTTCACTTCCTGTATGGGGAGCATGGGGTGGGTTGCTCACATCAAATCACCGAATGGTTTGGATTGGAAGAGACCTTTAAAGATCATCTAGTCCAAATCCCATGATATGGGCACGGGCAGCTTTCACTAGACCAGGTTGCTCAAAGCCCTGTCCTACCTGACCTTGAACACTTCCAATGATGGGGCCTCTCTGGGCAACCTGGTCCAGTGTCTCACCATCTTCATCATAAAAAATGTCTTCCTTATGTCAAATCTAAATCTATTCTCTTGCAGTTTACCCCTTTGTCCTGTCACTACAGACCTCGGTAAAAAGTATCTCACTGTCTTTCTTAGAAGCCCCCTTCAAGCATTGGAAGGGCACAATGAGGTCTCCCTAGAGCCTTTTCTTGTTCAGGCTGAACAACCCCAACTCTCTCAGCCTGTCTTCATAGCAGAGGTGTTTCAGCCCTCTGACCATTTTCATGGCCCTCCTCTGGACCTGCTCTAGCAAGTCCATGTGTTTCTTGTGCTGGGGACCCCAAAGCTGGACGCAATACTTCAAGTGGGGGTCTCACAAGAGCAGAGTAGAGAGGCAGAATCACCTCCCAACCTTCTGGCTATGCTTCTTTTGATGTGGCTTGGAAGTGCACATCGCCAGCTCATGTCTTGTCTTCCATCCACCAGTGTCCCCAAGTCCTTCTTCACAGGGCTGCTCTCAATCAGTTCACAACCTAGTCTGTATTGATACTGAGGATTGTCCCGACCAAGCTACTGGACCTTCCATTTGGCCTTGTTGTACTTCATGAGGTTGACCATGGAGCTACCTATGCTACTGACACTTATATTCTGGGAGATGACTTTCTCCTTGAAGTTTGCTGGAGTGCTGATAATATGCTTATCTGGATCTGGGACCTCCGAGAGCTCAGTCATGAGTGACTCCAAAGCACATGACCTCTTGGGGTGTCCACTTTTATATGATACCATGCAAAATGCTAACTTTGGGTAACTAGAACTTATAGCCACCTGGAAGAGGTGGTAAATGCATCATCCCTGGAATCATTCAAGATTTCAAGCTGTCAAATGCCCCTTTTGCTTATATCCCTGCTTACCCTCGAGATCTGCCGAGATGCATCCTTCGGTTGGGAGCAGACCGGGGAGGTCCGCAGAAGACACTTTTTCATTGCCCACAGTTGTAGGTATCACATCATACAATCCCGCTGGAAGTTGCCCTGATTCAAAACCATTTAACTGCACTTAAACATGGACTGACAGGTAGCTAAAGCTTTGGATACATTTTAGCAATGGTTCTTTACCTTGATTCTCATTTTTGGCATGATCACACTGTAACTGTCCGTCTGTCTTATCTGACTGTCATTCCTGCTTCTCCCTCCTAATACCGTTTCCGTCCACCTGCCAGTTTCAATGAGACCGAAAGAATCACTCAGAGTCACAAGAATTTGTTCTTAGAAATGTACAGAAAACTACATTTGTGGGCCTATGGAGGGCAGGGTTTCAGCATGAGAACCAGAATTGCCTGTTCCTCTTGACCTGGTGGCACATCAGTCGGTGTGTGTGCACCCTTGAAGGCATTGCTGCCTCTTCTGCGTCTTGCTAAACTGGTAAAGAGTGGACATGAGAGGAGCTGGAGACAGTATGGATGGGACTTCGGGGGTTATCAGAAAGAACTGGAGGGATTTGGGGAGTTTCAGGGTCATGGAGGACGGAAGGTGCTGAGATCTGAGAAGCAGATGTATTGCCAGGCTTGGGACTTGGGGAGGTCCTTAGTGTATCACAGTAAGTGGAGATCATTCAGTACATGGGAGGAAAGCTGCGAGTGTTGTGGTAGGATTGTTTACAAAATATTGTGCACACAATTCTGTAGAAAATCTGTCTTCATTTAATTCTGCTGCTTATGAATAATATTTGGGTGGCTTATAATCAAGGATATTCATTTTTCCCTTTTCAGAGTTGAACACTGGTGACTGTTACATCCTGGTCCACAGGGCTGTCCACTTTGACTTTCCTTTGGTGTTCATTTGTGCACCTAACGTGAGTATTTTCCTAATCAGTGCTGGTTGATTCCTCTTTAATTAATATTGACGAGTTGGAGAAAGAATATCACGGGCCACTAGTAACATATCCCTGTGGTTGAGTGTTTCAGGGGAAAAAGGCAGGCTTGTAAACAAGAAATCATCAGGGAGGGACATGCCGCAATGAAGACCCTCAGCTGGACCCCTGTTTCCATTCAGAGAAGAGAAGAAACTCTCCATCACGTGAAGATGAAGAAGATATATTAAGAAACCAGGGACGCTGAGAAAAACAGGAGGTGTAAGGCTGAGTGAACCTGTACAACTCAGATGGTTCTTAACTTTACCCGTGACTGGCTCCCGACACACAGAGGCACCAGCAAAAGCTCTGCTGGGGATTTGGGGCTGTAAGTGATATATCCCTGCTCCTGTGACATATCGACATGGACACCCTTGGACAGCAAGATGCAAGTGGCTTCAACAGTTTGCCCGCATACAAAATTCTTTACATACAGAAATAAATACTGCCCAGAGCGCTGTCTCTGATAGGAGAATTTCATGTCAATACGTCCCAATCTCACCATAGCACAGGGCTGGTAAAATAACACTGATTTTCCCTGTTGGCTTCACAAAGAGGGGATCTGGCAACGTGTCACGGACAAAATAGATCTGTTCAAATGAAAACACCCTAACAAATAGTATCCTTCTTGAAATTTAAATTAACTGTTTCCCCCCCCCAATAATTGGCACTCACAGAGCCAATTCTTAGCTGTGCTTTCCCTTTGTTTCTTTTGTTTATTTAATCTGATTTAATGTAATCAACCATTTGTTTTTTGGAGCTGTCTTTATGAATCTGTTTAAATGTGCTGAGTGCTACTTCAGAAACAGAGAATTGCTGCCCTTTTTTGTCTCTTTTTCCTCCTGGTTTGCACTCCTAATTCCAAATCTGGAGTTTGGAATATTCTTTTTCATATCTCTTTTAAGCAGACAATCCAGTCTATTTGGATAAAGACTGATCAAAAATTAATTGAGGGCTTCAGGATTTTCCTTGATACGAAGTGAGGCTGTTCTAGTGACCTAAGGCAACGCATTGCCCAGGAAAATAAGCTTGTGGGAAGGGTTCATGTCCCATGGTCAGGAGTTGAGCTACCTTCCCTGGTAGTCAGATTTTCTCTCTAGATCATCATGGCTACAACAGCATTGCAAATAGTGAAGATAGAGACAGCTCTGTCCCAGTACCATAAGGAAAATCAAAGGTCGTTACTCTGAATGATGATGAATAAAGGCTAGGAAGGGCTGAATAAGGGCAACAAGGGGAAGAAACAGGGTTGAAAGAAGGACAACCAGGGACAGAGGGCTGAAGGGAGACCCCTGAACGGTCAGGCTTGTCTCTGCTGTTTGGAAGGGTGGGAGATGTCACTACAGCAAACACTGCTTCATGAAGGAGCTAAAAGGGAGGATCTTTGGCCAACCTGTTGGATGCTCACTCAGCAATGGTCACTGTGGCTTTTCATAGTTCTGGCACAGGGGAAAAAAAGTGTGTGCATTGATGACCCCACTGTGTTTGATCGTTCCTGTTGTCCATCCCACTTTCCTCCTTCAGGCAAGGTAGAAGGCCACAGTTGTGCATTGTGGTGGGTTTGACTTCGAGTGGATGCCAGGTACCCCCCAAGCTGCTCTATCACTCCCCTCTTCAGCTGGACGGGGGAGAGAAATACAACGAAAGGCTCACGGGTTGAGATAAGGTCAGGGAGATCACTCAACCAATTACTGTCATGGGCAAAACAGATTCAACTTGGGGAAATGAGTTTAATTTATCACCAATCGAATCAGAGAAGGATAATGAGAAATAAAAACTAAATCTTAAAATGCCTTCCTCCCACCCGTCCCTTCTTCCCGGGCTCAACTTCACTCCCAATTTCTCTACCTCCTCCTCTGCAGTGGCTCAGGGGGATGGGGAATGGGGTTGCAGCCTGTTTATCACACCTTGCGTCTGCCGCTCCTTCCTCCTCAGGGGGAGGACTCCTCACACTCTTCCTCTACACCCCCGTGGGGTTCCTCCCATAGGAGAGAGTTCTCCACGAACTCCTCCAACTTGAATCCTTCCCATGGGCTGTAGTTCTTCATGAACTGCTCCAGCATGGGTCCCTTCCATGGGGTGCAGTCCTTCAGGAACAGACGGCCCCAGCGTGAGTCTCCCATGGGATCACAAGTCCTGCCAGCAAACGTGCTCCGGCATGGGCTCCTGTCTCCTTGCAGCCACGAGTTCTGCCAGAAGCCTGCTCCAGTGTAGGATTCCCACAGGGTCAGAGCCTCCTTCAGGCATCCACCGGCTCCAGTCTGGGTTCCTCCACAGGCTGCAGGTGGATATCTGCTCCGCCATTAACCTACATGGGCTGCACTGGAACAACCTGCCTCACCATGGTCTTCACCACAGTCTGCAGGGGAGTCTCTGCTCTTGCACCTGGAGCGCCTCCTCCCCCTCCTTCTTCACTGACCTTGGTGTCTCCAGAGTTTGTCTCACATATTCTCACTCCTCTCTCTCTTCTAACTGCTGTTGGTGTTGCACAGTTTGGGGTTTTTTTCCCCTTCTTAAATACGTTATTCCAGAGGTGCTCCCACCATCACTGATCGGCTCAGCTTTGGCCAGCGGCTGGTCGGTCTGAGAGCCAACTGGCATTGGCTCTGTCGGACATGGGGAAAGCTTCTAGCAGCTTCTCACAGAAACTACCCCTGTAGCCCACTGGCTACCAAAACCTTGCCATGCAAACCCAATACATGTGCGGAGAAAGAGGCTTGATCTCAGCAGCAGCAGGGAAGGGGAGACCATTTAGCAGGGGTCCTCCAAGCACCGTGTCCTGCCAGGTAGCATCACACCAGCTGCAGCACCCAGCGTTGTCTCCTGCCGTGCACCATCAATCGAGGGCTCAGGATGGCCGCAGTGCAGAGGCAGGACAATCCTGGAAGTGAGTTATATGCCAGCCAGGCTGCTGGGTAACGCAAGGTGAGAGTCAGCAGTACGACTCTCTTTTTCAATATATGACTTGACAGGTCTGAGAACCTGGAGTGTTCCCCAGCCACAGACTAAACGGGACCTGCCAGCTGGTCCAAAGTGAAAAATTAGGTAGGTTTGCCTGGATATCAGTGAAACAAATGGGGCTTATCAGAAACTCAAAGGTCAGAGCTTGACGTTTACCAAAAAGAGTATCAGATGGGAGTAACTTGTGAGTACCACACCAGAAGCTGTGTGATGAGACACAAAAGAAATATTTTGAAGTATTGCCTACAGTGTTTTTCCTTGTCTATGCTGGGGACAATCACCCTCATCACCCTTTTAAGGCTGGGGCGGGGGGGGGAGCATCTAAACAGAATACCCTAAGGGCTTGGTATAAGTGGTGATTTTTTTTATAACCATTTATTAACATTTTCAACTCTTTTTAACAAAACACTTCTGGAACATAACTGATTCAAGCCAGCTACAAACTTCCTTTTCTTAGTATAATTTATTACAATTTAATCATCCCAGGGTTTTCAGACCTGTCATTAACTTTCTGCCAAGTATGCTGAGTGACACAGCAAAATCTCAACAGAAATTCCCTCTGTGTGCATTATTCTTTACCTTACTACAGAAGTAATCAAGCTATGGAGCTGGACATAGTCCACCTACAGTGACCCCATTACCCTTCCCCATTATGTCTTGTAAGAAAGGAGTATATGAGCCTTAGGAAAAAGAGGGAAAAGGTGTAAGGGGCAAAGAGCCTTCGTGCCACAGGGTTCTTTTCTGCTCTCTCATTTCCCTACTCCCTACCTGCTTCCCCTGAGAGGCAACCTCAAAACAGATGAGATGTCCCTGCTCCATTTTCAAAGCTTTCTGCTTCAAGGTCTCAGGCTGCTCTAAGAAGAGGCAGCAGCTCTTGGTCATCCCTAGGCCTTTAAGTCAGGAAAAGGATACAGAGAATAGCATCTAAAGAGGGATGGAGATCTCCAGTACTAGCTAGGGAACTTTGGAGAAGAACAAATTAGAGGGGGAATGTGACCTGGAAGGACAGACCAGGCACAGATTTTAAGGTGAAGCAGACAGGAAGAGGACAGAAGAATTATTTAGATGGGATAGAGGTCTAAGGGGACTAGATGGGTTAGGGAAAATGGTGGAGAAAGAGGAGAAATTCCATGGGACAAGTAGAGTCAAGGGAGAGGGACTTCTCTTGAATCTATGTACTCCCAGGACACCTCACCCTCTATCCTCATACACCTGGATTTTTCCCTTGCCAATCCTATGTCTGGTTCTGGAAGGTTATTTCTCAAGGTAAGGGTCCTGGCAGCACGAAATATTCTTGTGCTCTGCTGTTTTGTCTGAGATTCATCTACGTGGATACCATCCCTTGAAAAACGGCATGGGGAACAGGAGCTCTCTAAACAAAATACATTTGGGACCACAAATGAGACATGTAGGAAGGTGTAGTCCACATCACCTCTGGGTACCCCAATGCAGTATGTCCGTCTATCTGTCTGTCCAACCTTGTAGAAACCTCTGGCGGATTCCTGCTTCAGCGACCTGATTACAGCTCTGGGACCAGCAAAGTCAGAGGTTGCACCAGTGAACATATTAGATGTTTGATGCTAACCTAGGACAAGACTCACGAGGTGTAACTCAGGGCTGTGTTTTCTAAGGTAGTGCAGACACCATTAATATTAGTAAGCATCTCCCCATCCCTTTTGCCAAAGCATCCGTCAGGACTGGTCAAATGGATGGTTTGGGGTCTGTTACGCAGGTTCTCTTCCAAATGAGATCAGGTGCAGATTTTAGCAGAAAGTAAAATTCATCTTTAAAGGTATGGAAGGCACAGCGACATCAGATGGTCACCAGTGACCAGTCAAAAAGGTACTTGACAGAAATCATGAGCAATATGCAGACATGTTAGCTAATGAGTCCCAGTTCTGATTAAATGCATAATTAGAGAGGAAAGCTTTGCTATACATTGATAATGAACGCATTCTTTACCATATGAGAAAAGTAAGAATTTACAACACTCGCTTACTATTTTTGGAGGGTTTAAAAAAAGTCACAACACTTGAAATTGTCCCAAATCCTGTTTCAGGAATGTGAATGAAGTATTTCATTTTCCTAAAGCAGGAACATGCAGTACTTAGCATTTCCAGTCGGAGTTTATTTTCGTCTAATTTATTTTCAACAGCTTTCTCCTCGTCATGAGTGCTCTGAGAAGAGATAAAGATAATACATTCCCACTAGAGACAAGGGATAAAACAACATCAGCAAAAAAAGATGTGTACATTGAATCAATCCTCTTAGTGAGCCGAGATTTCAGCCAGAGGAAAAGGAGCAGAAGAGTTGGAGGCTCCAGGTGTGTAAGGGGTTTTCTCCTTGGCAGGGGGATGTGGTTGATATGTAGCAGAAAATAAATTTGTATTTTGGTGTCACTGTGCAGCATGAGTTTGAGATACAAATGTTGAAGCTCCTCTCAAATGTTAAGGGTCCAATAACTTCAGCCAAATCTTTGGTATTTAGGGCACGACCTTTTAAGTTGTGTTTTATTAAAAGGAAAAAAAAAATTAAAAAGAGAGGGGAGGAAAAAGATGTTTTCTCTGATTTTGCTTTTTTTGGTTTGGTTTGGTTTTTTGGTTTGTTTTGTTTTGTTTTTTTTTTCTTTTAATGAAATAGAAATGAATAAGAATTTTTCACAAAATATCAAGCAGTAAGGAACAGGTCAATCCCATGTCCAGATAGACTTTGGCTAAAAGGCATGTTGTTGGACATTGGTCATAGACATAGTTGAGACTTTCTCCTAACTAGTAGCCTCCCTGTTTTTAGTAGACTCTTTTTTGATAAGAGAGGTGGAGCTGATATTTGGATTCCATCTTAGTATTTCTGTTTTTTCTTCTGTCTTTGTCTGGCTGTGTGTGGTTGTTTATTTTTTGGTTGTTTTTTTTTTTTTTTCTTAGCAGCTGGTTTTCTGGAAATCCTTAAAAAATAGACAGCATCCTTCTTGTGATATTTTCTGTTCCTCCTGGAGGACTGCTAACACTCCACAGTTGATTATGATAAATGTTCTTGGTGTAACTAATCTAACTGTTATGTCTAGAAATTGTCAGCTTCTATCAGCTTGAAATCTACGTTTGCCCTACTCGTTGTAAAGGTTTGATACTCCTATGTCTTGCTTTTATAACTATTCTAGGATTGTCTTGGAGAGTCTGGCAGATGTTGGGAGTAAGGTCTTTTTCCTCTAATCTTCTGAGGTTGTTCTTCTGAGGTTTTGTGTCTGACACAAACCTTTATGTGCAATATTTTACCCACTCACTGGTTGCTTACGTTGGCTGCTATTGTGATCTGTTTCTTTATTTTTTTGGAGATGTTTCTCTATTTGCACTGACTTCTCATTTCTTGTTTGACTGTGCTCAGCAAAGACGATTGCAACAGTTATGACACAAAACCCCTCTCCATACATTACGCTTTTAAAGACTCACTCTCTGAAAATCCTCTGCAAGGACCAAAGGCTGCTTATTCACAGAGCTTGGTGGAGATGTTTGAATAGATGAAGCATCTTCTTGTTCTTTAAAGGCTCTGCAAGCCAAGCAAAGAACATGCATTCCAGGGTTAATGGTGGGGTGACAACTTCTGGCTTGCCTCAGTATGAGTAATAGTCACATACAAGGATTTTTCAAGACAGCTGGCATACATCAAGGTTAAGGACTGTGGAGCAGTTTTTAGAATAAGTTATTTGAGCACATTTCTGGTTCTCCTGCCCTCTCCTGAGTGCTTCGTACTGTACTACATGAAGAAGTCAAGAGTAAAACACAGTCCAATGAGCTGGCCTTGACTCAGTTCATTTGGGGTCGATGGTACATGTGCTAAATGCAAACAGCCTGGTTCAGGTCATATACCACAAATCCAACCCCTGTGCTTCAGTCCCACTGCTTTTACATCTACCATTCCTGTTTAAAGGAAGAGGGTGAAGTGAACCCCCATCGAGTAGACCCTGATTGTAGAAGATCTCCTGAATTTAAGCAACATCTTGCCCCCAAAATCTCTGCTAGCTGGAGCTGTGAGTTGGTTTGTGTTCAGTTTAACTCCAGGAGAGCTCCCAGCGCTCTCTCCAGGCTACTTGGTGGACAACTACCTCACCGCACAGCAAAGCACGGGTGAGCATCTGGTCTGAGTCATGCCAAGGATTCTTGCCTGGTTTGTCCACCACAAGGACCACCTCACTGCTGTGTTAACAAGGCCCCCCTTTTTCTGCCACGCTGGATCTCCATCCAAGTAATGCATAGATAATGCATCGTTCCTTCCGCTCTCCCCACCTCCCTCTCTCTACCACCGTGGTAACCATCAAAGTGTCATTTTGGCCACCAATCACGAACCTCGTTTCAGGCAAAGAAGAATAAACCATCCAACAAGGGTCTTAAATGCTCCAAACCCCTCTACTTAGTGCAAGATGCTTGTGTGTCCTTTATTATTCCTTCCTTCTTTTTCCCTCTCCCTGGTCCTCCCCCATCGCTTTTCCGGCAGCTTGGTCCCTTTTGTACACAACATCCTTTCCCTTTCACAAAACCACAAAGACCCAGTGGGGAGGCGGACACAGGAAATGCTGCAAGCGAGAAAAATCCATCCCCTCCCTGGGACACTCGAGTTGCTGGGGAGGGGAGGTATTGGCATTTTTTATGTGTGTGGAAGGTGCGTTTTGTGTTTCCCCCCCCCCCCCCTTTTTTTTTTTTTAAAGTCTTCTTCCGCATTTCCCTTCCTGTTGATTTGAAAGCAACTGACAACGAAACCTGCAAGCAGGGCATTGTCTCCCCCATCTTCCCAATCTTTCCTTTCCTTCACTTTGATAAGCTTCACCCCTTGCAGTGCTTGAAGAAGAAGGGAAAAGACTTCATCCTGTTGTGTCTTCTACATGCACATGATGCCCACCTAGCTCCGTGCAGCAAGGCGCTTAAGCAGTCCTGCTGTGACTGAAATCCTCCATCCTTACTACACAGGACCTGCATGTGCAAACTTCGCTGGGCTTTACTGTACTCCTAACTTCCAGCATGACCATGATCACTGTGCGAACACAAAGGGAGCTAACAGGGTTTTTTGGAGGAGCTGACATTGCACACGGGGTATTTTGCTACATCCCATGTCCAGAGAGGACTATTGAATTCTTTGACTTACGTTAAAATGTCAAGCACAGGCTCAGGAGAAGTGAATTAAATGGCATCAAGTAACAGAACATCTCACAGGACTTGAGTTTGTAGCTGGTCTTATTCTTGGCCATGTGGTTTTGCTGGAGCGGGTTTTTTTCATTCGGATTTCAGTACAGAATGCTATTTACATACGTGAGAACATGCCATAAAATAGTTTGGTTCTTGCCTCCGAAAGGCTTTGAGGCTTCACAGAGGTACTCATTAACACCGCAGTTGCACTCTTGAGTTATTCTTGTGCGAGCCACGGACTTTTCTAACATTCGGCCTGGCCCCAGCAACTGGAGAGAAGAGTTTGCACTGGAAACACACCAGTGGGCAGTGTGGAGGTGAGAGCCTGCAGCCCCTGGGATTACTTCCAGGCAAGTTTCTGTTTCAGGAGGGTTATGCTGTAAACTCCTTGTCACTCCCTTCGGGCGGTAATTTAGAGTGAGTGTCTAAGGTGAAGACCAGTGAGAGAGGGGACACCTCTGCTATGGGAGACCACACAAAAAAACCCCTTCAGGCAACATCTCCTTATGGACCTTGCTCAGGTCCAGCTGTGTGAAAGATGAGCCTTGGTCCGAAATCTTGGCTAGCTGTGGCACTGTAGGGGGGTCGGACTAGCAGCCTGCCCTTCTGCAAAGGTTAGAGCACAAACTTACAAGCTGGCAGCATTTCTAAGGCTGGTAAGAAATCAAAGACCCAAAGTCTTTCTGTCCATCACGGAATTGTGTTTAACATTAAAAAATAAATAAATAAAAAAAAATCTAACACCAAATGTCCCAGTACCAGCAGCTGCCAGTATCACAGCATTTCAGGCCTGATATCTCAGTTTGATCTCTCCTGGTGGCTTCATTTTCTCCTTCCCCAAACCTGTGTTGTCCTATACCTCTCCCCCCACTCCCTTTCCAGAGACTTGTGATAACCATTGCCTAGGTAACAGCATCTTGCCTGGTGTGTTTTACTGACTGCAATGCATGTGGGGGCGTGTGCTGTGCCTGCATTCCCAGTGGGATAAGAAGCAGAGAGTCGAATGCTGTGTGGGGGAGAGAAACTTCTTACGTTGCTTCTGACACCAACGGAGGCAAGAAGGTCAGCTTCTTGCGTCCCTCCAGAGTGCTTGGTAGCTGCTGCCATGGTGGCTAACATAGGATTTATTGACTTTTTGGGGTCCTGGTAAGACGGCTAGGAAGGGAAGGACTCGGTAGACTTTCTGCTGACATGCTTGCCAGGGACATCCTTCTCAAATGTGAGTTAGTCATGCAAGGTTAAAGCTTTGATTATTCAAAGGCCAGCTGGTGGGGAAGCTGATTGACACTTCATTCATACCCTGGGCTTCCTTTGGAGCAAGCTCTAAATCCGGCAGGAAAAAAAACCCCAAAACACCACAAGATCCATCTGTCAACAAAGATCAAGAGGAGGACCAGTAATCTCGCAAACTAATCTAAGAAACAATTTTCTGCTGCATGAGGGGTTAATCCAGGCCCAGGGAATGTCAAAAAGTCTGTGCGTCCCATGAAACTTCTTCAAAGCATTAATTTAGAGAAGTTTGGATTTTTCTCTAATGTGTGGACTGGAAAGCAGGTAAAAGACTGCAAGCAGAAGGTCAGCCATAGCGTAGAGGATGGAATAGAAACAGGACCCACAGAGGCTTTAATTATCTTAGTTATAAAGTGAGCTCGTAACATACTCATGACTTCTTTAAAGACGCCTGAAGCAGTAAGCGTTGAACCAACCAGCAAAGGAAGAAAAGTAGATGAGAAGGGTCAGAATTTGGAACTGGTGGCAGAAAAGACTAAAATGATAAAGACTAAAATGATGTTGTATGTGGGGAGATAAAGAGGAATAAATTCAAATGTGTCTGTGTAATGTAAAAGATAACGCAAGAAGTAAGTCATGCTGTACGAGATCGGTCAGCAGGGATGGACAGCGAAGTAGATGGCAATTTGGTCCCATAATTCAGGATTTATGTCAGGGAGAAGGCAAAGGGAAAGGCCCTCTCAGTTCACTGCCACCTCCCAATAGAACTGCTGCTTATAGGTTTCCTTGGGAAGTCAGCAGCTAGTGGGTTCGTAGTGCCAGACCACTCAACACGTTATTGAAAAAGGTCCCCAGGTCAATGCCTGGCACTGGTGAGTGAATGCAGAGAGAGGGGTGCAGAAGGGATGACCCCAATCCTGTGCTGAATAGCACATGGCTGCAGAGCCAGGAGGTTGTTCTGCTGGAGCAAAGGTGCGAGCTATATGAACAGAGCGCACAGAGAAACACTCAACCAGGCAGTGGAGGTAAATCCGTCAATCTCAGAAATATACTTTTTTTTCACCTATATCACAGTTCCTTTCTGACCAGCTTGGTGACACATCAGGCAAATTCCTGACCTCTGACTCCTTGAAGAAAGTACACCTCTGCTTAGCAAATTTTGCTGTTTGTTTTGAAGTGAGATGGGAGCTGATCTCGTCTCCCAAGTAACTAGCCATAGGACAAGAGGAAACGGGTTCAAGTTGCGCCAGGGGAGGTTTAGGCTGGACATTAGGAAAAAAATTTTCACTGGAAGAGTTATCAAACATTGGACCAGGCTGCCCAGGGAGGTGGTTGAGTCACCATCCCTAGAAGTGTTTAAAAGTCATGTAGATGTGGTGCTTAGAGACATGGTTTAGTGGCAGTGGCAGACCTGGTAGAGTGGGGTCAATGGTTGGACTGGGTGATCCTAAAGGTCTTTTCCAACCTAAACGATTCTATGATTCTATGATTCTGTGAATGAGAATTTAATCCAAGTGAACTATTCTGCTGCCAGCCAGGGTCTTCTCTCCACTAAAATTAACTTTTCCATGCAGAGAAAGGATTTAAAATATTGACATGGGGATATTGGACTCTGGTAACAACTCGTATATAATAAATACCACGGAGTTAGCACAGGAGAGTATGGGTAGCCTCCATCTCCCTTGACTAGGGAAAACAAAAATGAGACCCAGAGAAGAAACGGTTCAAGCCATCACCTAACAACCCAAAGACCCTAACTCTTGTGGAAAATATCAGCCAGATAAAAGTAGACCTGAGTGAAAACCAGCTGACCTCTGGCCACTGAACCACACTCCCCAGCATGAAGCCATCTCCCTTCTTCTCCCTTTGCCATGTGGTTGCCTCATGTTCCCCTGTTCCTGCTTTTTGAAAGGATACTCTTTACTTTGACTTTTCTTTGATGCTTTTAAGTCTGTTTCTCTCCTCTGTGCAGAGCTTCTTAGCCAAATCCAGTGTGTCAGAGGTGGAAGGAACAGTACCAGCCACCAGAAAACACTGTTGAGATGATTTTCCAGTACAAGCCAAAATTAAATAACTCAGCGTAGTGTGCACATCAGTCCTGTGGATTTATTCCCAGCTCGATATCGATTACAAATGAAAGGGACAACCCTTGGAAATGAACATAGAGCTCCCAACACTTGTCAAAACTTTTGAACTCATTTGTAGTGTTCCNTTTTTTTTTTTTTCCTCCTTTCTTTTTTTTTTTTTTTTTTTTTTTTTCTTTTTTTTTTTTTTTTTTTTTTCTTTTTTTTTTTTTTTTTTTTCCTTTTCTTTCCTTTTCCTTTTGCCAGGAGTGAAACAACTACAAGCTTTCACCGATCCTTCTTGTGCCATTCAAGTCAGATTCAGAAGCAAGGCAGCAAACAAGGCCTCAGGGTATAAATCAAACACTGAAGTCCTCTATGTAGGGAGAAAGAAAACAACTTCAACATGTGCTCACAGTATTGGAAGGGGAAATAAAATTCCTCAGAATTAGTAGTTTCTTTCACTTCCCTCTCATTGCGTTTTTGTTTGCATTGGATGGGTATCCTGTGGTTTGCAGCTTGTACACTATGAGAGTTCTTCTTTTGGGATTTAATGTCCTGAATAATAATGTCTTTGGGATTCTGATCCTTTCTGGATTGTATGAAGACTGGAAATGAGAGGACGTTTATTACACTGTACAACCATTACCAATTATCATTCATAACTCTTATTAATCTGGAAGCACTTGGGAGCTGCAAACACACACGAAAACCTCATTGTGTGACCCCAGGCTGCAGTCCAAGGACTCGTTGCAGGGGCAATAAGTGCTTTGACTAGACAGGTTGTCTGGTTATCATCACATTTTCCTGCTAATTACCTCTTACCTATCACGCCTAAGCACCACTGATGTTCCTTTCTCTGGTCCCAGACCTGGAGGCATTTTACCTCATCCTTCCTTCCTTTCTGATTTCTTGATAAACCTTTATCAAAGCACTCCCTTTCCACTCAGTGCTGCATTCACACACCTTCAGAGCAGAAACTGAATCCTTTGAGGATGTCATTAATGTTGAGGGGAACTGTCTGGTCTCCAAGCAGTGGAAAAAGGGGTAACGTGTAACCTACCAACTCATGAAATAAAATGGTGAAAAAATAAAGAAGTAATAACCTTTTTCCCCATTTATTTTCAAATGATTAGTCAATGCAAAGGGCAGATAATCGTGTGGCTATTTTCATATAGGGGGACTTGCAAAAGCAGACGGAAGCAGCAAGGATGGAGGGAAGAATAAACGGAAACGGGCTGGAAGAGGAGTGGCCAGACATGAGATGAAAAATAATAGGGGGAAAAGGAAGGAGGAAGAGGATGGCAGGAAGATGGAGGAGCACCCAAGGTAGGAAGAGGCACTCAATGTCCTTCCACCTGTTTCCCTGTGGTCCTAAAGCACTAGTGACATTTCCAAAGAGGAAAGGTAGTTGGTAATACAACGAATCCTGATTTTCTCTGTCATATACTGGAATCACTCCTGAATACTGGGAAGGGACTTTGAAGCTCCTCTAGAAACAGCTTCAGAGTTTGTCTCCTACCTCTGTGTTCAGGGCGAGGGACTGCAGTGACTCACCAGCCACTGACCAGGGACCTTCATGGTCATCCCTTGGCGAAGGCGAAGTGCTCCAGTCCCAGGGCTGGGTCCAGCACCCAGAAAAGCAGCGCTAGGGGCTCCTGCCCATGTCCTGTCCCCTCAAAAGCGATGCTTTGGTAAAGTGAGGCAGCAGGTCAGATAGGAAAATTGTCTTTCTCCCTTTGGGCTCTCTTACGCTGTATTATTCTGCGACAAACGCGGATGGGGAGCTGAGAGGAGTTAGGAAGTAAGCTGAGTTCTTGTTCTGCTTCTGAATGAAGGAGGAGAGCGAGTGACAGCCGAAAGGCACAACGTGTGCATCTGTGGGGTAGAGATGGGAGGGCAGGGTGTGTGTGTCTGGGGGGGCAGACACCCTCCCTCCGTGTGTCTGTGGGGTGTGCATCTTCCTCCGTCCCCTGCCTCTCCCTCTCCCACTCCTCCCGAGGTGCCTTTCAGAGCCGCTGCTGTGGCAGGTGAGTCAGTGCGACAACTCAGATACGGGGCAGCCCCCTCAGCTGCCGAAATGCCAGCCAATCTCCCAGCAGACTCAGAGCCCATTATTATAAACGAATGCAATGCATTATTCCCCCCACCCCACCCCCCGCCCTTCAGCTGGCACGGTGAGTCAGTAATCAAGGTTCCTTTGTCGTTTTGCGGGGTGGTGGGGGAGCTGGTGGTGGTGCGGGTGGGCACAAGCTACGTGGGGCAGATTAGCTGCATCCTCGTAGGGGTCTTGCATGTCTTTCCCACCTTGGGTGAAAAAGCCCCACCAGCTGCAGTAAAAGGCAGGAGTGGGGAGAAGAGGGGGAAAGAAAAGAGGGGAGCAAACAGTCCCGCTGAATTTTAACACTCTCCTTTCTGATTCACAGAGCTCCTAAATAGAGACCAAGATGCCTCCCCATTAACGGCAAGTGTTCAATAAAAGTCTGGGGGGTTAAGGAGGGGAATAAAAAAAATCACAGCATCTGTAGCACCGAAGTCCTGGAGAAGCTTGCGGGCAAGAAGCATAACGTCAGCCCCTTTGTTTGGCGTTTCTTTGCCGAGGTGGGCTGCATGCTGTGGAAAACATGACAGCAGCAAGACAAAAGGCGAGGGGAGTGAAGGGGAGGACAAGGCAGGATGTAGGGGGGTTGGAGTTATGTCGCCAGTAAGGGAAAGGTAGAGAAAGCCCTGGGCAGAAGAGAGACAGCCAGGTACTGCCAAGGGGAAGGGGACAGCCCAAAGCATGTTGGGGGTGACATGGAGCAGAAAACCAACCAGTTCCTGCTGTGTGATCCCTCAGAGGTCTTTGAATGAGCCTTTCCCTGGGATGGCACAACTGTAGTGGTGGGTCAGAGCAAAGGATGGTGCAACTCTGAGCAGCCAAAGCAGATGTCAAAGGCAGGGCAAGAGCAGAGTAAATGCATTGGAATATGTCTCTGGCATACCCCAACCCTGGCAGGGCTCATGGACGTTCTGAATGAGAGCTGGTGTGACGGTACCAGGCAGCACCATGTGGATTTTTCTCCTGTGACTTCTTAAACCCATGCAAGCTCCACCAGCATCATCCAGCAAAGAGCCTGCACGGCTCAGCACAACTTGTGTGAAAAAGTGTTTGTGGTGGTCTCTTTGTCTCCTTGTATTGGAAGGGAGTATAAATGATCATCCCCTTTTTCAACATCTCTTGGCCCCTCGTGATTTTGTAACCTGCTCAGGTTCCCCCTGAGCCATCATTTTTCCAAGCCAATGAGTCCTTTAGCACAGTATGGTGGTCTCCCTCACACTGCAGGACACCTCATGACGACTGAAGCATCAGTGGTGTTCACCATGGTCTTGGGGTTTGCCTGGTGCCCACGGGGTGGGCAAGCTGGCAGAGATATTCCTTGGGTGCCAAATGAAGGACCAAGGCTATCTTCCGACAGTAATCAGCATGGGGAAACTGCAGAAAGGGAGTTGTGTAAACAGAATGCAGTCAGAGAAGGTATGGTATGAAATGTCACTGGTCCTAAGATCACATTAATGCTCCCTCTTCTGTACCAGCTGCACCTTGAAGCACTCCTTCCCACCATTTTCCTTCTTTGTGTGCACGTGACTTCGTGTAAAATCCATGGTTTTAGAAAAAAGGAGAGCAATGATTGTCCAGAGCTGTCAGGAAATGGTCAGTTTGTGACTTCGCATTTGGCTTAAGTTGCTGCCTGCCGTACCGCTACCCAAAGCACATTGTTCTTCCCATGGGTGTGAGCAGAGATGGGCTCACCCTTCCCTCTGCCTCTTCTCTTTGAAAATCATTGTCTTTTTCATGTAGTTTTCTGTTGGATCATTGAGTGGAGCAGTCATTGTGTGTGAGGACACTTGCCAGAGTTGACACATGGGCGGCTGTGTGAACACACCACTGAGGACACTGGAGCAAGTGGGACTGTCCCTTTTGGTGGCAACACAAAACCAATCTTTGATTTTTCTCAAGCTGGCAGCAAACTTCACCTTTCATTGGTGAGTGATGCTGAAATACTGGAGGAAGATATTGCAAGACCATGCCTCTTTGAACAGTGAAATCCCCTGGATTTGTCTCTCTTGATTGGCCCGGGCTATGACCAAAGCTTTCCTTTCGGTTCATAATACCTTTCTGATAATATCTCTCAGATGTGGACATCTTATTATCTAATAAAAGCTGACATCCAACAGTCATTTCTTTGGATGGGAGCACTGACTCTCCTCCGACTGTATGTGTTTGTTGAGAGTTGTCTGAAATTAGTCAAAGAGTTCAGAAGCTATTAGGGAGATGACTAGGCAGAAACAAACACAGTCTCACCAGTGTGAGGTTGGTTTTCCTGGGAAAGTGAGTCTAAAAATGTTGATAGAGAGGAGGGAGTACGAGTAGAGAAGACAGTAGTGGACCTCCTGCAAAGGACAGCAGGGACTCCTTGGGACAGTGACCACAGGGGTTGTTCAGGAGGAAGAAGGTGACAATAAAATGGTATGGGTTGCCCTGGCTGGTATGGAATAAAGCAAGGGTTTGAAGACTGCAGGAGATATAGTGAAAAGGGATGAGGAGCAGCAAACACTTGACCCTCCATGGGGAAGCTGGTTGCTGGATGCTAAGAGATATTGGCATATCTTTTGGTCTTTGGGTCTATTGTAGGGGAAAATTTACAATTCAAGTTTTTCTAGCATTGAAAAGAGGATTTTTATTACAGTATATTTTTAGTTAATTGTATATTGATTTGCTTTTTATTCCAAAGTAGAGATTAAGAGGCAATTGACAGTTTGCTTAAATTACTAACTTCTGTAACTGCTAAATTGTCCGAAGCAAGGGGAAGATCCTAATGGAATGTTCTCTATGTATATATCTGAAGGACAGGTGGGATTTTTTTCATTTCCATAAAATTATTCCAATATATAGCTCACCTAACTTCACCTGTTGATGACAGCAGTCTAGTGCACACTTATGCCGATTAATATCATGCTCCAGTGGGTACCAGTGACACCATGACAATAGCGGAATCGGTTGTTAAGTGGCTTCTGAGCACAGCTCAGGGGTGGACGTACATCGATTTCTTTTCAGTTCGTTCCTTCAATTAGTTGTCTCTTTATTGACCTATTATGTATTTTTTTCCTCTGCTCTTTCATCTTAGATGCACCCACCTGAATTGCTTTCTCTGCTATTTTGCTGTAAGTTTCTGTATGCTATTAAAATGTAGCGATAAACACGCTATGGAGGTCAATATTTTTGTTGGGTGTAAGGTTGGGTGAATGTACACCTGCACCCAAGCTTCCCTAAGGCTGACAAGCAGGTTGTCAGGCCAAGTCTTTCAAGACACAAAAACAACCATTAAAATTCCAGGGTGTTTGTTGTTGTTTTTCTAATTTATATTATTGAACGAAATGTGACTACATTATGCTTTGTGCCACTTTAAAATACTTAGTCAGAGATAATTCCTTCCCGAGGAACCTGCAATCTGAGGAGACAAGATGAACACACACAGAAGCAAAGACGGGAAGCTTATTATCCTTTTAGTGATGAGGATTTGAGGTTTTCAGTAGAAAAGGTCAGCATCTTTCAGGGGTGACTCAGCCCAGCTTAGATCTGAGTCACTGCTCATGCCCATCTCTCTCTATGGAACACAGAAGAAGCCAAAGTCAATGTGGTTCCTCCCGTAGACATCTCCAGATATACCTTTAAAGACTGGATCCTTAATATTTGTGTTCAGATCAGTTATAGAATCATAGAATCATCTAGGTTGGAAGGGATCTTTAAGATCATCGAGTTCAATTGTCAACCCAACACTGCCAAAACCACCACTAAATCATGTCTCTAAGCACCACATCTACCCATCTTTTAAACACCTCCAGGGATGGTGACTCCACCACTTCCCTGGGAAGCCTGTGAAGCCTGTGAAGAAATTTTTCCTAATATCTACCCTAAGTCTCCCCTGGCGCAACTTGAGGCCGCATCCTTTTGTTCTATCACTTGTTATCTAAGGTGAAAATAGATCTGAAATTTCCTCCAGGCTTCTCCATGCATGTTTGGGCACTTAAGCACCTTTAAAATTCTCTCTTGAATCAACCAACCCACTCTGAAGAGGAGCAGAGAGAGACCTCAAAAGATGGTGACAAGAGACTGCGTGTTGGAAGCAAATGTGTAGTTCTGATTTTGTGCATAATTTTTACCCATTAAAGAGTTAAAAATATTCAACATTTT
>VYXH01003522.1:622853-651322 GCA_013397275.1 Burhinus bistriatus | reverse complement strand
GTTAAAAATATTCAACATTATTTTTTTTTTTTTTTTTCCCTTCCTTTGGCTGGAATCATCATTTGTGTGCGTTCATCCACATAACACCCTTAAAAGAGCTACTGAGCTTTTTATAGAGATCAATAAAACTTAAAAGGTGGAACAACTGTGAGTTTCTCAAGTCCCTTACAAAAGGTTTACCCGGGACTGGGGTTGCTGACCCCTTTGGGGTGATTGTTAGGAGAATAAAAGCCTAGGCGAGGACAAAGGCAAGTGAGTATGGGACAGAAAAAAGATTGTGGAACTTCTAATGCGATAAAATGCCACAAATGTTGAAGTCATTGGAAAGGTCAAAGCTACAAGCTGCATAAACACAGGGGTAAGTCAGGCTGGTAATGATCAAGGGCATAAATTGATGCATCTTCTTACAGGGAAGAGAATGAAAGGTTTGGAAAAGTTCCTGGCAAAGCAGCTGATGGGTGGATCCAGAGTTGTATAATAAAGATTTTGGGGGTCCGAATTTAAGGCTTCTTTTCCTGATGTAGATGGATCCACTTTCTCTAGGCATTGGTTTAGTGAGGGGAGGAAAGGATGTCCCTGGGAGCCTTGATGGGTTTAGCAAAACCAGGAGCCAACATGGTTTGCGTTCATGTGTCCCTGCCACCCCTCCAGTCTAACAAGGACTGTGTCAGCCCCTTTGCTCACCAGCTCACTGCTGAAAAATTGCCGGCTGCGTTTCAGGAACCTTTGGCTTTTCATTCATTTCACCTGCTGGTAGGTGATACCTGTGCAGTCAGATAACTTGCATACCTACTTCTGTGCAATAGCTCTGAAATTTCATGTATATCTATGGCCAGAAGGTGCTGCCTGAATTTTAGAAAGTCATCATTACCTTAGCGACATTTGATATCTGTGATGGTTTAGCCCCAGTCAGCAACTAGGACCACGCAGCCGCTTGCTCACTCCCCCCATTTTGGATGGGGGAGAGAATCAGAAGAGGAAAAGTGAGAAAAAACTCGTGAGTTGAGATAAAGACAGTTTAATAAGTAAAGCAAAAGTCTCACATGCAAGCAAAGCAAAACAAGGAATTAATTCACTACTTCTCATTTACAGGTGGGTGTTCAGTCATCTCCAGGAAATTAGGGCTCCGTCACATGTAACGGTTAATTGGGAAGACAAACACCATCGCTCCCATCGTCCTCCCCTTTCCTTCTTCTTGCCCCAGGTTTATATACTGAGCATGACATCACATGGTATGGAATACTCCTCTGGTCAGCTGGGGTCAGCTGTCCTGGCTTTGTCCCCTCCCAACTTCTTGTGCACCCCCAGCCTACTCTCTGGTGGGGTGGCGTGAGGACCAGAAAAGGCCTTGAGTGCTTAGCGACAGCCAAAACCATCGGTGTGCTATCAACACCATTTCTTATCCCAAACCCAAACCATAGCATTATAACAGTTGCCAGTAAAAAAAAGTTAACTCCATCCCAGCTGAAACCATGAAAATATAATGGTAAAATCAGATTTGGGTTAGCTCTCATGAGCCTGCCCAGTAAATTGCACTGACCCCAGTACAAATGTCAGACAAGCATTCGTCCATCTATCTTCACCATGTTGCTGTACAGAAGAACTTGGTAGTACACACCCAGACTTACTGGTGCTGCAGAGAAACAAAGGTCATATCTCCAGATGCCCAGACCATGAGTCCTTACACATCATTAAAGGGATGGTAGTGAACATAATATACTTACCAGAGGAGCAGACGGCAAGAATGCGGCAACCAGAACAGGCAATTTGATGTTGTGCAGAACAGCAAGTCTGATTAGATGAGTTCAACTCATCTAATTCAGTTCCAGATATCAGCAGTACAGGCACCCTTCCTCGCCAAACTAAAAATTCATATGCGTATGGGAGGGGAATGAGAGTGAACTTCAGGACCTCCAGTAAAGGTAAGATTGAATTTCAGACAGAGATTCAGACTCTATTTTACTTTGCCTAAAATATTTTTCTTCCACGGTGCAGAACAGAGCTCTTCAGAACGGAGCTCAGTCTGCTTGGCGCATTGTTCTGAGCATAAAATTCAGATCATGCTTTTCTGAAAAATGCAGACCTGGGTCAGAATTGCAAATGTCAGCTCTGGAGTTGAATTCTTCTAAAATCTCAGAGTGCCTGAATTTGGGATTCTTGTTTTGATGTCTTTTAGAGAAGATGGCTGAGGCTGAAGCTTCTGCTTCCTTCTGAATTGATATATATTTGGAAATTTCTTACTTTTTATGCTTTTGCAAAACAATTGTATCCTACCAAGAGGTTTAATAATAATTTTGACACAATTTACAACTTAATGTCTAAACTTTTTAAAGATTCCGTTTTCTTTTTTTATATTTTTTGTGCATAGTAGTAAAAGTCATAGTTCCAAATCTGCTTTGAAAAAGGTTAACTTGAAACTGATAAACATGATGGTTTTGGAAAGGATGTAAGGCAAATATATGTTCTCACAATCCCCTAAGAAGTGTCTCTGTATGGAACACTTCCGAGAACGCCCTTCATGCATTTGTTGCTCTTTCACTCTTCTTTCCCAACAGCAAGCTGAGTAAGGTACGTCAATGAAAATACATCCTCCAAACAGCTGATGACCTGAACATGTTCTTATTTTGATTCTAGAAGGCCTTTTTTTTTTGTTTGTTTTTAATTTAACCTAGATAACACATCTTCTTCTTAGATACCCAAAGTCTTAGTTACCTGGCCATTCATATGGTGCCTACAGGGAAATATAATTACATATTCGTACACCAGATGTAGTCTATCCACAGAGATTTGCAACACCATTTGGTCTAATGAAGTAACAGCTGGATTGAACAAGGGTGCACTAGAGAACAGAAGACAGACATCAATTATGAAGTGTTCTCACCAGCTAAAGTCCTGCTGATGTTACATCCCACATTCACATTTCGCTTAGAACCTGGAAACTAGCTCTTCTTGGAGACAATGCCTGTTCTCCCAGTGTTTAAAGAAAACTGCCTTCTGCTGTTTTCTGGTTTTCCCCCAAAGTGAGCTTCTGTCATTCGTTTCTTATCCAGCTGCAGCCAGTTGCCCAAAGATGTATTCTAGGAGAATAGTATTTCAGTACAACTAGTAGCCATCCATAGCTACAATGCAAGAGGAAATAATAAATGAATCTTCAATTTTACCCATTGTGTTCTTTCCTCTGACTCTGATTCTTTGGAATTATACTTTAAAATACTTTTATTGGCCGTGATTATCATCTCATAGCCTCAGGACTATCTTGAAGTTCTCCAGATTCTGGTCTGTGTTCAGAATTTGAGATGAAATGCCCTCGGTAGCGTTTCTTGGGCAGTTACTTAACCAGGCAAGGTTTAGGTCGTTGCTCACTTGCAAAGCATTGCAATGGGAAGCAAAACAAAGTGCTCAGTAGCTTTCCTCAGGTATGACTGACAATGTGGCTTCCTGCAGTTTCACTCAAGGCGAACTGTGGTTGAAAAGCCTTCCCCAAATCTTTAAAGGCTTCTCCTAAATATTTTGATGGAGAAAAGGCCAGGAGCAAGCAGACTGCCTGTTGCACAAGCAAGAGGGATACATGTGTCCCCATGACCAAGGTAAACTTTTAAAATATAAGTGACCTTGAGTTGTTCTGGTGTGCTGTGCAGATGATCAATGGGGAACAGGTTGAGCTGTCTCTTTCTCTTCAAGTTTTATAGTCCCATCATTATGGGACCTGAGTAACTGTCACATAAATCCATAGCAAAACTCTAGTTGTTGTGGCCCAGACATATCCTATGTGACTGTAGGCGCTTACCTGAAACACTTCTGAGATGATCCCAGGATCTCCTGCAGGCAGTGGAGCAACAGGACAGTCCTTCCTCCACAAGAACAATTTTTCCTTGGGTGTGTTAGGACCTATGGTACAAAAGCAGGAGACTAGATTCCTAATTTCAGCCCCTAATTTAGTTGGGATGGATGTCTTGCTCCACTAACCCTGGAACCTAGGAAAAGTACGTGTCTTTCTTAGATTCTTCCCAAGGAAAGAGATTCATGGAATCTCTGGAAACCTTTTTTTCAGGACTTGCACTCTCCTTTCCATTTACTTTTTCATTCTGAGCATTTGCTTCATTTGCTGTTTGCAGGTTTCTGTGGCATGCTGGGGAAGAAAAGCTTTGAGTATCAACCTTATCCTCACTACAAAGATTCCAAAATTTCTTGGCTTAATTATCCTCTACCACAATTTCTTGTAAACCACGATGCATCCTTTCCATCGAACTTGGAAGTTGATAGTGCTGTTTTATACAGCCCTAAGGACCAGGCGGGAAGGGTTGTCATGACCTAAAGTACTAGTGACTGTCAGGATCATCTGTGTAGGAGCTTCTGCTCTAATGGAAAAGTGGGTTGAATTTTTAAGAAAGGAGGTGATTTAGTGGCCCTCTAGGCTGTCAGACATTGGTTTGATCTGCTCTGGTATGGGAGACTGTCTGTTTTCCCTCCTGATTATGAACACCTCACTGCAACTCTTCCATTTCAAATACTTTTGAGATGAAATACTGAATATCCAATGGCTGGGTTTGGCTCACCAGTGACCGGGATAGCAAAGGCAGAAGTTGTCAACTGTTGGGTTTTTTTATCACAGAGGACATGTTTGAGCCTGATGTGCGTCCGGTGGTTCGTGCACTTTGGGAGTGCTTTGGAGTCTGAACAAGTCTCTTCTCCAGCTACACGTACAGTGAAACAGTGTTGTTCATCCTAGCATGAAAAAAAGCTAATACCATGCAAATATCAAGGTTCAGCTTTACTATTTGAAAAAGACCTTTCTAGACTTCAATGCTATGTTACCTCCTTCTCTTCAGTGAGAAACTTAACAAGTCCTGAAGGCTTGACACACGTTTCATAAATGGGATAAAGGCTTTTGGGTAGGAACATTATCTTTTCTAGCTTCTCCTAGCATCATTTTTCTCGCTTTTTGCTATAGGTTTGTACTCTACACCGAAGAGCTTAACTCCCTTTAGCATCTCTTTAAGTTTTTAGGTTACTTTTGCATTTCAGTTTTACCATTCACTTAGTCTTCGGTGAATGCCTTTACACCCTTTGAACTAAAGAAATTAAACTTGTGTTGCTGTTTTGAAAGGAAAAGGAGTGGTTATCAGTAGTGAAAATTGAGTACAGTGTGTGGCAAATTTAGCAGTGGTTCCTCTCACATAAACACCTCTGCAAGCCTTTAGAGAAGTGTTTCAAATTAATCTTGACACCCTCTGGGGTTTTGCAGCTCTCGTAAAGGTGTTAGGTTATGAAAGCAAGAAAAGAACCAGCACAGAAAGCTTTTTTATGCCTGCCCTTCCCAGCAGCATCTCTAAGAGGGAGTGGGCCAAGCAGAAAAACCTTCTATTTTGTACAGGAATGAAATGGGTCGTCAACCTGTAGATATGGAAATGAGTAAGAAAATTTCAGAAGTGCATGTTTGGGGAAAACAGGGAAAATAAAGGCACTCTGTTTCCACAATGCAGTGACTGTTGGCCTCTTCTGAAAATGTACTTTGATGAAGCATTAATTCATTCCTGCATTACAGCTCCTATATTCTAATCTGGACACCTTATTATTAACCCAGAGATAAGTGCAGACAGATAGGTCTCCCATGAATGCTTGTGAACAGATAGCTCCTGATGGGCTGATTGTTCTGTCTCACGAACATCAGCCATCTGAAATAGTTCATTCAATTTCCTCGTCCCAACCCTTCTGCAAAAAGCTCTCCAACAATGTTCAGTGGAAGCCATTGCTCTGTCAAAAGAGAGAACTACCTTCTTTTTTTTTTATGCTAGATTTGCTGTTGGACTGCAACCAAGTGGGGCTCCCTTGTGTAAGGAAGGAGTACCTCCTACTGTGAATTTGTAGCGGTATGCGTGTTTCTGTTCGCCTGCATGATGGTCTGAAACTATAACAAGCTGTGGAGAGATACTTCCCTGCCTACGAAGCAAATTCTAGCCATGTTTAAGTGGAAGGAAACGCTTGCCACATTTCTTTTCCTCCTGAAAGCTAGATGTAACCTCTCTTGACGTAGCCAAAGAGACGGCATTTGGGATTTTTGCCAGGTTTTTTCTAGTGGGATGGCTGTATTTTGGGGTGTGATCCTATTTGCAAGGAGGGGAACCAAAAGCGAAGAAGAATGGGTTTTTTTGAGCTAGCTTCCATGCAGACTTTGACTAAACAGAAGCTTTTTCTTCCTCTCTCTTAGCTCCTTCACAAGGCAATGGTAACAGGTACTCTGGCTTCCTCTGCCTTTTCCGATGACTTTTACTGGTTTTCTGCTCTGGCCAGGCACTGAACAGTGATTCAAGCCATTGTCCACCATTGTGTTGTTCCTCAGTTTCCAGGGAAACATCTAGGCATCCACAGTTAAACTTCACCTTCAACTTTGCTAGGATGGGCCAACGATCAGAAAGCACCTTCTATGGCTTCACGTAGAAACCATCACTAAACAGGAAAATAGCAAATAGCTTCATCCTTCATTCTGAAAGAAAAGCAGCTAGCAGATGCCCACCACCTCCCATGAGTTCAGAAGGTGCTCTCAGATCAAAAGGTAAGGTTAGTGGCAGTTGATTACAACTTCAAGTAAAACACACGAATTTTTTGGAGGTGGAGGAACTGTATCTTTTCCAAGCTTTTTATCTCCTGGTTCCTAGCAATCACTGAAAGACTGAGACCATTCCTAGTCACGCGCCACTGTTCCCCTGGTGCTGGTGGACAGGAGGTATGTCAACACATGGAGGACTTTCAAGCTGTATTTTGGGCCCAAGCAGCAGAAGCAAACAATATTTAATGCAGAGATTATTGGTATAGAAAAACATCTCGGTAAAGACGTATGCCGTGTAGGATGTACGACTTCACCGAGCTCTAGAACATAAGGAGAAAAAAAAATATCCTCTTTCCTTTAGCCCAGAGATTCCCAAGCTGTGGGTGTTACGGTACACCTACCTCTGAAAACCTTTCCCAAGCAGCTGTCTACAGAAATTAGTGCCTGCAGAAAACTGCAAGGAGGGGTGTCTCGAGCATGGTCACACCAGATTGTCTCATGACTTCTTTGCGCTACATTGTTGGTTTATATCCATCTGTTGTTTCTTGTCTCATCTTTCATTTAGTGAAAAGGACTTGGCAACGTGGCCTAGGGATTAGACCTTCATCTTGAGGCTAGGGAAGAGATGAAAGCTAGGTGTAATGAAAGGCACAAGCAGAAGTTAAAGATGTTGTCAGTCTGAAATGTTATCAGAAAAAGAACCAAATTAATTAATCCTCTCCTACATTGCTGTTGTGACAGGGTAACTAGTGCTTCGGCTTTTTCTCCATCAACTGTTGGAGCACGCTGGTGATTTTCTCTGATGGTTTCTCTAACTTCTTTGCTCAAATCTGGGAAAAAATATATCCTGCCTTACAAGATTGCATTTCTTGATAAAGTGTTTCCAGAGCTGTGTGATCAAAACTCCATGCCCTCCCCTCCCCTCTGAAAAGTGTTAATGAGTGAGTAACAGAATGAGAAATTCATGTAACGGGGTTTTTCTAATGCGTGCAGTCACTTGCCTTCATGTACCTAATGCAGCACAGCACTTAAGCACATTCTTGCCTTTAGGAATGTGAGCATGTGTGCATCTCAGCATAGGTGAAGATTGATTGATGGTATTAATAATGTCAAATTATATTTCTCTTTTCTTTAATACTCTTGGGTTATTTTACAGATAATAAGTACAAGACAGACAGGTGCAATGAGTCTTAGGATGTTTTAATTTTGCCTCATTCTTTGCTTCTAATGTATTTTATTGTTTCCAAGAGGAGATACTTGGGAAACCTAGGCTTATGACACTAAATTAACCTTGGTGGCAATTCCACAGAGAGTACCAGAAATTGTTTTGACAAGTTGAGAAGACACATTGCTGAAAGAAGGTGACCTCCACAATTACGTCTCCTGAGAAATTAACAAAATAATCTGGTTATAATTTTGAGGCAATCAGCCCTCTGTGGTGTTGACCTATATTTTTTTGGTTCCGCGTTCAATCGCAGCCTTTGATCAACAATAAGTCCAGATCATTTCTAACTGAGGGCTGACAGTAGATGACATGGTGTTTGATCATAGAGTACATAGCCCTCAGCCAGGGTAGTATCCGTGTGTTTATAGTACATGATTCAGGTCCTCCTCTTAGTTCTTCTCTAGAGGAGCCTGACATCTGAATTCCTGTTTGGCAGTCTCAGGAGGAAAAACAAGAACTGAAAAGGTCATAGAGACTTGACTACTCCTGCTCCCCCAAAAGGTCAGGCACAGTGATGGGACTATGTAAGGAAAAAACTGTCCTTTCTCATGCCTTCCCTATCGGAAACATGGAAAAACAGAAAATCTATGTCTTTTGAAACTGTCCTAGGAAGATACTTCGCCAGTAATGTTCCAGTTGTGTAGACATGGTGGATGTGCATTGAGCAGGATGTCGCCAGCATGCTGTGGGTCTATGGGAAAACACTTGCCACCAGCAATGGCAAGGAACTGATGCTTGACCCCTTCAACAGACCGTACTTCTTGTATCAAGTAGATGAAAGTAGCTTTGAAATTTTTTGAACTCGTAAGGTGAAAAACACAGAGAGTAAGGGTCAGGTTTTCATGAGTATAAAAAGATATGTTGGCGGGTTTATGAATGAGAAAAAACAGCTTATGATCTTTAAATGTGGTGAAAGGAAATATGAGTTAAACAGTAACCTAATTTTCTGTGTTCCTACCTGTATCACGAAGCCCTGTTTTTCAAAGGCATTCAGGCACAGGAATAGCATCATGCAAGGGGAAGTAAGGCAGTGGGACATGAAAGTTGGAGCACAGACTCTCACGGCCTGGAGCAACCAAAGCAGAAGATTAAAATCCCTTTGCTTTGGCAGGATTTAGGATATGCAGAGCATGCCCAAGCTTCCTCTGACCGTAGCAGAAGATACGGGAAGGTGGGGCATACAGAGAGAAGCTAAAGATGTGTTTAACACTTCAATAACTAATTCCCAAAGTTGGCGCTATGTTCATAACAGAACTGCTGTTGGTTTTGGTGCAGAAGTCAGAAGTCGTTCAAGACAAGAAATTCATCAGAGAAGAATGCGAGCAAAATCCATCTTTCTTTCCTCTAACTGAGAAAGAAAGTTGATGAGAAAAATCACAGAATGGGTTAAATTTTTAAATATGAATTTCCCCCTCCTCCTCTCCTCCAAAATTTCCACAGTATGGAGCTGTGGAGGTTTTACTTTTGCTACACGTCCAGCTAATTAATACCTGTCAGTTTACTTTTCCCACTCTTACTATTTTTGGACTACTATTTTATTGAAAAAAAAAAAAAGAAAAGGGAGAGAGAAGGCAAGAAAGGAAAGGAAAAAGAAAAAAAAGTTGAATTTCATCTCCTCTGATGAAAAGAATGAGCATCTGATGTTAATTCAAATACTGAATCTCTTCAAACTTTCCCTACATTTTTTCTCTCTTTTAAACCTTTTTCTGCTTTTTAAGTCATGCTATGATGATCGTTCTATTCGTTTTCTCCATAGCAACTTGTTTGTATTGGTTCCTTCTTCTTTTCTTTTCCTCTTAGGTACTCTTGCCCGCTGAAGGAAGTCTGTCAGTGACCAGCTTCATGAAGTGGCTTTATAGGTAGTGTTAAACTCAGGGGTGAGGCTATGGATCAATGTTTGCAATAAATAACAGATGCGAGCAAGTCCTTGATGCACAGTGACAAAAGAAGTTTCTAAAAAATTAGTGACAAAGGGAGTTTCTCAAGTTTTCTTGTTGTTGTGTTTTGCTTTGTTTGTTTTTTTTGTTTGGTTGGTTTTATTCCTAAAGCCAAGATGTGTTCAGTCTTGCTAGGCTGAGGTTGAGCGAGATGCTTTTCCTTGTAGGCACCCTGACAGATTACAAGTGGGGTTGGAAGCACCACTGCAAGGCAGTGGAGCTCATCAACATATTGCTGGCAGCAGTACTTGAATGTCTCTCCATCTTTGCAACTGATCATCTGTAAATGAACAGTAATAATCCAGGGTAGAATTCACAGTCTCGATTTGTGGGCATGAACCAGGAATTCCTCGCTGGTTGAGCTATATTTTTCTACTAAAGAAGAAGTAGCCAAGGCTGGAAAAGAACAATTAATATTGATACATCTGGATGTTCAGGCGGAAATAAAAACCAGCATCTAGCCAAGCCATATGTGACCCTGGAGTAAATCAGAGAAACAAGAAAACAAGAAACTCACATGAGACCCCCATGCCTTGCTGGTGTGCCAATTCATGTCAAACTGGTGAGCTTTGCAGCAGGTCTGACAGGTCCGCAGATGCAAGACAATCTGGGCCATACAAATACTGTGCACAGAAGGGAATCTCTGATACCAACCTTCTTCCCTCTTCCAGTCGGATGGGTATTCAACTCATGTTCATGCCCCTGTTGTGATGGTGGACGTGCAAGAATGTCATCTAATATTTTAAGGACCCATAACATGTAGGACCTTGTAGGTCAAGTCAGACCTCTCAATTCTCTCCAGAAGTCAGTGTGGAATCAAGACAGGTCTGGGGTATGCTTCAATTTAATTTCTGTGTTTATAACTTGACTTCCGAAAGCCCAGGAGGTCTAAGGCAGATAGACATTACAGAGCTTTCCCAAAATCTTTTCCACAATTGCATTCAGTAGTAGTGGTTAGAGTTCTCACCATCAGAAGCATTATTGCCCTTATAACAGGAATGCTTTGCAACTACAGCAGGAGGACAAGTGCTTTAGCATACCTGGATACCAGGCTAATAACATCTTTGTGGCCAGGCAGTGAAGTCTGACCTCATCTCAAGCTTTCAGGATGGTATTCATCTGATATTGATCTTTAGGGATGGAAGTTGTCCCATTATTTGTGGGTTTCCACAAGGGAGGCGACCACTGAACAATTCCTCCCAGGCTTGCTTTCTTCTCAGAGGAGAGTGAGTCAGTGGCATTGACGAAGTTCAGGACAAGATTTGTTTTATCCGAAAGAAGGTACCTCTCTCAGGTTCGATGAATCATATCTCTGCTCTCACTGAATGCGTTGACTAATTCTCCATTACTACAATGGGCATCTGATGGAAATACGAAATATGGGCAGCTAAAATTAGAAGGGTGAATCCCAGACAAGTTGTCTACAAGTCAACTAATGGAAATACTTGCAAACAGTTCCTCTATACACGCATCTCAGAGTGTGATTAATCCCATCCCATGATAAATATCTAAATTAGGTGATCGACTAGCTAATGAAAGTGTCCTCCTGTCTTAGCATTGACTAGATGGCTTAACCTTAGACAACCAGGGTTAGCTGAGTTGAACTGGACCCTGAAACTTCTGTCATCACATACCTTTTTTTTGGAAAAGTATCTCTTAACAGTGATGGCGTTAAAGCATCAATGTCCAGTTCTAGGAACATTTTTCCACAGATTCTCCAATAGGAAAAGGGTCCAGCTAGGTCTTTCCAGTACTAAAACTCAACCAGGTGGTGGTAGGGTATGCACACCAGACTTCATGGACATTCATAATCCCAGCGACTTTGCAAAGATGAAGGACAGCATCCAGGGACCACTGCCCGTGGTGCTAGGCACTGTACAAACACCATGCCACCAGGATGAAGTTTGTCTTGAACTTTACTTTCCATAGTCTGTCTTGGAGAAAACAGTCTTGTTTGAATTCATTCATACATTTTCCTGCCTGGAACAAAAAAGAAAAAAAACAAAACAGAACAAAACAAACCCTTCATGCTTGTTATTAAAGACTTTTTACAATGCTACTGTCCCCACAGCAGGAGTTTACACCCAAACTCATTGACTTCCTACAGGCTAGAAAACACCTTGCGGTTATTACCACTTTGCACCAGATTCCTGCCACTGACCTTGATGGGAAAACTCCTTAACCCACTTACTGAATCCCCAAGTCACCTTGAAGCCAGAGAGTAACAGTTAATAAAGCACTTGCCAGGTTTCACGTTGTTTTTAGCTGACCTGTATTTTGACTTGTCACATGATTCTCAGCGTAAGAAAAGCCCATGGGTAACGCTGGTGCTGCCGAGCGCTGTGAGGTGGCACTTGAGAATAAGACTGAACTCAAGTCCTGCCCCTGATTTACACCTGTCTAAGTTCAAAGGAAGGGGGGATGGGGAGGTGGAAGAAAGAGGGAAAGACAGAGAAAGAGAGAGAAGAAGGAAGGAGGGAAGGAGGGAAGGAAGTAAAGAGGGAAGGAAGGAAGGAAGGAAGGAAGGNAGGGAAGGGAAGGGAAGGGAAGGGAAGGGTATTAAGGAGAAAAGGGTATTAAAGGAAGGAGGGAGAGAGGGAGGATTCAGTGTTTTTCAGCAATAGGCTCACTGCATTTCTGAGTTCCTCAGGGCAAGGTCAGTTGGGGGTGGGGGTGCGGGGCTGAGTTACGCACTTGGTATGTGTAGCACAGAGAATACTGAACTCATTCCTCTTAGGGAACAAGTGACACATGGAATCACCGAATCACAGAATGGTTGACGTTGGAAGGGACCTCTGGAGGTTATCCAGTACAATCCCTCTGCTCAAGCAGGGCCAGCTGAAGCCAGTTGCCCAGGACCATGTCCAGATGCCATTTGAATGTCTCCAAGGACAGAGATTCCACAGCCTTCCTGGGCAGCCTGTGCCAATGTTCAGTTACCCTCACAATATAAAAATGTTTCCTGATGTTCAGAAGGAACCTCCTGTGTTCCAGTTTGTGCCCATTGCCTCTGGTCCTGTCACTGGGCACCACCAAAAAGAGCCTGGCTCCATCTTCTTTGCAGTCTCTCTTCAGGTATTTATATCCATTAATAAAATCCTCGCTCAGCCTTCTCTTCTTCTGTCTGAACATGGAATCACGGAATCACGGAATTTTCAGAGTTGGAAGAGACCTCTAGAGATCATCTAATCCAACTCCCCTGCTGACGCAGGAATGCCTAGAGCACATTACTCAGGACTGCATCCAGGTAGAACAGTCCCAGCTCTCTCAGCATTTCCTCATGGGAAGTACCTTCATAATCGTAATGGTCCTTCACGAACTCTCTCTAGTCTCGCCTGTACTGGGGAGCCCAGAACTGGACACAGCACTCCAGGTGTGGCTCATCAGTGCTGAGTAGAGGGCAAATCTCCAAACTCCCACCACCTAATGGCCTAGAACTCAAGATCTTCCTAGCAATTATAGAATCATAGAATCATAGAATGGTTTAGGTTGGAAGGGACCTTAAAGATCATCTAGTTCCAACCCCCCCTGCCATGGGCAAGGACACCTCCCACTACACCTGGTTGCTCAAAGTCCCATCCAACCTGGTTTTGAACACCTTCAGGGATGGGACAGCCACAGCTTCTCTGGGCAACCTGTGCCAATGTCTCACCACCCTCACAGTAAAGAATTTCTTCCTGAGATCTAATCTAAATCTCCCCTCTTCCAGTCTGAAGCCATCACCCCTCATCCTATCACTACGTGTCCTTGTAAAAAGTCCCTCTCCAGCTTTTTTGTAGGCCCCTTTCAGATACTGGAAGGCTGCTATAAGGTGTCCCCAGAGCATTCTCTTCTCCAGGCTGAACAACGCCAACTCTCTCAGCCTGTCCTCATAGCAGAGGTGCTCCAGCCCTCTGATCATGTTTGTGGCCTCCTCTGGACCCACTCCAATAGGTCCATGTCCTTCTTGTGCTGAGGACTCCAGAGCTGGACACAGTATTCCAGGTGGGGTCTCACAAGAGTGGAGTAGGGGGGCAGAATCACCTTCCTCACCCTGCTGACCACGTTTCTTTTGATGAAGCCCAGGATATGGTTGATGTAACACAAATACTGGCATCAAGCTTTCATATAGCACATTTTGCTCTTGCCTCTCAGAGCACCTTTGCAGAGGAAGCCAGCATCCACCTCCCAGTTTGCCCAAGGGAAAACCAGCAAGGAAGTGATGTTCCCCAGATCAGTTGCAGAACAGGCTCTTGAACACGGGATTTTTCAGGTTCTGCTAGACCACCCTATCTCCCCTGAGCTGGAAGGACCCCAGGTGACAGGGCTTGTGAACTTTAATCAGACTGTAGCATGTGCTTGAAGGTTTGCTACACAAGCCTACAGTCGTTCCTATGAGCTCTTTTCCCACATGAGAGAATTGATAAGATCAGTGAATACAAGCAGAGAGGCTAGCACTGAAATACAAGCTTGCGGTCTGAAGACCCTTGGGTGAAAGCTGCTATGGAAATGCACGTTATGGTTGCTGTTACACTGTGGATCACCAACAGTATCTGTCCATAAGGAATGTTCTCCGGTTCGGGCTGTTCTTCCTCAGGCTGGAAGGGAAGCATCTAAAGAACTTGTGTTGAAAAATGTTGCAGTTGGTAAACAGGTACATACAGGGGAGCCAACTTTGAAGATGCTGTCTGGAGAGTAAAAGGAGGCATTTTGTTTCAGTTAGTTAGAATCATCTGCATAAGTGCAAGAATAAGGCCAGTCCTTAAACAGTGACTCAAAGTACAAATTTTTTTTCATTTCTTTTAATAATTTACCCAAACTGAAATTTGCTGTCGGTGTCATAGCTATACTCTACTCCTTACCCTTGGTGCAGCAGTGAGAGCACTGCTAGTTTTGCACTTAGAATCATAGAACCACCTAGGTTGGAAGGGACATTTAAGATCATCAGGTCCAACCATTAACTTATCACTGCCAAAACCACCACTGAACCATGTCCCTCAGCACTACGTCTACCTGTCTTTTAAATACCTCCAGGGATGTTGACTCCACCATTTCCCTGGGCAACCCGTTCCAATGTTTGATAACCCTTTCAGTGAAGAAATTTTTCTTAATATCCAATCTAAACCTCCCCTGGCGCAACTTGAGGACCTATCCTCAAGACACTCCAGGAACCTCCTGGACTGTTCCCTCTCAGCTATATTATATTTCCAGCAGACATCTGGTAAGTTGAAGTCCCCCATGAGGACAAGGGCTAGCGATCGTGAGACTTCTCCCCGCTGCTTATAAAATATGTTATTTGTCTCTTCATCCTGGTTGGGCGGTCCATAACAGACTCCCACCATGATATCTGCCTTGCAGTGACACAATTAGTAATGCTGCCACCTGGCATTTCCATGCTTCCAGGTTCAGCTGAACTGACAATGTTGGAAAGACTGTGCAAAAGAGAAAGAAGAAAGTTGACAGCTCCTTGGAAGCCTTGTACAAATAGGACAGTGCTTGACATAATCCTGTTCCAAAATCAGTCACTTGGATTTGATTTGCAAGACCTGCAAGAAGCTGCTTGTTGCCTGGACTTTGCTGCGAAAGGTGGTTTGATTTCGTACCTCTGGGTTTAACTTCCTGAGCAAAGCTGGGCAGGTGTCACCGGTAGAAAACAGAAAGGTTGCAGGACTTAGCTTCATCTGAGAGAGGAATTAGAGCTGAAGAACAGGAGTGTGTCTAAGGAGGGTCTGGCTGCAGTATTTGCGACTGCAAATGTACGTACACAGATACACAGGGAGAAAAAAACCACTTTTTGTAACCAAATATGAGAAGACCACCAGTGAATCATGCCCTGGTAGATTTCAGTGTCCTTGGTTTGTATAGTCCCTTAAAAAAAAGAAAGAAAAAAGAAGTATAATTTTGTTATTTCTCTAAAGGCTCTTTGTTATTTCTCTAAAGACTCTTGTTTGTCTGTCCTTGTTCTTTAAATGGCCCCACTTAAATATCCAGGGATCTGAAATCTTCCTTCTGGGCACCCCTTTCTGCTCTGTGGCTGAGTACGGGCTGCTTCTCCCACCATTTAACCACCTGAGCATAAAGACTCATTTCCCAACAAGGCAAGCCTCTACGACATCGAACAAATCACCCTCTGGAAGTTTCAGCCTTCCTCTGTCCACTAAAGTCCAGCTGTGATGAGACTCTTAGGGAGAAACCACAGGTGAGGTGAACCCTATGCTAAATGACCCATCACAACACCATAATCTGAATTTGCGACCTCAGTTCTCTGCAGTGTAATTGGTGCATCTTCTGACCACTGAAGCTCCCCGAAGATCATGTGTTGTCTGATAAGGGAGGTGATTTCATCTCCCTGCCCTGTGCAGAAGAGCAGTCAGTCATGGCTCCTCCATGACACAAGTCATGTCATGAGGTGTTCTCGCTATGAATGTGGGTGCTCTTTGTTGCATGTGTGCTTCTCCCACGCATGCGGAGGCAAGTCTTCAGGGATGCTTCCCACCAGGAAGATTGCAACTTTCCCTGTGTTTTATTAATCTTCTGCTGCCCAGCCTGCAGAGATGTCTAAACAGGTTGTAGACAGCCAAGTGAGAGAGCTCCTAGCCATGACGATGAAGAGATACCTGGGGTTGGATGGGGACTGAGGTGGAAGTGGGAAACAGGAAAAGCTTATGAAGTGGTTTGGGAAACCCTTTTGATAGCTATTTTCCAAAGTAACTCTGCAGTGCTGCTGACTCCTGGGAAACCTTGGGATCAGTCTAGGCATGGCTGAGAGACCAAAATGAGCTGAGGATTGGTGATACCAGAGCAACAAAAAAAAAGTGATAAAAACATTTGAGTAGGGAACCCTCAGAGCTGGTGCACATTTAACTAGGAGATAAGACATTAGCAGGCAGTCAGGGCAACTACCTACCCTCGCATAAAGGGATGTTATAATGTTGACCCGGATCAATTCCTCTGGCCACGTAATAAGAATGGAAATAGATGCCCAGGGAGCAGCAGAGGAAGCATTAAAGCAAGGGTGGCTACATGCTAGAGGAAATTTCATAAATGATCAGTGCCAAGTAATGCAGAGCTGCCTGCTGGCCCTGCAGGAGGACAGAGAGTTGGCCCTGGGTTTGCTCAGGAGGAGGATGGTTGTCTCCCTGGGTGGTGAGCAGCCCTAGAAGGAAGGACCGCAAATCTGTCCGGATCACCCCTGTGTCAGCAAGAAGCAATAGACACCCTCCGCAGGAGTCATCTCCCTTCGGGGTCTCTGCCAGCGGGCAGATGAGATCACCCCCTCATTTCTCAGAGTAGCAACTGCTGATTCAAAATTCAAATATTTTGTCGTCTCCCATCCTCTGCCTGTCAGCATACAAACCACGCCAGCCCTTAGCAGTGCTAAGCAGCAGTAAATCATCTGTGCGGGGGAAGACCGGGAGGGAACGCTGAACCTTGTGGGGCAGAAGTGCATGTGGGCAACGAGGGGAAATGAAAAATGTTCCCTGTCTTGCCACTGCCTTCACCGACTTGCAGGGATGTCTCTCCCTGCTTGGGAAATACTGAGGTCAATAATTCACTTGTGTATCTTGCCGTGCTAAATAAGCGCTTCCAAAACCACACAGCAAATGGCTCTTGCTACATCGATGTCAGGAGCTGGAAGCCGGAGGCACGAAAAGAGCTGGGACCTTCAGGCAACTGTCTTCTTCATAGTTCGGGAGCGATTAAACTGCACATTTAATTGCTTTGATATATATTTGTTTTACATGAATGCAAGATCCAGCTAATCTAATTGGCTTATTCTCTCCAAAGTTGCTAACAATGGACCCTAAACTGTACATAAATGACCGTTAAATTATTGGCTATCGGAAAGATCTGCAATTGGATTTTGAATGTGAAATAAAATGAGGGCTTAGAGAAGCAATTATTATTTTTTATTTTTGTATTTTTTTTTAAGCAACCTCATTATCTCTACAAGAGGCTTGCTCAGGAGACAAGCGTTCCCATTCGAAAATCAATAAGAGAGCTGCTGTGATAGCAGCAGTAACCCGTCTCGTTTCAATTAGAGCTTGGGAGAGGTTGATCCTCTTCCCTGAGCCTGTCACTTGCTAACACCTGTGGAATTCTGTGCATATTTATTGTCTGGAGAAGTTTGAACTCTTGGCAGTAAAAATTTGGGGCCTGATGTTTTTTTTTTAATTATTTTTTTATTTTTTTACTGACACCAGCTGGTGTTGCAGTGGGCCACAAACACACAGCTAATGGCTGTAGGCAGAGATGGTAAAATCTTTGAGGTGATTTGTCTTGGTCTTTTATTGACCCTTGAGCAGCAATAGCGATAGTATGATCTGCAGGCAACCCCACCATTTTTTTGTCCCTGTTTTCTTGAACTGCTGAAGATCCCTGAGACCATGAAAGACTTTAAAGGGTTTTGTGGGAAATACATTAGTAAAGAGGTGAGGGTTGTAATCTGCTGCTCTCACAATTTGAGCAGGACTTCTGTTGCGTCTTGACAAAAGACTAAATGATCTTTTGGGTGTGTGCTCAGACTTTACAATTAAATATTTATACAGCACCTAAAACACTGAGCACTTGATATGAGATGGAAAGCTGTTTTTTACAGTCAAAACACGAGATCCTGAGATATTGTCTTCAGTCTTGGTCACCTTTTAGTTGACCAACTCCATCTAACCTGTCTTCGTGGGCTCAACTGAAGCTGGAAAGGACTAGCAGGAAAATCAGGGTGGGAATCCACATTTGTGGACTATTTGATAAGACAACACAGCCAGCAGCAAAGGAGGGAGATAATACCCCCTCACGGAGACACAAGGTCAGCTGGGTGTATCACAGGTACCATTTTGTGGGACGTTAATGTAAGTGGTTTTTCTTTTCTTACTTTCTTGACAAGCTCTGCCAGTTTTCCAAGGCTGACTGCCCTTCAGGATACCAGATCATCTCTTGTTGTTGGTCTCCTCTCACAGGCTGTCCACCTGGGTACTCCTTATCCTAAGCTCCACTGGTGCAGCCCTGAACTGGTCCACATTACACCTATTGTCTCCCCACAGTTTTATACTCAGATTTCTTTTTTGTTTCCCTCCCCAAAGACCTAGAAAAGGTATTGCAAGTGAAGGGCTCTGTCCATGCTGCATGGGAAGATGAGCTTTGCCTTCAAAGGGCAAAGAGGAGGGCAAGGAAGCTGGTGAAGGGTCTAGATCAAAAGTCTTATGAGAAGTGGCTGAGGGAACTGGGATTGTTTAGTCTGGAGAAAAGGAGGCTGAGGGGAGACCTTATCGCTCTCTACAACTACCTGAAAGGAGGTTGTAGCGAGGTGGGGGTTAGTCTCCTCCCAAGTAACAAGCAATTGGGCAAGAGGAAATGACCTCAAGTTGCGCCAGGGGAGGTTTAGATTGGGTATTTGGAAAAATTTCTTCCCTGAAAGGGTTATCAAGCATTGGAACAGGCTACCCAGGGATGTGGTTGAGCCACCATCCCTGGAGGTATTTAAAAGATGGGTAGACGTGGTGCTGAGGGACATGGTTTAGCAGTGGTTTTGGCAGTGTTAGGTTGATGGTTGGACTTGATGATCTTAAAGGCCTCTTCCAACCAAAACCATTCCATGATTCTATGATTCAAGTCATGACTGCTTCTCACAGGTCAACCTTTCAGGTGTGAGCAGGTGCCCCTGGCCCTGCTGTGCTACGGACAACGTCTCCAGTTGTGCCTGTGACCGGGTCTGCTGGCTCACTCTGCAAAATTTATGGGCAGCCAGAGCAGCCCTCAGAAAGATATGGAAACACTGCTCATCCGGCCTTTGCTCAGTAGAAAATGGGAGGATTTTGCACTTGTACCAGGAGCATACCTTTGTTTTGATCAGCAAAGTGAATAAACCCAGGTAGGAGCAGATCCACTGCAGGAGATGCTGCATTTTCAGGTGTCTCTTTTTGACACTTTAAGGAAGAAATGAACCCAAACCAGAACTGTGCAGAAACAAGAAATAGCGTGTAAAGGGGAGACAGGATCCATCCTACCTGCTTGACATGACACTGTCCACAGGCGGGGGCTTGATCTAAGCCGCTTTGAGAGTGACAGAGAGAGATCAGCTCTTCCTGATGGTGACTCAACCCATATCAACAGGGTAGGTGGAACAGTCACCCTCTGGGAGAGGTCAGCTTCTTCCTGTTGACCAGAGAGGGTCCCCTGATGAGAAGTTTTCATGAGATATCTGGATTTTCAGATACTTAAAGTTCGGTGAAGAGTTCCATGGTTGGTAGCTTGCTCTAAACTTTGTCTCTGCACTTCTCTATGCATCAGAAAAATCAAAGCTTTCTCTCACTGTCATGTGTTACCACTTGGTGGTTGGCATGAAAGTTTCCTATCCTCCAGTGCCCCTCACTGAACAGATGTTTGTGAGAAAGGCGTATCAATATCCTTTCACAGAAGGTTTAAAAGTAGAGTTCCGACAAGACTAATTTCCTACTTCAGACACTGACTCCTCTATTAGAGATTCTTGAATACTTAAGTATTGATCTGCATTATTAATGAACACTGCGGGATTCGTGGATTCACATTGGAATAATGCATGCAGGTAAAGTTACAATGTGTCTGACAATTAGAGAAACATACAATATTCATTAAAATATGGAAGATAGCACTGAATTTACGACTGGGTGCATTTTGCAACCCACTAGAAGTTATTTTTCTCTGATTTTAAGCAATTTCAGAGCAAATGTTTTCTTTACTACATGCCATCTTGCTCTGCTAGTGGCTTAAAACTTGGAATCAAGACTAGGATAAGGGGACTGTTATTGTGAAGCACAGGTCTGCATTTCCAGCTCCCCAGACATAGAGTTGCTTATTTTGAGACTTGCTATAAGCCAGCAAAAAATTTCCAGCTGAAAGAAAAGGTAGATTCCAAACTAACAGAAACTCCATGTGAATTTTTGACAAGGAGGTTGAGGGGTTTTTTTTGCATCTGCAGCAAAACAAACAAACAAACAAAATCAAAATATTTTGCTTTGATTTTCTTCTAAAAAAAAAAAAAAGCTTCCTTTTTATTTTTATTTTCTTTTAATTTGAACTGATGTTCCATTTAGATTTTTTTCTACCATGCTGAGGGAAACACATTATAAAGCTTGAAAACAGCATGAAGAAATACATTGTGGGTGGAAGACAACATTCATTTAAACTGAGATATGCTGGGCTTGTTAGTCTGTTTGTTTGTTTTCCATTTTCAGTTAGCCTATTTTTTTTATTTTTTTTTTATTTTTATTTTTTGTTTCATTTCAGATCTGCCTCCAACTTATTTATTTATTTGCTTACCTTTGTGGAATTGGCAGCAAAATGAAAAACCAGTTATTCCCACATCTCAGTTTAGCAAATAGCATGCCACTATCTATGCCTAGGGGGGTCCAGAAATTGCTCTAGATCTTCAGATACCATTTTGCTATAATTGAGAATAAGTAACACACATAATAGAAAGAACAATAGAGCAATAATAATAATAGGACAGATTTAAGCAGTTGGGGATTAGTGGTGATCATTGTGTTTTCCACGCCGGGTGGGAATGAGTGAAACCCCAACCCAATGCCTTTCTCTGTCAGCCTCTTCTTCTAAAATCTCCACCTTGGGTGAAAAGCAGGTTTTGCTTACTGGTCCCACCATCTCTGCCCCTCTCAGACCTAGCAGAGGTTCACCATGAAGCATCCAGCAGTGCCCTTCGCTGAAGGCTGGTGTCTGATGTCTTTATTGTCTCCAAGTCTGGAGCAGCGACCATGAGATGCTGCTCTTCCAGGGAAGCCAGAGGGAAGCTGTTCTGCCAGCCGAGAGAGGAGCAGTCGCTGCTGAGCTGGTCTCAACTGTGGCATCACAGTCCCCTGTACCTGACTTGATGCACTGCAGAGGTTCTCCAGTCTGTCTCAGCTACTACGGGGTTGCAAGAAGCAGGTCATGGCTAATATACATTAGGTAGAGACGATCCTAATGTTGGAAAAGGGTTTCATCCACTGTCAGGCAAACAGGGATTATGCTATCAGTCTGTAAGTCTTGCGGAGGTAGAGTGAATCATTTCTTGGGCTTCTAGTGCATCATGACCATTGACTGACAGCCTTTTCGATTGAGCCGAACCTCTGAAGTTCAACTAGAGGAACCCACTCCCTTCTGCTCAGCTATGCAAAGCCAGCTCAGCACCAGTAAAGACAGATGAGCTGGAGGTTTGGACATTGCTTTCTGGTAGAACTGGGGACAGAGCACGATGTAAGGCAGACATCCTTCAAATGCATGCAGACGCGTCTTCTGGACAACACCTTTCTATTCTGATTTTTGGGAAGAGGGCTATTCAGAACTGACTTGTTGAAGTCTATGCTGTAAATACGTCAAATCCAGTTAGTGCTGGAGCTGAGTCTTGATTAGAAACAGGGTAGTTTGGTAGGCTGAACGCGTTTCTTCTGGAACGGTGCCTGCGGGGGTACAGCAGCACCTTCTGCAACTTCATTTGTCTGTGCTACCGTGCCTGACAAACAACAGCATCTTTACTTCACTAAAAAACAGTCTCCATCACAGCATCTATGCATGCTTCCCCTCAGCGAGGATAACAAGGAGTTTAAGAGGAGTAACAATCTCTTTTTCCTCCTTCCCTGTGGGTAGGAGATGTAACTGGCTTTGTCTGATTTGAATATTTTATTTTTTTTTCTTTCTATTTTTGTGTTTCTTTGATCAAGCAGCTAGAGATGGTTAGGACCAGAACACAGACTGTTACCAAGAGTTTTCATCCCTTTTACATCAGCTAATTATGCAACTTCCACCTTGTTTGTAAACTTTTTGGCACAGGGTCACGCTCTTGCAGAGCCTTTTCCAACCATCCCTGTCCTGAGTGCTGGCGCTCTCAACCTGGGAGTGGGAACCGGCTGTGGCCCTACCAGCGTGGGTTTGAACCAGCTTATAGCTAATTAATTTGGCATTTTTCCCTGTGGTTTTCTGCTCTGGAGACATTTCCACTGGGTGCCCAATACTCTGCATGTGTTTCACAGTTATATTTAGCTTGAAAGTGTCTGACTCAACAGGTAAGAAAGATTCCTCTTTGCACATATCTGGTGAAGAGAGACACTGAAAATTGGTATGAAAACTATTGTTCCAAATTCTTAGGGAAATTGCTGAAAAAAAACCAGCCCAACCCAAACCAAACCAGTTCTGTGGCCTAGAGTTGTGCTTGTTTAAATTTTTTTATGAGCTCAGGTTGATTTGGGTTGTCCTCTGGTTTAGTGACCTGCCTTGCCTTTTAAAGGACAGCCTTTCACAAGTAGATGCTAAAGCCAGCGGTTTCTCCTTCTGCATAAGAAGGGCTGTGTGAGATCTCAGCTATCCGTAGCCAGAAGGCTTCACACTTTCTGTACTGGAAGTCACACGCAGATACCCTTTTTAATAAGAACTGGTGAATTTGCTCTTCATGGATTTATCTAAATCTGTGTCAAGGGAGACACTTCCATGCTGGAAAATGGGGAAGGTGCGCAAGTCTAAGGCTAAACCCATCATCACCTCCCAGCTGTGCAGGGCTTATATGCCAATGTGAGCCTATTTGCCCAAAGGTAAGGTCATCCTGATGTGCACCTGTGGGACCATTGCTACTGGAAGGCCATTGAAGTTGTTGGCAGATTGTGGGATTTTTCTTCCAGCCGTGCAACACAGACAATCCAGTTTACACTGCAACGTATCTGCTCTGAAGGCACAGGCCTCTGCTCTTCTGTCTTCATCAGCATCTTCATCAGTGACCAACAGGTCATGGCCAACATTGTACAGGCTCTGAGCCCTCCTAGGGGAAGGCATTAAATCCAGGAGAGAAGTTATATGTTACTAAAATCATGAGATGTTGTATGAATTTGTGTCATGTCTATGCTCTCCTTCAGCAGACCTTCAAGGAAGGTAGAGCAGAAGGAGGGTCTCTGCCCCAAACCATTTGCAGTGTGCAGTGTTTGATGCCATTGACCGGCTTCCACACTTCGCCATGCATGTAAAACTGTTACAATTGTGCCATTGGACCACATTTTTTAGTGACACCAGGAAAGGCATGGTGACTTCCAAGAGTTTTCCATGCAGCTTGAAGCAAATCAGCTCACTAAGCAAAAAGAAACCAGATTCATGCAGCTGTATTGAGTAGGATGTTCTCAGTCTCTTCCAATTATTTCAAGTCATTCCTAAACTTCCGTCAAGTTGCTGATTTTGTGAGTTTTAACCTCCCTGGAGATCCTTATTGCCATTTCACCAATCGTTGTACAAACTCCTGAGCTTTCTCTGGCAGGGTTGCTTTGGAGTCAGTGATAAAGTCCGGAGGAGTTGAAGGAAAACTGGGGTGGTGCTTGGGAGAAAACATCCAGACACAAATGTGTCCGTGTGCCCACACACTGGTAGTGCAGCAAACTAAGCCTGTGCCTGCCGAAGGTCTCATGTGTCCCTTGATATGGGGCATATTTCTCACCACCTGTTCCAAAAAAACAAATTAAAGTGAAGTTTAGTCTGCTTTCTTGTGGCTCCAGCACCAATGGATACCGCAGCATGGGCTTCAGCCTGTTCTGTTGATCCCAGATTTACATCAGTTGATCTGGTCCCCATCTTCTGGCACTCTGTAGTCCTGCGAGACTTTTGTGTGGTGAGGAACGCGAAGACAGGGAAGGAAATCAGCAATACCTGACTGAAAATGTGGGGCTTGATGTAAAAGCGCTCTTATTAGAAAGGAAACAAACAAACATGGTTCATTATATATTAATGAGCATCTGAATAGCACAGCCTTCTCTGAAGGAAATGTAGAAAGCGAATGTCACTTACGAAGAGGGAAAGGACAAACACAATCAGCACGTGGGCTTTTAGGTTGTGTTGCCAAGTCTGCTCGAGGTGAGTGAGGCAGGACTGGGGATACAGCTGGTGCTGGAAATGGCCCCGGGGTCATCTGCTCCATCCCCAGGCTTCTGGACCACAATTGTTCTCTCTGTCTTAATCTTCTTAGGCCCATGTTTTCCATAGCAGATAAGCAGCTTTTCTCCGCATAAATGGCACATCAGTTGTTCTTATGTGCCTCTCGGATTGCCTTCCAACTTTTCCAGCAGCCTCCAAAGGCTGCATCTAAACCCAAAACACCTCTCTAACCAGAGGGGGAGATGGTTTCTAGAGCCTGTGGTCTCCCTTGGGTGGAGTGGGAGATGCTGGGAAAAGGGTGGAGGTCCTTGAAGGCAAATGGTCTGGCTTTCCATTAAAGTACATAACAAAAATAATGAGTTAGGTTTCACTCAAACTGCAGTAGTTACATTCATTTCTAGAAGTACAGTGGGTTACAAAACTTGAGGGTCATTCAAAATAAGAAGGAAAAGAAAAAATATAAAAGAAAAGCTCACACAACAGTTGCATTGCTTGTGTATTTTGAGTTTAATATTACTTGACTGTGTCCCTTAAGCTTATTTAAACATTTAATTTCATTCTCTTGTTCTGTCCCCGAGTACATATGGATTTCGCAGAGGTTTACGTTTAACAGGACAGCAGAAAGTTCCTCGTAATTGAAACAGGCTTTATGCACAAGTCACGATGTTATGTTCCACACTCAGAGGGAGAAAAACATGTTCTTTCTGTCTGAAGTGACTTATTTTCAGATTAAAGGAAACAGCTGTGAGAAGGGAGAAAAGTCTTCCCTAGAAGAGCACCAACAGAACAGCTGCTGAACTCTGTTCAAAGGGAATAAAACTTTGGGATGGTAATACAGAGAAAGCAGAGAAGGACTCATGCAGCATTGTGGCATGTTTCCTGGGAAGAGGAGGGTAAAAAATTCAATCATAGAATCATAGAATATTTTAGGTTGGAAGGGACCTTAAAGATCATCTTGTTCCAACCACCTTGCCATGGGCAAGGACACCTCCTGCTAGACCACCTCCAGGGATGGAGCCTCCACAACTTCCTTGGGCAACCTGTTCCAGTGCCTCACCACCCTGACAGTAAAGAATTTCTTCCTGAGATCTAGTCTAAATCTCCCCGCTTCCAGTGTGAAGCCATTATCCCTCGTCCTATTATTGTAATAACTCTCATGACTGTTTACGGTCAAAGTGAGCCTGGGAAAATCTGGGTTTGGTTGCCTCCTCTGCCACAGACTCCCCGTATGACCCGGGGCAAAGCATCTATTTGCCATGAGCTGCTGTTCTCCCTTGCTAGCGTGGGATGTAGGAACTGCCTTGCTCTAGAGAGGTGTTGTGGGACTGAAGAATTCGGCTGCAGTGCCACTGTTAGTAAAATAAGGGACTACCAATTGCGAACGGCCAATCTCTGAGATGAAAGCCCCAGAAAAATCAATGAGGGGAGTGGGCAAATTCTAGAACAGCACATCGCCGCCAAGAACAGGTCATTGCATTTAGAAACAACATTTCGCCTGCAGAAGTTTTGAACTTTGCTGGAAGCCTCTGCAAAGTATTTATGAACATACATAGCATCGAGGAGTGGATTGTACTCTGGTACCCAATGGCTCAACAGCCAGGCTTGTCCCAGCTGATCTCAGTGATTTATGGCAGGAGACAGTGATAAGCTGTTTGATAAATGGCTTCTCCATTATCATAAACTGACGTGTTCCAGTATACATTATAATTACGTCTGAGAGGAAAAAAAAACCCAAACACAAAAGTTAAGGGGCTGTTTGGGTGAATGTTTTATTTAGCGTTAAGGTCTTTTTTTTTTTTTTTTCTTCCCCTCATTCAGGATTAATCCCATCTTCTGTTGAAGGACTTCCAAGGTAAGCTCAATGAGCTATATACATCATGGGATCAACCATGTAGTTCAACATATAGAAGACATGCTTAGGTCAAATGAGCTGTACAGTTATGGGATCAATCTCTGATTTCAACACATAGCTTGGGTCAAATACAGCTATGGGAAACGCAGATTTTCATTCATGTAAACAGCAAAGGAACAGATCCTAGAAGGTGCTGAGCACTCTCCAACTCCATTGATTTCCGTGTGAGCCTGGAAGCACTTGGCCTTGCAAGACTTAGACTCGGGAGATGATTTGAATTTCTTGAATCTGTAAAATGAGGCTGGAAATACACCATCGTGTGAACTTTTGGAGATGTTATTTTGCTTATCTTCTCCGACATCAGTGAAAAGCTGACTTGGATCCTTGTACGCAAACCGACAGACGTAGTGTCTGGGTGCTGGAAATATGGGGGCAAGAAGACGACCTACAGGTTTGGTTAGTTGCTAGCTGGGATTATTTACACATGATTGTTGGAGGTGCCACCTTTTAGTGGGCTCATTGCTATGGGGAATTTTAAATGTGGAAGGAGGGAATGTTCCTGCAGAAGACTTTTTTTTTCTCCATTTCAAAGTTTTTTTATTTCACTTCACGTGTACGGGTCATTGCTCCTGCTGCAAGGGTGGAGGAGTTGTGAGTTTGCCCCAACTCTGTCAGAGACATTAGCAGACCTGATGCAAAACTGGTACAGGTGCAGTCAGGAAGCTTAGGTGTTTCTTTACACTAAGCTTCAAGCAATAAAGTCCCTTCACTGTGTAGCCTCGATACACCAAATACCCAACAGGAAGAGAAAGAAACTTGCAACACGTTGCATATTCCTTCAGTATGGTCCTTCGCTCTCTTTTTGGGCTAGGAGCATCAGTTCATTGAAATTAGATTTCAGTTTGGGGAAAAGGAGTGTTTTACTGTAAGAAGGAGAAAAGGAGAGTTGGTATTTTTGTGAAAAAAATCCGAACGCTATTCACTTAAAATTATTTTGAATTTTGAAAGCTAGCCTAGTGGTATTAAAACAATAACAAAGCAGAAATATAACTTGAAATAAAATGAGGAGGTTTGACCTGCTTAAATTAAATTCAAGTGCTTGTACTTAACTGCTGGTTTGTGAAAGTGATCCTGGGATTTTGAGTTTCTTTTAGGTTTTTGTTACAGCCGATTGAGATATCTTAAACTTTTTTCCAGTACGGAAAATTGTTTTCTTGTTCAACTCTCTAGGTATCATCTCTGTGAAAGGGGATAGACAATCCTATACAACACAGAGGTATTTTACATTTCAAGCTCCCTTTGCCAGTACTCAGGCAAGGAGGCTTTTCTTGCTGTGTACTTCCACTTTCTCCACTGATTTAGGAGTTCTCATTCTGAGCGCGTGGTAACTACAAGGAAATGAAATCCTCTCCCTTTCTGCTAAAATAAGGAGATTTACTTGGGGAAACAACTCCGTAAATACTACGTACTGCCATCTATAGCTCTGCTTGGGAAACACATGCGCAGGGCGAGCGCTGCAAATGAAGCTGCTTTTACACCATCAAAGCTTTTGTGCCAACCAAGGTTTTAAAAAAATGGCTAGCAGTTTCCAACAGCTATTGTGGGAAAAGACGCTATAATTATTATTACCATTGCTATTTTTAGAAGGTGTTCAGCACTTTCCCTCTTGTGAATACAGTTTCCAAACAAGGATAAGGAAGAGCTGAGAACTTGTTAGAGAGATTCCCTTTATGAGACCATTTGGGATGCTCTGGTTTTGACTTCACTAGCAATAACGTCACTCTGTGCCTCACTGTAATGCAGGCAGATACCACGCAGCTCCCTCTAGGAAAAACATCTTCGACGTTTTCACAGAATCACAGAATTACCGGGGTTGGAAGGGACCTCTGGAGATCATCTAGTCCAAACCCCCTGCCAAACCAGGGTCACCCAGAGCAGGTTGCATAGGATCGCATCGAGGCAGGTTTTGAATATCTCCAGAGAAGGAGACTCCACCACCTCCCTGGGCAGCCTGCTCCAGTGCTCTGCCACCCTCAGAGTAGAGAATTTTTT
>VYXH01003522.1:556099-611591 GCA_013397275.1 Burhinus bistriatus | reverse complement strand
CCACTTCTCCCTGATTTCAGCATCCTTGTGAAAGCAAGAGGCTGTTTGGGCAGCCCTGGGCTCTCCCGAGGAGTGCAAGAGGCGTGTGCAGCTCTGCTCGCCCCCATGCCCGGGGCCAGGGGGGAAGAGCCCCCAGCCCCAAGGGTTTGATCGGGGGCTTCGTACAAGCCCTTCCTCCCTAGAAGTGGGGAACAGGATGCCCAAGCGCTCTGCTCCTGGGAGTCAGCCCAGGAGCATCATGCAGCAGGGATCGTGCCCCATCATTGCTCCTGGGGAGGAAGATGATGGAAGGGTTTCCCGTGGTGCTTGTGCGGCTGCAGATGGCTTTTATTTTCTCCTTATTTTGGGGAAGGAGAGGGGAAAGCAGTGTGATTATAAATCCGAAATTCACCTTCTCCTGTAACGCACCCAGGAAATCCCCTGTCATCAATACCTGTTGCAGGGCATCAGCTTGGCTCATTAATTAGCTCCAGGAAACCTGAGCCGATAAACAAATGAGTCAAAGCTTTTCCCTGGGCCTGATCCCGGGCTTGCACCAGTCTGATTGTCACCTTCCTAGGATAGGTGCAAAGACAGAGGAATATTTCCTTCAAGATGGATGACAAGCTGTCTCTGTAACCGGCTCGCCTCCTCCCCTCGGAGAAAATTCACATCCCCGAGCGAGCCTTCAAAGGGAAGGGAGCTGGCACTTGGCCTGGAGGTTTGCAGAAGACTCCCTCTTGATGTCGCGACACATATCAGAACGGCTCGATGTGGCTGCAGAAAAAGCGCAGGGGTCCTCGGCGCTTCCCAGCGCTCGCCGTGCATAGGATGCTCCCATGTTCTTCTCGCAGCTCCTTCCTCAAGTTTCCTGGGCTCTCCGCTTGCCTGGGGTTTGCAGAAGGTGCTGGGATGAAAGAAGACAGGAGGGGGAGGCTTGTGCTTGGGTGAAACTGGAGTAAGGCGTACGTAACTTGCTGATGGGGGTTGATGCCCACCGATATATTTGGGTGGGGTGGGGGTTTGGGGCTCTGAAGCACAGGAAGAAAGGGGCTGGGGCACAGTTCTCCACCAAGGTGAGGACAGGGGTCTCCTTCTTTGCATCTCAGTTGCTTTGAACTACGTCTCTGCCAGGCAAAACAGGATTTCAGTGTCCCATCTGCACTGGAGAGGCAGGAGTCCCCGTTGACTTGAGGTGCACTCTTTTCCTTTAGATTCATGTGTGGCCCCCTCAGGTCCCACATCCGCAGGGGACCAGCCCTCTAAGTCCCAAATGACCATGACAGAGAGCTGTGGCAACCCTCATTTCTCCAAGTCAGGGCCACCACAGACGTCATCCCGGTCTTTAGCATCCTCCAACATCCCAGTATAGGAGGTGCCATCTGCCTTATAACCCATCTTAACTCTCCTGTTGCCCAAAAGGTAATTCTTCCACAACACCACACCATCCCCAAGCCAATACTGGTGGCATTTTATTACAGTGTAAGAAACCATCAACTGGAAGCCAAACTTCTCTCTTGGAGAGCAATGTGGAACGTGTACATCCCTTTCTCTTACGTACTGTCCGTGCGATGGTTGGCTTTTTAATAGGGTTTGCAGTGTGCTGAGGGTCCAAAACATAACAGCACTTGTTAAAAAAAAAAAAAAAACACCAAAAAAAAAAAAACAACAAAAAAAAAACGAGCAGTAAATGCCATCCCTTCAGAACGTCCATTCGTCGTCACATCTGGGGCTTAGAAATTCCTCGCAGTGCCTCTTGGAGCGAGGGTTTTGTATTAGTCTGATTATGCTGAGATAATCTGTCATGTTGCTCCAGGAAGCTCTCAGGGAAGGGGAGAAGGAAAAAAAAAAAAAAAAGGAAAAGAAAGATAATATTTTAAATCAGAGGGCTGCTAGATTGGTGACTCTGTCTCGCAAAGACACACATCACTGCCCCCTTTATGAAAATTTAAATTGGTTACCTCTGTCAGAGAAAATGAGAGAAGATTTGCTGATTTTAATTTGTTGGAGCGAATCACCCCCTGCCAATGTTATCAAAATTAAACTAGGGATGGTTTTCTACTTTCCTTCTCCTACTCCCTCTGCATTTGTTCTGAAATAGCCCTTCATAAAACATTGATCAAGGAGTGACCAGCTGATGATAAATGAGCTGTTGAAACTGCAAGCTCTGCCGTGTTTGGTGTCATGCCTTATCCCTGGGAGAAGGGGGATTGGGGAAAGCAAATCGTATCTGGAAGAAGAATGAACGGAAGTCTTGTGAGGAAATCTAGACTTTCTACTAGTTTGGAATATTTTGGGGTAAAAAGGTGAAACGGATGGCTGTAATCTTATGTGGGGCACTCTGTGTTAGCGTAAGTGCATCTATGAAGTACATAAAGGATGAAAAATCCTCCTTCCAGTGAGCATCATAGTTTTTAGGGAGGTGGTTTACTCCAGGTAGAGCTGCTGCTTGCTGCCTTGATTTGACCTGAAAGAAGGACGGAGGAATCCTGTATATATTTGGGACACCATTTCGTGCATGCCGTATGCATGCACCGGTGTATATTATTGCTAAGCTCTTTTTCTGAACGTCTAGTTTTGGTCAGAGGCAGGCCTTGTGATACCTCGTCCTACAATTTCAGCACTCCCACCTGCATGCTCACCTTGTCTCCTGCCTGTTATCAGGCTGGCTTTGCTAGATGGAGATGTTTCCTCAGTTTTTGAGCTCGGCTGGTCCGTAACAAAGTCCTTGCTGTTTGCAAAATGGCTCTTTTCTTCCTTCCCTCTGTGAGTTATTAGGACTATCCCATTCCTGGCAGACCTACCTATTCCATATTCATTGAGAGTTAGCATAGATCTCTCTCTAAATGCTGTCAGGACAGGGGTCATCGTGATTTCCATGCTAGAATAGATCTGGAGCTGAGACATTTTTGTCTCTCTCCCATCTGTGCTGCTGTCTTCTTGCGGACCTCTCAGCTGATCATTGAAGCCTACAGTTCCACAAGCCACTGAAAGTTTGGTCAACCCAACACAAAACCCCATGGCTCGATTTTAAAAGATGCTGTAGTTTAATCCTCACTAAGGGCCAAGGGCGTTGCAGGGCTGCTCTCACCCACTGCCAAGGTGTCTTAGGCTAGGGGTTGAGGTCACAGTTCATTTAGACATTGGACTTTCTGCACTTTGGTGGTTTCATCCGTAAAATAGGGATGCCTGGCTTCCTCCTTCCCAATGGGGCTCTCTGCCAGCCGTTCAAACGGACTTGGTCAAACAACAATACCTTTGGAATTCTGAGAGGAAGGGCACCAGCCAAGCACCAGGCACGAACTATTCTTCTTGTGTTCTGACTGTGAATGCACGTCCACCCTTCAGCGTACCTCCTGAGTCGTGTTTTGTTGTCCTTTCCCCAATCTTTATTTTCTTGATGCCTTTCTACAGCTGAGGGTCTGGAAGTATGCAAGTCTCCTGTACCTGCCTTGGGTTCCCTCTGGATTAAACACACGTTGTTTCAGGAGACCTTGTATAACACTTTGTCCTGCAAAATGGTCCTTTGCATAGTCCAATCAACTTTGATATGCGAGTAGATTAAGCCCGGGGTAGGAATCCGGTTTATACTATATGTTGTTTAGCAGCAATCTAACAATGGCTATCTTCTCGAAACAAATGTCTGCTGGTTCCTGCAAATGAAAGTCGATAGACCTTCAAAAGGAAATTTGTCCCGATGGGGTCTTTTGTATTGAAAGCCCTGTTGGTAGATTTATTCATTGTGCAGGTTCGTTCCCTTAACAAGTCAGTTATTCATTGGGCATTGCTTGAGGGTGTGTGGAATTTATGGTCATAGTCCTGTAATCAGATATTTTGTTATAGAGAGCTTTGCCACTGTGGAAAGTTTGAATAAATCAGTATGCAGCAAAAATTGATCCTCTCACAATCTATTTCTGCCCTCAGCTCCTGCTTTAAGAGAATTTTCCCCCTTCTTGAACCATGCTACTAAAGCCTTTGCGTGTTCGTGCTCTGGTCAGCTCTATCGAAGCTATGCATTAGTGCACATGCCCAGACATATGCACACATTTATGCACGTTTTCTGGGCATGGTTTTTGTTCTGACCATGCTTGAGCTACACACTGTTGCTATTTTCCCAGCCAAAAAAAAAAAAAAAAAAAAGTAGTTTTTCTCTATCACCTGACTTAAGCATCTGGAAGTTGGAAAGTACTGCCTGAAAAGGCTTTAATCAAATGCCAGTGAAGAAAGGGAAATCTGATTTTAAGTAGCTGCACTGATGCCTTAAGTAGTAAAGAGCTTGGCCTGCTAATCTCCACTTCTCAGATGTTGTTCTACAATCTGATCAGCCCTATTGAACTGAAACAAGGGTTAATTGCTGACAAAAAAGCTCCTCACCTTTGTGCGTGCAAAGGAAAGGGCCAGAGTGAGCACCTTGTACTTGGAGCTTAGCGCAAGCTTGCCATGCGTGGGCAATGGTAAGGGACTTTGGTTCTTGCACGTGTCCCAAGAATATCTCTTAATGGAAGTAAAATTACAGAAGAGGTTATGATTTTTTACGGCAGAAATCAGGCATGGGAGGAGAGAAAAAACCTCTGTAACCCAGCAGCCTGTAGAGCTGTTGTCTGTTAGGTTGTCGGTGATGCTAAATGTGTAAAAGGCAGTGAACCTCTTCCCTGTGAGCAGGGCCGGGCTGTCTCGGCACTTACACTTGGGATGGAGCTTGGCAGTGATACGGTTTGTTAATGGTCTGATGTGCTGTCCGCCATGCAAGTGTTCCCCCAGGCACAGCGTCTTTCTGGGGAAACTCTGGTGGCTCTAGGGGTGGGTTTCAGTTTAGGAAGAGTGCGTGACAAAGGACATTTAGTGCCTGGTCTGCGCTGGTGAGTGCAGCCAGCCCGAAAAAGCCTAAGACTTCATGGTAAGGACCATGCGGATTATGTCAATAGAGCATGTGGGTAGAGAAACGCAGTGGGTCTCTGAGCTGCCCACATCTCAGAAGAGGAAGGAGATGCGACCCAGCACTGCCCTTCCAATCACCCATCTTAGCGCTTACAGGTCAGCCGTGAGGGCAAGTGAAGGAATAAGTAAATAACGAATGTACGTTTGCTGCATATTCTGAATGCTTAAAAGAATAACATGAGCAATGTTAAATATTGTCTGTCCTGTGTGACTTTTAGATATGTTAATAGAGATAGCAATGCCATTGGGAGTTCCAGATCTCCAGATGGAGACGATTCTGCTACCAGCAGGAGAGATGGTGACAGTCAGAAGTGCAGCAAGGCTGGGAGGGCAAGGGGGAAGCTGGGAGAGATCCCAGCACAATGCCGGTTAGCTGGGGGATCCATTTAAGTAGGATGCATGGAAATACCAGGAAGGCGCCCTTTGCAGTGAGTTAGCATGCTTGTAGATGTACACAAGGCATCCCTCAGGGACCACGCAAGAGCCTGTCTGTGAGCAGTGCCTGCAGGCATGGAAGTGCCACTGGAAGGGGAGCTTTAGGTAGCAAACCCCCAGATGCGGTAATCTCAGTCCAGAACCTGACCCTCTACCAAGACCGAGGAAGATGGTGTGGTGGGTTGGAGGAGGTGTTTTTCAGAGGTTCCTTCCAACCTCAGGCATCTGTGAATCTGTGAAGATGGACATGAGTACTGCAGACTTTGATGCCCCCACTGGATATAGCCGCCCTCAGGAGCTGCTCTTTGGCCTGTATATGGTGAGAAGAAGGCCTGCAGGGTATTTAAAGGTGTCCTGGGAAAAGCACTGAAGTGTCTTACAGGTCAAACTCCAGAGTGGGACTGTATGACAACACCCTTTGGGCTCGGTATGTCAGAAGCGGGGAAATCTGATGGGCATTGAGGTCTGGGGGCTGAAATCTGAGGGTGTTGAGGTGTTTTCAGTGAGAGCAAAACCTCCTCTTACTGGGTGAGACAGCCTTCCTACCCCTCAAGAAGCAGAGACTGTCCTTGCCCTGTGTTGGGACAAAGCCCTGGTTTGACGTCCTGTTGACTTAATCCCACTGTTCCAGACAAGTGGTAAGTCCATACCTCTTCATCTCTCTGGAGTCTTACACTGTTTTTTTGGCTGGGCTGTGGTCAGTGGCAATGCCACAACATCTTTGATCGGAAATGTGGACACACCTTGCCCTAAGATGTGATACTTAGCTTGTTTTACTTCCGTCACTGAAGCCTTGTTGTGATTCTGTGATTGTGTTGCGAATAGCTTTCTCTGTTGTCCTGGGAAAAGCCGAGCGTTCTGGCTTGTTCTGCAGTTGAGGAGATTTCTCTGGGATGTGGAAAGGGAGGATCCTCCACCACAAGTTGCAACGGCTCCTTCTTCCTGGTTCTGTGGGGCTGATGGCTGGTGGGTCCCTCCCTTCCTTGGTCTGGCTTTTGGCTTCCAATTAGTAGCAAAGATTTTCACCAAAGGACCTCTAAGACCATCCTGGAGTGACCGTGAGGATAGCACCAGAGCACCAACAGCATCAGGTATGATGTGGGTCGTAGTGCTGAAGATGAGGAAGACGGCTGGTAAAGCTGGTAAAGCTGGCTGTGATTCCTACCAGCTCCCAGCATGTGCAAGGACTGTTTCTTGGGTCGGAGCTCATCTTAAAAGGTTCAGGGAACTGAAACACCTTTCTCTTCCCTATCTTGAATAGGTCTCAAATGTGTTTACAAAGGAGCTCGCCACAATGATTTCCATTTTGTGTGGTGAGGGGAATGTGGGACAAAGCAGTGATTTTTCTCACCTCCCTTCCCTGTCCCAAAAGGGTGGTTGGATCTAAATAGGACACGACTCTTCCCAGTCCTGGAGCTGGGTCACCAGGCTCTACTTGATTGCAAGTGACAGCGCTGGGGAGTGATAGGAAAGCTGGCGCTAAATACAACTGCCGTGCACAACTAAACGCGTTGGATGCTCCACACCAGACACGGCTGCCTTTCACGTGGACTGAAAAGTCTTCCTGCAACTTCCTGCACTCATAAACGCAGTTTACGAACCGCAAGGTGCACAGCATGCCGTAGTGATGTGCTTGTTAAAACCCCAGCCGCCCACCTCAAATTACAACCCAAATGCTGTGTTTGTTTCCCACTTACTTAATGCCGACCCTCCGAAGTTTTCTTTTAGCCCTAAGCCCTTTTGAAGTCGCTGTTGATTACAGAGCAGACGGCATAATCTCCCTGCGGAAGTTATTTGTGCGAGGGAGGAGGAGGGGGCAAAAATGAATCAACCACCCTAGTGCAAATGCCAGAAATGGGGTGGAGAATTAACGATGCTGTTCAGCCATACTTTCCACTCAGTGGCCCATCCTGCCACTCAGATGTCCTTTTCTGAAAGTGACGGTCTGATTGCTACAACTCCTTAGACAGTCAGAGAAGAGGTACTTGGAAGGGGGGTTTAGCTGCGCAAATTGGCTTCTAGTCTGGAAGGTGACTTGGGTGGTGTAATTGTTCTGTCCAGCCGCCAAGCCCTGATCAAATACTGGCAGCTGGGGCTCTGCCTATACCCTTATTTTCTCTATTCTTGCAGCAACCAGCCTGGCTGTTTCCTGGGTCATCAACAGGGCGAATCATTTAACGTCATTGTGCTTTATTCCTTCCCAAATTATTGACAAAGACTGTCTGCTGTCTCTGAGCTTTTCTTGATAAGCTTTTTTAGGCTTATGTCACTTGGTCACCGTGGGTTGTACAGCACTGAATATGAGCATGGCCAATGTAGAGCTCCTGAGCACAGGGGCAGCTGGTTGGTTTATAGCTTGAATTAGGTGGAAAGTGAAACATTGGCAGAGATGGGGCCAACATCGGGTGGTCTTGGGTTTGTGCTTCATCTCCAGCTCAGCCCGGTCCCTCTGTGAAGCTCCTGGAGCGCTGTTGCCATCTCTGGACTATAAGTTTCTTTGCACCCTTTTCTAGGTACACCCAGCCTCAGGAAAATTTGGATTGGGTGTTCATGAGGTTAGGGAAGTTAGTCCTCTTTGCTACCATGGGTTCCAACTCTTAGTTGGAGCTTCCTGGTATTACTGTGGCAGAAACAGTGAGGGTTGGAGAGGCCTAGGCTGACAAAAAGTTGGTATGCAAACACCTGAATTTTCTCTGTGGAAATCCAACAGCAGTTTCAAAGCTTGAAATTGTTTGGGTTGTTGTTTTTGTTTTTGTTTTGTTTTGTTTTTTTTCCTTCTTTCTTTGGAGACAAGGACTCTTGCTGGTGAGTTTTGCCTTCCAGATATTCTTGACTTATCCATTGCAGGTACTGGATGGCAGCAGTATTTGGGTTTTGCCAAACACTAGCCATAAATAGGTTTGAAATGGTAACAGCACAATTCCTGGCATTTCTGCACTGGTGTGATAGACAGGCAGAACTGGGAAGTGGAGGACATCATCCCAGACCAGACCAGTGCACCAGCTGCTGATTAATGGTTGTTTCCCTTTATTTCATAGAATCTGTAGCAGAGACTCCAAAAGGGGTTGAGTCTGAGTAAAACATTACCTATTTTTCCCCTTGAAGAAGAAAAGTTTTAACACGGGTAAATATTCAAGGTGAGAGAACAGTGAGGAAGCCTGAGTAAATATGATAAGGCCAAATGCAAGGTCCTGCACATGGGCCAGGGCAATCCCAAGCACAAATACAGGCTGGGCAGAGAATGTATTGAGAGCAGCCCTGAGGAGAAGGTCTTGGGGGTGTTGGTTGATGAGAAGTTCAGCATGAGCCAGCAAATGATCTTGGGCTGCATCAAAAGCAGCGTGGCCAGCAGGTTGAGGGAGGGGATTTTGCCCCTCTGCTCTGCTCTGGTTAGACCCCACCAGGAATATTGTGTCCAGCTCTGGAGTCCTCAGCACAAGAAGGACATGGACCTATTGGGGCAGGTCCAGAGGAGGTCACGCAGATGATCAGAGGGCTGGATCACCTCTGCTGTAAGGACAGGCTGAGAGAGTTGGGGTTGTTCAGCCTGGAGAAGAGAAGGCTCCAGGGAGACCTTAGAGCCCCTTCCAGTATCTGAAAGGGGCCTACAAGAAAGCTGGAGAGGGACTTTTTATAAGGGCATGTAGCGATAGGACGACAGCTAATGGCTTCAAACTGGAAGAGGGGAGATTTAGATTGGATCTGAGGAAGAAATTTTTCACTCTGAGGGGGGTGAGACACTGGCCCAGGTTGCCCAGGGAAGTTGCATAGGCCCATCCCTGGAAATGTTCAAGGCCAGGTTGGATGGGGCTTTGAGCAACCAGGTCTAGTGGGAGGGGTCCTTGCCCATGGCAGGGGGGATGGAACAAGATGATCTTTAAGGTCCCTTCCAACCTAAACTATTCTATGATTCTATTGTTAACAACATGGCAGTTAGTAGAGGCTCTGACTGAGGCTGAACATTGTTGTTCTCTGTAAAATCAACTTTTTTTAAGGTCTCTTTCCTTCTTATTCCAGGAGTGGAGGTGGGTTTCACCTGTGTGCCTTCAGAGTTTCTTTTCCTTCTAGTTAATCCTTGCAAGTACTTTGCTGTGCCAACATCTCCAGCGTGTACAGGGGTCTGAATCCCTGCAGATCTGTAATCAATGAAATATCAGATCAAATATTAATCAACAATACATGCCAGGGCTTGTTGTCTGACTCAGTGGCACGGTGCAACTTGTTGCCACGGGGCTAAGCTCTCTCTGTCTCTTCACCTGCGGCTTAATCTATTTATTAGTAATAGTCCCTGGTCCATGCTGTCCCCTGGATAGTGCTTGGCATTGCCTTGGTGATAACTGAATAGTATGGATGGTTGTCAGACAGTTCTTGTGCCCAGGCTCTGTCCCTGTGCTTTTCAACACTATAGTCGCAGACAAAAAATGTCACTATCAAGCCAAATAATAATAAATAATCGGTGTCCAGGAGAAAAAAAAGAAAAAACAATATGAGACGGGAGCCACTGACATCAGTGTCTAGGCTTACAGGGAGGTGGTACTCACAAACCACATCTCAGGACAACGCTTTACATGTAGCGTGGGGTGTGTCAAACAGTAACCTAGCGTGGATTTGCATTCGGTGGCTTGGCCCACCACTAGTCGAGGTCAACGTGTTGCACAGTGTAGTGCGGCATCTCAGATGAGTCTCCAACATAACGTTGGCCCATCTGGGCTGCCCTCCTGAATCCGCTCTTGCCTTTTGATGGAGGCTCGTGGCTCACAGGGTAACACCAGTCCAGCACACACACAGCGGAGTCAGACAGACCCGGCAGCACTTTTTCATCCAAGCTTCAGTGACTTTCAATAACCAGGAAGGATCTTGGCTCCTCCTTTGCCCCACTTCTCAGTAGTGATGAGGAAACACACCACTGACTTCCCTGAGCATCTGTTTCACCCGTGGCATGGGGGAAGTGATTTTCTTCACTGCTGTACTGATTGGAAGTCGAACTGCCTTCAATCCTGTGTTGATTATGTTCCTTGGAGCATTGAGTCTCCTGCAGGCTCTGAGAGGCTATAATGCATGAATGCCAACCTGTAACCCAGCAGAGTCTTCGAAATCATATTTTCTTGTGAGACAAAGCCTGATAATTTCTGGCCATTCAAAGCAGTCAGGAACATCCTAAATTGTGTCCTCTGGGCTGGATTCCAATGTCAAGTCTTTTGTGTTTCAGACTCTCCTGTATGATTATTGGAGCAGGGGGATGGAGTCAGTACTTGAGCAATCAAGGACCATCCACCCCCTTTTCTCCACTACTATGGCATTTTGCTGAACCCCAGGGTACTTTCTAATCCTCTCCGCCTCTTGCGCTGTAGTTAGGGCCCAGTAAACTAAACAGGGATGGGACACAGATCCAAAAACTGCCGTGCATTTGTGCAGCCTGTTTGATTTTTAGGACACACCCTGATGCGTTTTCTGTCCTCCTCAGGCAGCACTCTCCCATCCCAAGTCTGGCCACAGTTCAGAGGACAGCCTGGCCAGGGACTGTTCCCTGGAGGGACATGGTCACCTTCTTCTGGTGGGGAGAGGGGTGGAACCTCCAGCCATACAGTGACCTTGTGTTAATTGCAAACCAAGCGGCAGCACATGGGCTGAGCTCCGTGGAGATGCCTATCTGGGGGCTCTTCTCTGTACTATAACATCACGCTGCAACAATCAGCCACTTTTACAGCTCCATAGATCACCGGATAAAAAACACATTTAATTCTACGGTAAGGTCACTTTTTAGTTAAAAGGGACAGAATGGATTTAATTTATAAGCCTCTCCAACTTTATGGCTTGCATTTAGAGTTATATCTATTATGTAGTGCCAAACACGTATTATAAAAATTGATTCCCGGTTTCTCCTCCCAAGATTTGCTGTGTCAGGTGGATTCTGATTACCCTTCTGTTTGCTTCAAGCCAGCAGATAGACTGAGGTAGATCTAAACGTCGGGGATGACATCCGTGACTGCAAAATGCAAGTTTAAAGGGGATGAAACTGGCCCAGATCTATTGCTGGGTGGGTGGGAATGAACATGATTTCTACCAACATACAGGGTAGGAGGACAAGGCTGTGGTCTGCAGGGGAAAGTGCAAGTCAAAGCGATTGCAAGGTGCAAGGGGTCAACAGGTTAGCTGATGTTACTGTCTTTGTGGGGGTCCGTTCATGGCAATGTGATGTAGACACAGCCTCTAAATTCAACAACAAATTTCAGACAAGAGAAGTAAAGTCCAGAGGAGGTCAGAGGGAAGAATCATTATTTTTTTTCTTCCAGAAAAGCTTTTAAACATTTCCGAGGGTCTTAACAGTGGTGAGAACGGAGGGTTGGAAAGAGACTATTGAAGGGAAGAGAAGGAATAGGGTGGTAACAAGAGGAAGCAGACCAAATTTGTCACCTGATCATCACTCCCTGCATCTCAACAGCTGGTGCTGTAGCCACATCTTGGCTTTGTTTGATTTAAGTGGTCTCTTTGCAGAACGATGAACACCAGAGAGGGGGAGACAGAGAAAGTCAGCACTTGTGAGGCCAGAAGGAATCATTATAATCTTCTGTTTGAGCTTCTGTGGGCAGGGATGGTAGGTTCATCCCAGGATGACTTGGGGTAGGAATCAAGCCAACCTGTTAGAGAGATGTTGCACCTTGATTTAGAGGCTTCCAAGAGATGATGAATGAAGCATGTTATACAAGTGAAGGAGAGTTGAGACGCGGCTCTGAAAGGAATAGGGAGCCTGGCTCCTCCTTGGAGCATCTCTATATCACAGTCCACCCACCAGGAGGGCAGCGAAAGGGGGATCTGCCTCCCTCTCTTGCAGCTGTGTTTCTCAAGCAACGGTTTTCTACCGCTGTGATTAAGTTGTGCTCATAAAATTCATAGCAAACACTCTGGACAAGCTGTTAGCTGCCCTTTAAAGTTGAGGAGGGGAGAATTGAACCGCATTTGCCTATATACAGTCCTGGCCATGCTTGACTGAGTGACTGCAGTAAAGCTAGAGCTATAAATAAAACACATGTGCCTCTGTCCACTATGGTAATCTCCTGAGAAGATGTCATTTGCTTCAGGACTTCAGTGAAATATCTGTATTTTCAGCTTCCATTTATATTAATCAGGGTTTTGGGTTTTTTTTTTTTTTGTTGGGTTTTTTTGATGGCCTTTTTTGTTCGGTTATTTATTTATTCTTTGCTTTAGTGCAATGAGAACAAGGTAGTACAGGACACCCCGTCTAAAATAGCAAGGTGAACAAGGTGTTAAGGGACACTTGGACCAAAACAGCAGGCAGTGGTGAGGAGCTAGCACGGGTGCCAGGCAGGGGTGAGGAGGGACTGCACGTTCCTTGAAGAGCGTCCCACCGTGGCGGTGGCTGCTGTTCCTCCTTGTGGGCTGGAGGCATTCTTCACTGAAAGCCGCGTCCAGGTTGGGTTTAACTGTGAATTGCACAACCTTGTTTGAGAGTTGCATGGGCCTGAATGGAAAGGTCCTGTGCTGTTCATCTTTGCTCACCTAGGTACGAAACATGGCCAAAATAAAAAATTTGAAAATTGTGCAACTGGATCCCTTCAAATCTTGAGTTGCTTAGAATTATGTTTTATTTATTTATTTATTTATTTATTTATTTAAATCTGGAATTTGGAACTATGGTCAGCCTCTCCAGCTTGTTTCAGGAATGACAGCTGGGATTTTTTTATTATTTTTTTTTTTTAAATTGCTACTTGTACTTATTTTTTAATGTTACCTGCCTTTTATAATTGCATAACTTGAGGAATTCTGATTTCACAGAAGAATACCAGGTATCACAAGAGCTGCCACAGGGGTGTCAGGGTCTGAGGTCAGAGGTACGTCCAAAAGGACCAGGAGATTACCAAACAGTAATAAGGACAGAAAACAGTCTCCATGGGGAGTGAAATATTTGCCTCTGCATCTTTTCTTTCGGTCTCCAAGGAGCTCTGTCTCTCTAACAGCAGCATCTTATAAGCTGAAAGGAGCAGTTCACAGGGAATGAAGATCTCTCTGGCACTGTAGCCACATTTATCAGCATCCTGGCTCGAAAGGGCATGTCCTTTAGGTTCATTGTGCATGTGGAGACGGAGTCTTATTTTTAGAAGCTTAAAGTTAAATTTGCCTAAAATTAGACAATTGAAATGTGCCAACAGGAACGTTGGACGTGAAAGTGAGATTTAAATGTGAGGTAGAGGTTGAGAGTCGGACCTCAGTGGAGAAGGATCAAAGAACCCTGCCCCTCTGCTGTAAATGCGCATGTCGTAGCCTTGCTGGAGAGGGTAGTGACTGCAAGAGGAAAGTGAAGGTGTCATTGATGGGAAGAGACATCATGGGATAATGTAGACGGGAGAGGATTAAGGGTCACTGTATTCCGAATGACTGTTTCTCTGGATTGAGATTTGCTCATGTGCAGAGATTACTGCTTTGGTAAAAGGGGGCAGGAGGTGGTTCAACAAGTTTGTTTCATCGATCCCAGCTACCTCCACCTCGACATCAAGACGAAAGTAATGTGGAAAGGAATTAAGTGCATGAAGAAGAGGTTTCTGCCCCCAGTACCATAGTGCTCAACAACCCCCAGAGATTTATCAGGAGTCTGAGACTCAGAGAAGAAAGAGGAGGACTCCAAGAGAGTTCGGTAAGGATAAGGTAGAGACTCGCTGGTTTGAATGTGACCTGGCGTGTTAACATCATGCTATATCTTACCAGGACGAGGTTGCCGTCTGGAATTTGCCCTGGACTCCTAAAATACCTGTATTCTTGAGAATAAGGAATTAGAGATGGAGGACACAAGTGGAAGCAGTCTCTCCTGCCTGCAGAAGGTAGCTGTCAGGTCTGTAGGCTGTCACATAAGTTCTTGAGCTACTGGGGACTTTAGTGTAAGGTTAGACCAGAAGACTTTCACCTTGTTCCTGGTGACTCACCAAACACCTGAGAGAAAACAGCAAGGGGGCATCTCACAGGATATAGAAATACATTAATGCAAAGGCCCCCTGTTGCGCGCAACTCTATAGATGGAAACTGCAGAGGTGTGAAGATGTTTCTATCTCTACATTAAATGTAGGAGGACAGAACTAGAGGGCCACTTCCCAAAGCCAGCTGCCTTCCTAGCCAACTCCAGCTCAACAGTAGCAGAGGGATTGTCTTGTTATTCATATATGACTGACTGTCAAGGACAATACTTTTTCCAGTGGCTAGAAACTTAAACCTGGCTATATTTTTTTTGCCAAATCAAGCCTGTTTATTCTCATGGCATCACTGCCTTTTAGTTTGAAAAGTCTTTTTTCCCCTGATGCTTCCTTCTCAGAATTTAAGTGTAACATTTTAATCTTCTGTTCACCTTTATTTGCAAGGACAAATATGCCGGTATCTTCTGGTAAGTCTTATGTTCTCCCAGTTGTCTTAGTCATCTTTCTCTGCAACTCTGTCTCACTGTGATTTGCACCCGAGCCCAAAAAATTGGTACAATATTTAGATATGGCTGAAGATAATGTCATCCTTATATTTGGAAATCTGGAAATATCTTCCCCCAATGCATTCTAGATTGACACGTTTATACGCAACCTGTACCTTTGTCTTCTGCTTTTTTCTGCTCCATGGGAGTCACTTTACTCTTACAGCTTTTAGCTGTGACACTATTACTCTTACATTAAACCTGGGGAGATTGAGACAGAGGCAAAAAAGTGACTTGGCCTTCGTGAAGGAGCTTGTAAGCCTTGCCAAAAACATCGCTAAGGAGAGAGGTTCTTCAGGCCTCAACACCAGGCTGCTGTGGACATCAAGGCTTTGTCCTGCCGTGACTTCCCTCCGACCCCGATGAAGTCTAGGTTCAAATGCCTCCTTGTGGGCAGAGGCTGCCTCTACCAGGCGGACATTATTATAAGGAGACCGGTTGTTTTTCCTGCTCCTCAGCCTACATCCCCCCCTCCCTTCTTTGCCGGGCAGGGGATGAATGGGAAGAGAGAGGCTCTGAGTGGACTCTGTTCTCCAAGGCCAGTCGCTGCTGAATTTCAAATAACTCCCCAAACAAAACCCAAACAAGCGGGCCGTTGTGTTTCTCTATCTCCTCTCTCTTTGGCCTTAGTCACCAGGCTTGGCAGCACCTCTGCTCTTCTGTGGCTTGTCACATGCTAGGCGGGGAGGATGGGCTGCTTTTTCGTTCTTTCTTCCCCCGGGGGTCCGAAACAACAGAGCCCTTTGCCTTGTTTGCTTTGCTGGGGCAGAAGAGAGGATGGGCTAGAGGAAGGAGGAGGATGGTGTAACCCCCCCCTCGGCAGGGTTTTTGGTCAGCCGCAAGGTGAAGGTTGGTATCTTCAGAAGAGCGTCTGCTGCCAGCCACCCTTGTCCTCTGACTCCCTTGTTCTGGTGGTGTCTGGTCTCTTCTCAGAGGGTGATGGGAAGATGCTGGCTGCACAGAGATAGAGGGAGAAGGTGCTGTCCAGTGCCCAGGGATGGTGGCTTCCTTGGTGTCCTGGGGGGATTCAGTAGCTGGCTGGGGTTTCCTGGCTGCAGAAAGCCATTGGTGCCACTGGCTCAGCTTTTGTCCTAAATGCAGGTAGTGGTGAAAGGGAGCAGCGGGACAAACCTAGCTGGGAGCCGCGGTTTCGCTAGGGTGCTCATCTTGAGACATCTGGGGCAGACGTTTTTCCCCTGACACTGGTGTGTATGGTGGGGTGGGGAGGACAGGAGAAGGGAGCAGAAAAGGAGAACACACAGCTCCTCTGATCACCTCTGCACCGCTGCTCTCTGGAGTGGTCTGGGGCATGGCAGTCGTGGAGGGAATGCCAGGCCAATTCACGTGATCTGAGCAGAAAGTGTTTTTAGGGGTCTTGAGACCCCTAAGCCCCCTCCATTCGTGATCCAAGACAGGACTTGAACTCCTTTGACCTGTAGGGAGAAGGATCTCTCCAGACAGCGTGGTGGGGTCAAAGCTACTGCAGACTGGGACAGCTTCTTATGACCTATCAATTTTCAGCAAACCAAACCTGATAGATTGGGACAGTGTAGTCTGTTTTCTAGGGTGGGGGGAAAAAAAAAAAAAAAAAAGTGTGGATTTAGCACCATTTCTTTATCTTGTGTCTTAGACCAGAAAAGCCCTCTGTGTAAAACTCACTCAAGATGCACCGCGAGTACTTGGCAGCATATTGCGGTGTTGTTCGCTCTGCTGTGCTCAGGCACAGGTCTCGATTCAGCCTAGCTTTGACTGGATGAGAGGGGCTGCTCATCCTGGCAGCCCGCTTGGCGTGTGCTGACTTCCAATGGCAGGACATGACCCTTTGCTTGTGATAAGGGATATTAACTCCTGACCTAAATGGGGCAAAAGAGACCTGAAGTTTAAGGAAAGCTTGTTCCGCTGGTCCAAACAAAAGCTAGCCCACTTCTGCCTGTGATCTATTGACCAGAAAGAGAAAAATCATTGATAGCCTTCCTGATTGTCCACGTGGAAGAGCTTAAGTGGTAGCTGGTGCCTTTGCAAACTCAGGGGATGGGTCAGCAGAAGGGAAGCTAACTCTGCCTTGTGGATAAATAGGAGTCTTCCTTCTGCGAGGCTCATCACAACTGCTTTTTTATGGGAAAAACAGCATGCTGCGGTTGTTGCTAATCACCGCCGCTGATTGGGTCATGGGGCTGTCAGAAAATACACAGGCAAGCTATAATTGTGGGGTTTCTGCTGATGCCCAGTCTCTGGGCTAAGCACAGGAATCTTTGGGAGAAATTAAATGGCCTCGTTCTGCCTGAGGACAAACGTGAACATAAATGTCTCTTCTGGCATTATACATATATATATATGTATGCATGTATATATATACAAAATATATATCAAAAAACCCAAAATGCAAGATGTTTTATGAAGAATGACCTAGGCTTAGTACCATCTCAGTGTTTCTCTCAAGCTGAAGAATCGATCCTGAAAAAATCCTTGAGAATGGTGCTCGGGACCAGTTGATTTTTACATCTATTGGTATGTATCCGACACCGATTTGCCGGGCTGAGCTGGTGCCTCTGACTGTGGGATGCTCCGCTGTTTTTGAAAGGGTTTGGCTTTTTCCAGTTATGCTCAATACTCTGATTTTGAGAGGGAGCTCCCATTAATACATCTTCTTATATATTCTTACATATGATCTTTATAGCTAACTATATATATGAAATAGGGAACACCTCCAAGGAGTCTGTTACTGCTAGGCAACCACTTCAAATCCAAGGCTGCAAATTGTTACTCAGTCTATGACAGCTCTCTTAACCCCTGAGCTCCCCTGCTGAAACTGGGGGAAAAGACGCATTTTGAAATGAAGGTGAATCTAACTTGTTCCAGAGGCAAAGTTCAAGTCATTTCAACGTGGATGCTCTCCAAACTGATTGGGGAAAAATAACAGATAAGGGTAGTCATAATTACNTCTTTCTTTCTTTCTTTCTCCTAAGTCCATTGGGAAAACACTTTAACTTTCTGTGAACAAATTTGTTCATTCATTACAGCTTATCTCTGAACGAATTTTTAGTCAGTGATTTTTTGCCAAACTCTCTTGGACTGCTATATATTCATGATGCCTTCAGTTGAATTCTATATTAAATTATATTTGATAAAATATAGATCTTGAATTTTACTCAGAGTGGTTTAAGTGAGTCCATATATAACATGTACAGGCAGTTTTCCAAGCTTTTTTAGAAAAAGATGAGATAACTTGGTTATATACGAACCCTTCCAGATACAGATGTTGGGATTTCTGAAGTCTTATTTCAGTCTTGGGTGCGTGTGTGTCTATGTCTTTCTCCACCTATGTGCTATACACAAATACGTACATTTCATTCTGTTTCTTTTGTGAGCAGCTGACCAGAACAGAAAGACGACAAGTGCTGAAGAGTAGATAACAACAAATAAGGTAGCTTTTTTTCAGAATGTCCCAGGCCCAATGGTCCTGGAGAAGCTTGCTATGGAGAACGAAATCTTTAACTGCTGTCTTTGAGGGTCCTGCTCCTCCATCGTGACCTCCTGAACCGCTGAGAGGTTGAGATCCCTCAGCCTCTGTTCAGGTCCTTGTCACCAGAGGGAGGCAAGTGGATGCCTTGGGAAATGAAACAGTTGACCTACAACTCTTTTGATGATGAACATTTTTCCAAATGTTTCACTAATCATCAAAGTGTTAATGAGTAATCAACAATATAAGCTACCAGCAGCAAAGAAGAGACAGTATATTCCTCTTACAGCTGCAAATTTGTTGCCTGCTCCTCCTCCTAACCCCAACCCAGGCTCACCAGATTTATGAAATCTGGAGATTCTCCATCTGTAGAAGGAGATTGATAAGAGAAAATATCAGATGGTGGTCAGAGGCAAATGGCTGGGATAATAAGGAATTTGGAAGATTTACAGAACATGTTGTTGAAGGCTGCATGAGAATCAATTTCTGAAAATGGGATATGAAAAAAGCTTCTTGGATTAAAAAAATAAAAAATAAAAGTGTAGCAAGGCACAAGCTGTAGAGCTGCTGGAATGGCGACAGCATTCGCCTTTTGACTTTTCATGTACCTGGAAAACAAAGTTCTCTTTCACGACAGTGACTTTTCCATTACCTAAAGCTCAAACATTAAAAATATATGCTTTTATCTAAATACTGCTGTCCTAAACAGCCTTACTGCTAAAGCTGAATGTGTGAAGATTAAAAGCACTGCTTAAAAGTTACTTACGTTACTAATTACTATTTGTCATTAATGGCCAATCAGAGTGTGAAGAATGACTTTGTATCTTTTCCTCCCATGACCAGTACTAGTGAGTCCCGCTGGCTTCTTACTCTTATGAAGGATTTTCCTTCTATCCATCTTAAATAACTGCCCTTGTAATTTCCCGGAGGATCAGCCAGAGAGGTTGAAGTTCTTTGCATTCCTTTTCTTCTCGATGTGCATTGTTGATACTTAGCATTTGTTTCCTGGGTTAGGAAAACAAGGCAAGCATAAAAAGTCGTGTTAGATTTTGATCTTGTTCGCTTGGATGGTAAGGCACCACCTCTTCCCTGCTCACCTAAATAGAGGTTTCCACACCCCACATAAGCAAAATCACAAGAGTTCCATATAAAGCATGTGTGGTCAGGAAAAACATCCAAAGGGAGGAGATTAATTACCTCATCTTTCATCAGATGGTAACATGCTCTTGCTCCAAGGCTTCCAACTCCCACACTTGTGAAAGGTGTTTTATAGCTAACATCAAAGCTGAGCCAGGGAATTCAAGAACAAAATTTTGATCGGTAAACTCTTTCCAAGGCAAGACTTTCCATGAACCCAAGCTGTCTGAAAGGATAACTCAAGATTGCCACTGGCCAACTCCAACTTTATCTGTTTGTCTCTCTTTATGAACAGTGTTAACCCATGGTTGAAAGCCTGATGAGAAGAGGTGGCTTGGGAATTTACAACAACTTATTATTGTCCATTTGCACATCCCTCTGCACTTCTCCTTTCACCTAATGCTTTCCCTACAGGTGGTTAAAATGAACTAAAAGCCGCAGCTGGAGTACCAATATCCCTGAGTTGCTATTATTGTTGGTGGCTTCAGTTGCTTTAAGTGCCCAGGTAATTCTGGAGGAGAAGTATGGGCCACACTTTGTCCACCTGTTATGTGAAGGTGGACCAGTGCAGCTTCTCCATGGAGTTACAGACTGATTGCCTCTTATCCAGGCTTGCCTGAATGTAGCTCCCCATACAGGTAACGGACATCCAAGTTAAGCACTGGTAAGCACTTGGTCACAGGTCCTATGAAAGTCACTCCCCAAAACTCTCATAAGCATGTGGATGCCTTGGAAACCCTGCAACCTAAATATCAAAGCCACCAAGGACTTCCCCAATACAGAAACCACCAAGTCTGTGATATTGAGTTTGTGTACCAATAGGGACTCCTTGATCCACCTCTTTTCTTTACGATGTACCAGGTCTCCTCATTCTCTCTGCAGGGAGGGGATCCCTTTTAAGCTGAGGTATGCCTTGATCCCTGAAAGCAGCTCAAAATCTCTTGTGTCTGCTGCCACAGAAATTTCTACACTTTAAGGCCTCCAAGGATGCTGAGGATCCTGCAAAACATTAAAAGCAATTTCTTCAGTATTGACCACTTGCAAGAAATAGGTGTCCTGGATGAAGAATGGAAAAAGGTGCCAGACTGGATGGAGAAAAAGAGGTGACACAGACAAGAGACTTGATACTTCCCTTTTTGCCTATAACTCTCTCAAGGTTTGAGTCCCTCATGTAAATTCTGAACAGGGAATGAGGAAGAGAGCTTTTTTAAGTCCCAGTGGTGACAAGGGGAATAGACGCTCTTGAAGGTCACCAGAATGCTGACATTTGATAAGCAGCAGTAATGGAAAATTACAGATCTTGACCTCCTCTGGCACAGCAGAGGATGTACCAGCACATAACCATCCCGGGGGAGAGGAGCTGTGACTGCACCTGCCTCCAAAGGGCAAGGAGAGGACAAACGTCATGGAGGGCTGGAATTCCTAATGCTGCCAGACCAGACAGCGTCCTGTTGTCCTCGACTAAGGGTCACTGGGAGTCACTGCACTGAAGTCTGAATAGTTTGACCCTTCCGAGATAGATCCCCTTTTGTGATGACTGTCCGTTGTGGACATTCCTGCCCAACATGTGCATGTAAATGCTATTTATCTCCTTTTTATTTACTTTTTTAATCCTCTCCACTCACTTCAGAATGAGTTGGGTGTTCAACCTGGTTCTATTTCATACTCAGAGAAGTGGAAAATCAAAACTGTCTCCTCCGTCCTAATGCAGGTGGTAGGGCTGGTCCAATGTTTTAAGCAATCGATGTGAAGAGAAAGACTTCCTTATTCCATTTAGAAGTGACTCATTCCTGATGAGCCGTTCATAAACACCTCTCATTGCATAGCATCTCTGTCCACTTTTATCACTGCTGATGTTTAATTTTACCTCTAAAATCACATCACACGTCCCCATGTTGGAATAGTTTCAGGTTTATGCAATTACTCTATGTGGCCACAGATCTAATGAACCTCTGACCCACTCCTTTGCACTCTGACTGTGGAGTCTTCTCTGATCTGGGCTTTTCCCTGTGATTGCACTCATCGGTGGCCTTTCGTGACTGTGAAGACAAAAGATCTGCAATAACAAGCCCAGTAAGACAGAAGCAAGCTGCTCAATTCCTCCTAAGCCCCATGCTCATTGCTGAGCTGAAGAAACAATCAGTGGATTGCCTTCAGCTTGAGGAGGCTGAAACAGAGCGTCAGTGGGATTAGAAGGGCTTAGGGGTATTAGAATAATTGGTGGTACTAATTTCACATGCTGGAGACTTCCAGCTGAGTGAAGATACTGGAAGTTGCTGCTCTCTGCAGAGAGAGACGCGCGTTAGAAAAAAAGGAGAGGTAGCTGGATGATGCTCAGGAGGAGTAAAGAGATGCAGAGTGGCAATATAAAAGGATCCCAGTGCAACAAGATCTGTAGCTTTGGTATTAGATGAAAAAAAATACCCTAGAAAATGCCATGCATAAAGTTTGGTGGAAAGTGGCAACCCAGGGTTAAGGAGGAGGGGACTGAAGGCTTCATTTGGAAGTTGAGCTGGGGAAGGAAAGAGGAGGTACCACTGCATTTTCTTGATACCTGGGGAGAGATAAATAACCCCCTGCCCTGCCTTGTGTGTGAGGAAGCTGTGTAACCTGCTTGGACTATCTGATATCCCGTGTGCACCTTGATCTCAACCATAGCCTGAGAACAGGACACACACGTACCTGCCCATCTCCATACTGGGGCCACCAGACATCAGAGCTTGAACAAAGCTGAGACTGTGAAGAGAAAACATGCTGGGACTGGAAAGCAAGAGTAGGGATGAAATCGTTGAGGGAAAGGGTTTCTAATGTCCAAGGACAAGATGTATGTGCAGGCTCCATTAGGAGGTTGAAGGAGTTGTGTTGCTGACAGTGAAAAATAAGGAAGGATGCAATGGGCTTTTTAAGGATGGACCATTGAATTGTTTAGATAGGATGAAATAAATCTTTCCCTGGACTGGAAGCACATATTAAAGGGGACTAGTGTCCGGTTTGGGGTAAAACAAGACCAATTTTCTGTTCAGTGATTTTACTTTTTAGCTCGGCCTCTTCTAACTGCTGAAATTACCAGCATGTTGTGCAGAAACTGGTCACTCCCAGAGTGATCAGACCCATGTTTATAGTGGATGCCAAGGAATGGGATGCAGAGAGGCTCCTGCTTATCCTTATTGCTATAACACCCAAGGGCAGCCAACTTTGGTATTTGCCCCGTTGGAGGGTGGGAAGCGGAAAAGCGTAGAGGGGTCACACCTGTGGGGAGGAGCGGACAGGACAGGTGACCCAAAACTGGCCAACAGGGTATTCCATCCCATCTGCCTCATGCTCAGTATAAAAGCTGAGGGATCAAAGGGTCAGTCTCTTCCTTCAATGGCCGGTGTCCGAGAAGGATTCTGTCTGTTCGTCTGCCTTTGATTTCGATCCTGAATCCAGATCCAGAATCCAGTTGCCGTCCATCACCGCGTCCAGTCTGGGACTTCCCCAGTGTCTGCTGGTGATATGATCATCATCCTGTGAGCCTGATATGGTTTTGTGTATATTTCAGTATTTTCTTTTTATCTTATTATTAATATTTCATTAAAGTAGTTTTGTTCCTTCTAAACTCATAAGTCTCTTTCTCTCTCTCCCCCCTCTACTTGATGAGAATGGGGGAGACCCTCTGTCCTTCACCTCAGTGGCCGGTCCGGCCCAACGTGGGGTTCGAACCCACGACCCTGAGATTAAGAGTCCCATGCTCCCGAACCATAAAGACCAGCAAGCCCTTTCCCACTTCAGTGTTCCTGACTCCTGGACTCATGCTTTCCCCTCCTGTTACATGCAAAGATGGCCCCACACAAAAGGAAGCTCTTTACGGATTGCTCATCTTTCCACTACCTTCACATCCCTTCAGTCTCTAAGTGATTGCCTCCATCACTGTGTTCAAAAGGTGCCACTGTAATTAAAAATAAATGAACTGGAGTTTTGAAGATTGGTTATGGTCAAAAATTCTCAAGGTGTTATCGGAAGCTCTCTCAGGTGCCTGGTTGGTCAATCTTGTCCTTGTATAGAAGAATGCTATACATCAGGTTAGGTTTTCCTTAGTAGTCTTAAATGTGGTCTGTTGAGGGCCATCGAGGCATTTTCAGCTAAAAAATTCATTCCTGTGGCTCAGTCTTAAGATTTTTAAACATCCCGTCATTCCTCCTGCTCTCTTAATGTAGCGCATTGCAGTTTTGTAGCTCGTAGGGGTTTTTTTTCAGACAAAGTCTGTTTTTTTGAGGGCTTTCCGTGGTGGATGGGGCAAATTCTTAGTGGACCCTCCATAGCTGCACAATGCCAGCTATAGGGTAGACCATGCATTTTAGCCTTCCAGCCCTTTTGGTGTGTTTGTCCTTTTAGTACTAAGGACAGTAGAAGCTTCCTTGCTAGCCTTTGTCACCTGGTCCCCAGGAACACCCCTACGAGCTCCTCACATTTACTGACGGAAGAGTTCAGCAAGTAGGTGGTTAAATCCTGCGGAGGCAGGGAAGATTGTCTTCAAGGAGAGACGTGAATGCTGCAACTTTGTGAGCAAGACTTCTCCGGTTCCATCTTCAGGCAAGTGAGAAGCGATAGCATATGATTAACTTATGAAGTGCTCGCTGAGGCAACGTCATTAGTTCGAACAGGCCCTTGTGAAAATGGGAACTGCCAGAGCATGAATTTTTAACGTCTGGGCTGCATTAAGATCTAAACGTGACGGGGACTAAACTTAGAGCCTGAACTCAGAGAGCGGTGCTGCTATTTGCGGCAGAAGCCAGAGATGGGTTTAGGGGGAAAGTAGCTGAGTATTTTTAAGATACCCTTTGCATTGGAAGAAGCTTCACCATTTTTGGGCAAGTGTCAGCAGAAATTAGGCTAGTTTCTAGGGTATGAGCACACCTCTGTCTCTGCTTGGGGTGTCCACCAAGATAATTCTGTTTCTACCTTTAAATGTTTCCTTTCCATCCATCACTGCATTCACCTTTACTCCTGATGGTCTGTCCTCACCCACTCGCATGTGATCCTTGCTTGTCCCAGGTCGATTCTTTCCATCCTATGCTGAGTGCTGGTCCCTCCTCTTCACATTTTGCTTTGCTTTGCACACACACTCCCTCCATCCCATCCCCAGTAGGAAAACTCCTCTGCTCTGAAACCAAGAGCTGGCACTGGAGGGAAACAGCACTGTGCAACTTGAGTGATGTGGGAGATGGCCAGCTAGAGGCTGCCATGGCAACAGCTGGATTTCCTTCAGCCCCCCTCTGCTTACCTGGAGACCATATTAAAACGACAAAAACAAAAGAACCCTCTTCCCCTCAAGATCACCTCATTTTTTTCATGTTTCCTAATGTAAAACCCTGGCACCCCTGTTGCTGGTACAATAATCTTATGATTGTTGCTTGCACGTGGTAAGCAAAAAAGGGGTTGGTTTGCTTCCCCTTGGTGGTGAAGACCTTTCTCGGCACTTCTTGGTTTGTGATCTTTGAGCTGAGTGACAGAGCTGTGGTCAAATAACGTATTTGGAGATGGCTATGCATTTTGGGAGATGTTGCAGTTGTTCCATGCAAAAAGGCTTACTCGGGAAGATCTGGGGTTTGGGGTGTGCATGTGTGTAGGGATGTTTCCAGGAGAGGTCCCAGTGGTGTCGCTTCTCCTATGACAACCCAGAGGACAGGCAAGCCCAGCTGTTTGTCACAAGGTCATTACATCAGTTGTTGGTATCTTACATGTGTATGTAGACACGTGCAAGTCTACTTGGCATCAGGCAACACAGATGAGATTTTGACTGCTTCAAAAACAGGAAGAATTTGACTGATGTGCATCTTCCCTAACAGGGTCTGGCCCTTCATCTCGTCTGTTTTATTTTGAATAAGATATGATTGATGTGGTTTTTTTTTTCTCTCTCCCTCCTTAAATCCCTTTGTGGCTGTTTGCATTGGGAAACACCAAAATTGCGCGGAACATCAAGTGGAGAAGGAATTCCCCTGAATAAACAGGAAATTCACTCCAATTGCAAATTGATATTTAATGTTGCATCAGAGAAGAGTGACTGTCTGGGGATGTTTGTGCAGTGCAGTCATTCAGCCTGTGCCGCCGTATCCCTTCCCTGTGCCTATCAGCAGTAACAGTAAACTTGAATTTTTTGATTCCCTTATATGTCTCCAAGCCTGCTCCATGCTGCTTTTAACGTATGTCCTCAGGGACTTTCCTTCAGAATGGATGTCTTGAAATGTCATAGTAGGTCAGGTTTTGGAAGACTTTAAGCTTTATTTCTGAATGAAGCAGCACCTAGGAGATATCTTAGCAGCTGTAACAGCCGAATAGCTCTGTCCTGGTCAATGAATCTAGAGCAATGAACATCAGCAGGGAATATAACCCACAAACAGTCAAACTTGTCCTGCAGCCAAATAATTTCTTCTTAGTAACAAGATGCCCTCGTTCTCCTTGGGTCCCAACCTGAACAAGTTTTCAGGTGAACGCTGCTGAGATATTTTCAATTTCTGGCTTTAGCTGCTGATGCGACTGAGTCCTTTCCTGGGGAGAAAGAGGTTTGGCAGTCAGTGGTGTCCAGTCAGAGAAGCAAGCAGGGGGAGATACAGGGGGATGCAGTTAATACGGGGCAGGGAAGCTGAATTTCAGCTTTATCTTGAGGATGTCAGATCGCTGAGCTCTAATACCCTCACTTAGTTTCAAGCTGTTTGTTTTTCTCCCCCCCTCCTCCTCAACAATTAACTTTGCAATTAGACTTAATTATATTCAGTAGCTATTGAATGTGTCCTCTGCCCCAGTTGCTGCTGATGAAGAAATGCAGCAGTTGGGGTGAAAGATGCACAGTCAGCTCAGCAGACCGTTCAGCAGTGATTCACACGTCCTCTGCATGGGTGAGAACAAGGGATCTCTCCTAAATACGCGGTCTTGTGATTTACTCCTCCTCTCACTCCCCTAGAATTTCACCTTTCTGTCTCATTTTAGCAGTCAAGCAACTGCTCTTAAATGTCAGGAAAACCTGGAAGGATCCCTTGAGGGACGGGGTTTTTTCCACCAAAGATCGCAAGCCTCAGGACAGTATTATGCAACTAGAAAGCAGTTTTTTTGAATGAATCCTAAACCCAAGGTAGAGTCTCTGTTAGTAAAAAATGATCTCCATCCTCTCCCAGCCTCTAGGGCACACAGAGATCACCTGTGAAGCCGGCAAGTTTGTAAAAGGTCTTTTGGTACCAAGAACCAAAGTGTTACTTGACTCTAAAGTATCCAGGAATCCGGTACCCAATAACGCTCTTGGGGTATCGGTCTTAGTGTCGCTGCCCTTCCTCTCTTCTGGGTAAATGGCAATGCGTAAAGAGCGTGCGCGCGTGTGCGCGTGCCTATGTGTGTGTGTGTGTTGGGTTTTGTACAACATACAGTTTTGTGCCATGTATCAGCACCTGAGATATCAGGTACTTCATCAGCCTTTTAACAACTTCTCCCTTAATACAGTACCTGAATGTTAGATGTCTTTCATTCCTTTTTGGGAGATACCTGGCAATTGTCCTTCAGGGAGGATGAGGTGACAAGTGATGTTTCCTGGAAAACAAGCAGTCCGGTTCAGCACAACTTTGGGGGGAAGGTGCTGCAAAGAGCAAGCGGCTTGTGAAATCTGGAGACAGAAAACCTTTGAAATAGAGGTTCAAGGTCTTGCATGAAAATGACCTTTTGTTGATAGGAAGTGAAAGTTTTTTTCTTGCTGGAGAGCTATCTGGAAAATTAAATTTGTGTGGTTCTTGGTCTTTGATTCCCCCAAATGATTATGGTGATTGGATAGGAAGAAGGCAGTTTTGCTATGAACATCAATCTGCTTCAGACCAGGTGTGCAAGCTGCTTTGGTCTGATTATAAGCGTAACTCACTGATTTTGAAGAAGAGTGAAGTTATTTCTCTGATTTTCTGGATCAGAGCCTTTGCTCCTGGAGGACTGATACTTTTATAGACAAAAGATAATTAGTACTCCTTGCAGTAAGGCAAAGACTACATCTTCTCCCAGTAAATAGTCTCCTAAAGGCAAGGATGGAAGGTGGAGCAACAGTAAACCGAAGCAGTAGCCCTTTAAGTGCCTGGCTGTACTTGTTCTGTGAATAGAGGACTTCATTATCTTGGGCTGCCAATGTGAATTAATTTTTAATGCATAATACCTCCCCCATCACTTTTGCTAGCTGGAACTTAACTAAACAATGCATCTCTTGAGATAAACAGGCAAAAATCCCAGCCGTTGGGTCAATTTGCTAGGAGCAGAGACATCAGTCAGATGCAGAACATTGGCCAAGCGCTTCCTCGGGTATTTCATTCGGGGAACCTTGGGGGAAAGCTGAAACCCTCCATCTGCTTAGTGAGAAATCGTGCTCGGAAAGCTGAGGAGTCTGGTCCTTCCCAAAGAAGCAGTCTCTTCTTGCTTCCAATTAGGTGGTCCATATACTGCATTGTCAGAAAGACACGTAATTGATGGAGAACATAGAAATTCACACCCTGTTGCTCCCTCCCCAGCCCCACTGTGAGTGAAAACTTAATTCTTTCTGAAAACTTCTTTTATTTTTTCCATTTTCCTGAAGCTTATTTTTTTATTTATTCCTGTACCTAGTAATTAAAATGTTGCGTTTGGCCAAATAAAAAACAGAAATACCCAAAACCTAAGCACCCCACATTACCAGAGGAAAAGAAAGGCTGGAATTTCCATAAATAACACAATGGTTCATGAATAATTCAAAACAGAATATACTTGTTATTGTAAGGAGTTATCGCAGCTAATTATAGTCTATTGCTATCGTTCTCTGCAAAGCTCTGGCATTGATCACTGCAGGACATGCCAAATATTTCACTAAAACAAAATATTGTGCTCGATACTCCCCTGTTGATAAGCAGGTCCTTCCCTACGAGGCATCCCTGTTCTTCAGTGGCTTTTGTTCCTTCGATCGTGGTTGGTTAGAAATGGAAAGGACCTTTCACTTAACCGACTCATTCATCTCTATCCGTCCAATTGGTCCCTGTAGACTATTCTGCCCTGCCCAACCTTGGTCTAAGTGCCTTGGCACAGAAAGGGCTCAGGCTTCCGCCATTCCAGGAAAACAGGGAATAACCTTCTAAGATTTTTCTTTTATTTTTTTTTTTTATATCTATATTCTAATTATTATTTTTTTTTTAGTATTCTGATATTTTTCTTTAAATCTGTCTGTCTCCTCTTTAGAAAAGACTTGCATCCTGGGATGGGAGGAGGATCTAGACGCATTGTAGAGTCCTATCAGGACATGTGGCTTCCCTGTTGGGTTTCCTTTCAGATTTCCCCACGAGCTGCAAGATTGCTGGGTGTGTATAAGCCTTTACGAGTTGTAGACTATTGGCAAGCAGCAGATGTTGACTAGACATGAGCTTGGAACTGGAGATATTTAAGGAATGAGCTCCAGAAAATCAGAATATGCCAAAGAACTGCCTGTAAAAGAAGTTTTAATGAGAATATTAATCATGAAATGCAGCAAAGAAAGTAAAATAATGTAATAGAAATATTTCATGAGAGAAATGCAAAGGCAGTATGCTTTCTGTAAAATTGACAGGCAGGGAGGAACATTACTGATATCTTCAGAATTCTGAAGTTTGAGGAAGGCTAACAGATGGCCAGCCTGGTAGGGGTAAATCTTTCCCAAGCTTCAGATATTAAGTTGCAAGGAAGTGAGGGTGTTATTTTACCTGCAAATAGGAGCCTCAGCATGAACATGAGTCCAGTGCCAGCAAAACACTGCTCCCGGCAAGAAACTGCCTATTGTCCAGTCTCTGACATAAGATTTACAGTATGTTGTATCATTGCAAATACTTGTTGTCCTTGGTCAGACTAAATCTAACTTTCAGCCTATTCTGAAACATGAATCAATCTGATATTGCTGTGTGGTAGAGGTGATAGTTTTTCCCTTCTGCACCCACCTATGTCTGTGATTCCTTTTCTCCTGACATCTCTTTTTGGCTTAACTTTGGCTAAAGGCCTGAATCTATAACGCATAAAATTTGTATTCCTAAAATCTACTGAGAAGTCTGCAAAAAAATCTATTATTATTATTATTATCATTACTACCTCCCATACAACATAATTCTGTGTATGCATTTCCTATAAGACCTGTAGACGAAGTGAAGACTTTTTACATGACTGTACAGTGCATGATATGGGCTTGCTCTATCACTTAGGCTCCTAGATAACCCTAAGAGATCTTCTGAGGGGCAGAGAGTCTGTGGGTCTGGTCCAAATTCCTCTGAGTGAATGAAAAAGCCTTGGTGTATCTGCATTGCTCTGAAGGGGTGGCACTGGACAAGCATTAATATGGTGTGCTTCAGATCTCACCCCCTTCCACCCTTGTGGACACTCGTTTGAGTGGTGGCAGGAGACCTCCAGGTGATCTTCTGATGTTTCTGCTGCACGTGGGCACGAAGGTGCCAGGCATTACTACCTAAGAGGTATATTTGGCTGAGCTTATGAGTTTCCAAGATGACAGGTATCAAGTGTAATATCCTGAGGGCAATTAGGGACCACCCTTATTTGAGAGAACAGAACTGGCCTCCTTCCCTTTCCTGACTGAACTCACCAGGCCCTTACTTGCATTGGTTAGGACGGGAGATATAGGAGATAAATGTAACACTTCAGATTCCTTCCAGATTTGAAGTCAAATTATTTCTGACTACGAACCCTCCTTATTTCATTGATGTGTACCTAGTATAGTTGCTGGAAATAAAAAGGAAATAACCTCCAAAATGTTTTCCAGGTGGTTACAGAAAAGATAATATGAACAGTGACTGGCTGTTTTGGGTAGAGAGAAATCACTGTATTGCAAGGAGAAGAAAACTGTGCATGCATTTTACATGAAGAGGTTATTTGAGAACAGGACAGCTATAATGAGAGAGAGATCATCTTGCTTGTGGCTGCACAGAGTGGAGGTCAGACAGCCCTGAATTAGTAGAGTCATTAATATTCTGCTACAACATAAGGCTGGAAGGGACCTTCTAGGTCACCGAGCCAACCATGTCATATAATCCCATTTGAGAAGAGCTGGTGACGTTGGGGGCTAAGCAGTGGAGAAAATGCTTGTGGAGACATAAAGTACCAGCCACTGACCGAGTGGTTAACAGGGAGTAGGGGTGAGAGTTTTGTTAAGGGATTTGAGGGAATTACGTATCTGACTGAGATGTCTTGGAAATTTCCAGTACTTCTAAAGTAACTCCTGTATTCCTTGCTGTGTTTGGGGAGGAGAGGCCTGAGCCTCCACTGAGCATCTTAAGTCATCGAAGGTGACAACATGGGGGGGAAATGTTGTGTTCCTACATGGATCAGTGCAAGCTGCTAGGCACAGAGGAAAGAACAACTGATCCTGCCCGCTCTTCGGTGCCCTCAGTTCTTCCTGGACCTGAGGGTGCTCAGCAGTGTGGGGATCATCCCCCTTGGGGCTGTCTCTGAGCTGTGGACACATGACCTTGACAGTTTCTGAAGCATGGATGCAGGAGACAGTGATATGGAGCAGGGAATCAAGGTGCCAGGTTTTCTTCCTGGGAATCCCACTTGATTCACGTCATGGTTTTGCCTGAGTATAATGTTAATTCCTCTCGCCCTTTGTTCTCATCCATGTAACGTGCTAAGATAATTACGTTTTTATGTCTCACAGGGATGTTGTGAGGTTTCTCTAACATTTATCAAGTGTTTGAAGAAGATCTTATGAAGGTAGAGTCTAAGTACCAGGAATTGCTAACAGTCTTGACGAAGATCCTTCCTTCGAGCAACGTAGGCAAATTTGAGCTGGAACTACGGCAAACATTTTTTAACGGCAAAATTAATTAACTGCTACGGCAGCTTCCCAAGGGAAGTGGTAGATTTTCCATTGCTCAAAATCTGTAAGTCAAAGCTGCCTGTCTTTTTGAAAGGCAGGCTCTAGCTTAACTACAAGTTATTTGGTTCAATGCAAAAATCACTGGATGATGCAGGTGACAGATACAGTGATCTTGTGGAGTTACGGAAGTGCTCCCCCCCCTCCCCCGCCACGTCTCTGAATGTTTTTATCTGGGAAGGAGAGCATCCCCAGCAGTTTTTTCTGTTAGTGACATATTCACCAGGTCCCCTCCCCAGTGCACGGCCCTTGTTTTTTCAAGTAAATTTCCATTCACCTTGTGACACCAGCTCCTAAATACCATCATCTTATTTGGGGGCATAATGGCTATTCCGGGAGCCACTGTGCCATCATTTCTGTCACCTTTTTAGATGACTGATAGATTTCACTCTTAATTTTTTTTATTTTTTTTTCTACTTCTGGTTTAGTAGTGACCGTGTGTTGAAAAAGTTCTGTCTCATGACAAAGACCAGCCAAGTGACCTCACGCTCTAGCACGGTCAGTGCTAGAAATACAAGCAGAACCCAAGTATCTGAAGTACCTGTGAAGGTGTTTTATCACTGTATTTACCTTCACCCTTTTTTCCTTTATTCCACATGCTGCTATGCCAACAGTGCACAATTCTGTTTTCTATTTGTACATAGACCTCAGACACTAGATGAAAGAGTATTTTGGGAAATGAGGCTCTCCACTTCTCTCTGATCTCTACCTGGATGCACTGTCCTTCATGTGTTTATGAAGTTGGAAAGGACACAGTCAAAACTGTTTTGCTTTCACCTTCCACATAGTCTCAGCCCCGCTATGGTATCTGTGTGGGATTTTAGATAGACTTCTGTCTCAGGGTTGTCACTTTGTGACCAGTGGACTAGATCTAAATTTGGGAAGAATGGTTTTGGTGAGGGACAACATACAACCATCAACTGTGCCTGAACTTGGCCAGGTGCTTTAGGCATGTCTAGCTGTAATATTCATGTGGAGGAGGCAACGGACCTGGTGACAAGAGTGCCTTGGTCCTGTAAATCACATTTGCCATATCTGCTGCCTTCAGAAGAGGTTGCCAAAATCCACATGACACTCTCCTTCTCTTTTAGAGAGCTTAGACTTCTTTGCTGTGCCCCAAAACCAAATAGTGTGTTTTGTTTGTTTTTTTTTTTTCTAAAACGCACCAAATGGTCCTCAAAGATCAAATGTGATTTGCTGCTTCTGTCAAATTTGCAAAGACAAGTTGCTCCTACAAAACTCTGTACTCAAGACAGGCAGATAACAAACTGGTGGTTAACGTCTTCTAACGTGATGGATGAAGTTAAGTTTTAGGAGAGAAAAGAAAGCATTGTGTAAACAACAGATAGGTTATTCTTACTACTATTTTAAAAGGGATTATAGCATGAACTATGATGAAACAGAGTTGAGAGGTGACCTTTGTGCTAGGAGGTGGGGAAAGAAAAGCATTTCATCAAAAAGATCACATCTGAAAAATTCATTTGATAGTGATGATACAGTAACTGCTACTGTAAACACGATTTTCTCTGTTTTTAAAGAATCATTTGGTTTCCAGACACACAATTCAACATTGTGCTAACTGGCAGCTTTGGTGTTTAAAAATGGGTTGTGTCGAGACAAGGTGATACCCAGAGGCAAATGTGCTGTTAGGAAAGAGCTGTACAGGTTTATACTAAAGTCACAAAAGGGCTTTGTGCCTGTCAGGAGGCAGACTAAGGGCAATCTTAGATCTCGCCAACATGCTTAGCTGGAGTTTGCAGAAGTCATCTTCTGTTTTACGGCTACATGGACTAACTTTCAAAAATAGAGGAGCCTGAAGGATGGACTCTCATGTCCTTATTTCCATTATGTTCAGGCAAGTCTTGGGGGTGTTCAGCATTCAAGCAATTGGGCTAGTTTTAGGCTCGGATAACTTTTGGCTGAAGAGATTTCCTAACATATACCAAATAAAACTACTTTAAAGATGTTTTGTGCTCTGTTGCCTTCTCCTAGGACTTCCACCAACAAAAGATAGTTCCTCAATTTAAAAATCCATTTTTTGTGTCATGTGCTCTCAGATCTATACACGACTCTAGGTGTTCAGGTGCCTCTTGGACACCCAAATGGGACATAGTTACTTTTATAGGTCTAACGCTCATGTTTTGAAAAACTGAAACCATATTTCTCCCTTTCATGTACTGGTTGATCTCCCAAACACATCTAAGCAAAGGGAGATCCTGGCTGCTGGGCAGTGCAGAGAATAGAGGACCCCCTAGGCTTCACTACTCAAAACCATTTTAAAGCCAGAAGGGAACATGATGATCTGCCATCTGTGTGGAGCAGAGCAGAGAGCTTCACTCAGCAGTTTCTGAAACAGTCCCCTAACTCAGGCTGAGCAGGAGAATTAGAACCAATCTCAATTTAATATTTCCCAGTGACAGAGAAGCTGCTGCCCCTTCTGTGATTAGTTACCACAGTTTAGAAGACACACACCCCCCCTGAGACGTTGAACTTCCACTCCAAATTCCTATTTGTGCTCCATATTGTGAGCTAATGCCAGGTTTTATCCATGTAGCACTGTTGGAAGGGGTAGGTGAAGATCTGAGCTGGCAGATGTTGTGCCAGCCAGGTTGGTAGAAGCATTGGATGTAACCTGGTTCCTCATATCATCTGGACAAATCCCACATATACCTTCCTGCTCTACCTGCAGGGATGCTGGAAATACCCATGTTTTCTCTTTTCTCTGTCTATAGGCTTCTCCATTAGAGCCAAAACCACCTTCACCCCTTCTCTCCCCGGGTTCCTTCCAACCATCTCCAGTTTCCCCTTGCACCATAGATCCACTATTCCTTACCCTGGGCAGCAAAAAAAGTGAGTTTCATTCATTTTTGGTGCCATTTCTTACCTCCACAGATGAATGTCAGGGAAGAAAAAGGGAAGGCACCACCTGCCTCACCTGTGTTATAGTCAGGACAGAGGTGTTGGTCAGGTTGTTTCATTGCCTATGAGCTTGTGAAGAAAAGACTTCAGAGAGCTTTCTGGAGGTATTGCATAGTCATCTGTAATCCCTGAAGATAGATTCGATATTTTAGATGTTCCTTACCAGACCTTTGTGCCAGGCTTTGCTCACAGTTTTCCCTCTTTAAAGCAGGTTGTCCACTCATTTATTTCTAGATTTGTATATTTTGATAAACTCCTCGAGGTTTTCGTGACCAGTCTTTGTGATTGGCTTGGACTGGCTGCCAGCAGCCTGCTTTCTTCCAACTGCTTCCTCTGGGGTTTTTGCCCCTAAAAAAGGAAAAAACATCATCTGTTAAGTATGCCTCCTCCTGCTCATTTTGCTTTGAGACCAGTACCCAGTGCAAGACGCAATCGGACATATCATCTCCACATGACGTTGTTGTCATGAAGAGCAACGGACATCTGATCTGCATCCATTACAGCAAGGAGAAGTTTGTGCAGAATGCAGACTTGATGCTGGGAGGCGGGAACCTTGTTAATTAAAATGTCAGTGACTCAAATCCCCTTAAGGTGAGAGAGCTGCATTTTCTGTTACCGTTGTTGATAATGATACAGTCAGCTGGTGCCTTGTAGAGACACAATGCTTTTCATTTATCTTGACAAGGCCTGCACGCTTCGCATGCTTCCTCTGCGCCTCATATATGACTTTTCAAAAGAATCATGAAATATGGCTAGAGATGGAAAGAAAAGGAAAAAAACAAGGCAAGTGTTTTTATTTTTTCCATCCTGTTAGACTAAAGCCATTCTTTGTCATTCTCCAAGTCTTGAATGTGATGCCGGAAATTAACATCAAGCTCATAGGAGGGGAGCAACAGCCTGGAGGGAAATGGGAGGTGGAGCCAAGCAGGAATAGATGTGAAGCTGGGAAAATGCTAAGGTAACTGCTCCAGGATGGGTTCAAAAAGGGTGACTCGTGCATTTGGTTATGACTTGAATGATCTGCTGGAAAGCCTCACTCCTTAATCAGGTCTTGCATCATTGGAAGTATCTACTCCTCTGCCCTATTCCATCCTATTAACTGCAACGGGTGTTGTAAACCTGCCCTTCTCTTTATGGAGAATGGAGCAAAGGGCTGTAAAAGGAAGGACTTTAAAAAGTATCATGGAAGGGCTTAAAAGCTGTGGCTGAAACTGTACCCCATTTCATCGGGTACTTTACAAATACAGAGGGCCATCTCCATGACTTATTTAGAGCGCGAAGCTCTCACTGAAATCATAGTGCTAACGAGATATTTTGCCTCTGCTTTGCCAAAGACAAGCAATGAACAATGTGGCCACAGTTCTTGTAGGGCAGAAAATGCTCAGAGCTTCCTCGTTCCAGCTTGGCAGCATAACCAGGAGGCGACACTTCTTTCACAGCTATTTAAGCACCTGCAAGATCCCGCTATAGCAGTAAGCCTGTGCTTCAAAAGCTGCAGTGGATGCAAACTCAGCTTCCAGGTAATGGGTCTTTTCAGGCCTTGAGATACAAAATATGTCTCTGAGGACAACATCTATGAGTCAAGCTCCAGAGATTCTGATTCCACCTGGGACTAGTTCCCACAAAGGTCAGCCAAGTCATTAACAGTTTGTGACTAACTGTCTGTTATAAGATGGGCATAAAGTAACTTCCCTTTGAGATGCAGCTCAGCTTGAGCCCTGTTGCTGGTTTCTCATCGTGGTGCATTTAGGTAGGATTTATCTGCTTTCTTGGTGCTGTCATTCATGGCAATTCTGGTCACAGGATCATAGAATCATAGAATCGTTTAGGTTGGAAAAGACCTTTAGGATCATCTAGTCCAACCATTGACCCTACTCTACCAGTTCTGCTACTAAACCATGTCTCTAAGCACCACATCTACACGACTTTTAAACACCTCTAGGGATGGTGACTCAACCACTTCCCTAGGCAGCCTGTTCCAATGCTTGATAACTCAGTGAAAAAAATTCTTCCTAATGTCCAGCCTAAACCTCCCCTGGCACAACTTGAACCCGTTTCCTCTTGTCCTATCGCTAGTTACTTGGGAGAAGAGACCAGCTCCCATCTCACTACACCCTCCTTTCAGGGAATTGTAGAGAGCAAGAAGGTCTCCCCTCAACCTTCTCTTCTCCAGACTAAACAATCCCAATTCCTTCAGCCGCTCCTCATAAGACATGTTCCCCAGACCCCTCACCAGCTTTGTTGCCCTTCTCTGGACACGCTCCAGCACCTCAATATCCCTCCTAGACCATGGTGCCCAAAATTGAACATAGTACTCAAGCTGCAGCCTCACCAGTGCTGAGTACGAGGGGCATGACCACTTCCCTGCTCCTGATGGCCACACTGTTCTTGATACAGGCCAAGATGCCGTTGGCCTTCTTGGCTACCTGGACCAGGAGAAGCTGTGCTTAAAAACTTTATCTTGCCATGGCTCTGCCCCTGCATGAGTATATACCATGCAAGGTATAGCATGAGATCCAGAAGTGAAACCTGCCCTGGCAGCCTTTGCACATGCTTGCCATTGCAGCTCTGCACGTGCAAGAATCCCATTAACATTGTCTCACCGTTGCTAGGAGATGACATTGTCTTCGGCTGCGCCAAACCGTGACTCAGCAGGTTGTAGTAGCGTGTTTTGTTGTTGTGAGAGAGGAGGCACCGACTCCGAGCTGTGGAGATGAGTCTGAGGAGCGGAGCGAATGCCATACAAAGAAGAAACGGTTGAGCAGGAGAAGGGCCCCGCGGTTGCGCTGAGGAGCAAGAGGGAATTTTTAAGAGTTAAGACTCACCGTTGCAGAAGTACCTAAGAGTATTTCTGCATTAGTGCAGCACGGAGCTGTAAGGATACCCCATTGAGGCCTGCACAGATCAACTCACAATTTGGGAGCATCTTGGACACGTTAGCGTGGCTTACCCGAGCAAATATAGACCGACCATAAGGCTAAACCCTTTCCGGGCTTAGCCAGTTCCCTGCTATGCCCTGTGTGCACAGAGACTTTGGATGTACCTTCCACTGAAATTTAGTGAGGTTATTATTAACTTTGGTAATTAGGCGGAAAAGTAGGTATGCAATATTTAGCGTATTTTCTAGTAAAGAGCTCTGCAAGGCTGGGACTTTGTACCCCGAAGGAGGAGGAGAAGAGATAATCTTGTCAAAACCCTAAAAAACTAAGGTCTTGTATGAATATTTACTCCTATTTTGTAAAAAAACCACCAGATATCTGATTATTCCGGTGTTTTAGGCTCTGTTATTAACCTCTTGCATGCTAGACATGCAGAGTGCATGGGATAATCACAGTTTCTGTTGGGTGACTCAGGCTTCAGGAAAATACTGCAGTGCCAATAAACAGCAATAAACACAGTGATTATTTCACTGGCAGGAAGAACAGATTCTGGAAGGGAAGAGAATAAAAGTGTACTGATTTTCACCCTCACACGAGAGTGTTTCTGACAGCAGGACTGTTGTACACTCCCCAACAAGGAGCAGAAGCAGCAATTTGTGACTCCTCTGACTGATATCATTAACTAGCACGGCAGCCCAGTAGCTCTTCTTCCTATTTGTAATGAAAGCGGCATTGAAAAAAAAATAATTGCGTCCACTAAGGAACAAATAATTGAATAAGTGAAAATAACTAATAAACGTGCTGAAATCCTAATCTCTCAGTAGGGAAACGTACAAATCGTATCGGATCATTACCTGAAGTTGACTACTCACTAACTTCCGCCTTGAGACCCACATTTCAGTGTGGACAGGCAAAACACTGGAAAATGAACACTTGGACAGCCTCTTCTGGCCTGCTATGAGTAGATAAAATGAGCTGTTCCTACAAATCTTGTCCTTTCAGTCTCCTCTGGTTCTTAGACATGCCCTGGTCTTATAAGTAGAGCACCAACTGGAAACTCTTCTCTTAAAGGTTTGTCCAAAAATGTCTTGAGATCTTCTTCTTGACAGGAGAGGGAGGTGTGTTGTAGTGGATGTAATACTACCAGGACATCACTTTTTGTTTCAGAGTAACAGAACCTATTTTCCTGCCCCTGAATCACAGCTTGTTCTAGGAGAGATGAATATTCCCTGCATCAGCAGAGGAACCGCTGTAGAAAGCCACTGCTGTTTTTGGACTGCTGCCTCATCTCCCTGCTGGAAGGTTTCTCTCCTGGCCTTTTAAATGGTTGTCTTCTGTATTCCTCTCACTGTGGGTTAGTTTCTGATGGATGGCACTGACACATATGTGGATGTGGTCTTCCTGCTGATTTGGTGGGTGACAGTTTTTAGAGTTTGGGTAACACCCAAAGTCCTTTGCTTAGGAGGCTGTCAGATTAGTATTAACTGTCAGACAAATGATAGAGCTCTTTTTGTAACAATCCTGACAGCGCTTCTCTGGGTTCATCATCTAGATGACTCCAGAACATACAAAGCAATCAAATCCCTTGTCTACGTGACATATGTAAACACGCTCAGCTGTACCTCCTCTACCAGAAGAAGTGAATTAGACCTTTGGACCCTCTGAATTCAACAGAGAAGTGAAGAAGAGCTAGGTCCAAGTTCGACCATCTCTAAAGAGGAACAAGAGGTCAGAGCATCACAATAGCTCTGACTTCTACAAATTTCTGCTTTATACCTGATACTTCCCTTTTCTGCCCAAGACCTCCTTAAGGGGTGAAATGTCTTATGTGTCTATTGCAGGGCTTTCTTTAGGAAGAATCCTCCTCCCTCCCCAGCCTCCCGAGTGACTCAATAATTACTTTAACTGATTGAACGCTCCCCCTCAACCTCCAACCGCCCCCCTCGCCACCATTCAACTTTAACACAAGACCACACTGTTTCTCAGCTTCCAATGCGCCCGAAGCTATTCAGGCCACTTGTTCCTCTCTGAATGGAGCTGACAGAGCTGCTTTTGTACAGAGGCAATTTTGGATTTAATTGGAGGCCTACTGGGGGCAGGGCCGGGGGGTGGGGGAGGGAATGGGGTCACTGGGTCAGTGTTTTGGAAAGATCACCTCAAAGAAGAGTCCAAAGAGAAAAGGAATATGGGTTGGATGTCAGGGAAAAGGTTTTTGCATGTGTTTGTGTACATAAGGGCAGTGCTCCCCATCTTCCAGAAACGATCATGATACCTATTTGGCATCAGAAAGCAAACCAGGTCAAACCCGGGGCAGATGGCTTAAATAACTATTTTGAATCTATAATGACAGATCCCAGGGTCCTTTTTGCAAGGATCACAGAATAATTCAAGCTGTGGTGAAGGAGGTCTGATGTCGGAAAGGTCACTTGCTGCAGTCCGTCCCCTCAGGTCAGGCATTCATCATGCACATTAAAGGAGCTTCGCTAAATTCCCTTCTCCAGTTCTGCATCCCTCCCTGGAGATAAGTTCAGCTTCAGCCCTGTCTATACCACTTATGGGGCACGGTTCACGCCAGCGCTGTGAGTGCACCAAAAGAAGGGAAGACCTCTTTTCTCATGAGGCACATGGTAAGTCACACCATGCTTTGAACCAGCACAGTCTTGCTGCACAAGGGGACGACAGGTCATAATCCACATGAAAATGGACATCAGTGAGCCGGCATAAAAACAATGGGACTCTCTTACTTCACTGCTCAACTCCTTTTTGGACCTCCCCACTTTCTCACCTGACTGAAAAATATAAACTAAACTGGAAAGGATTGTACTGATTCTGCTGCAGAAAAGCCAATATAATCCCAGCAGAGCCAGACCACAGCCCAACAGAGGCCAGTAAAGTTATTTGTGCAAAAAGAAACCCTTTTTTTGTCTCAAAAGCCAGATGGACATGCATTGAGATACAATAGCTGACTGCCTTGAGTGGTTTAAAAAATTCCCGCGCCACACCCCTGCCGACCCTCCCTTGTCCATGTCACCTTGAGGTCACCTCCCCTCAACTGAGAGGTTACCAGTCCTGGTCCTTACTTCTCCTCTGCCTGAAAGCCATCAGTGATGTCTCTCAATTTGCTAACCTAGCTGACTTCACTTTTAAAATGACTGGAAGCACCAAGATAAGTGGGACCATCTCCTCTTAAACTGCTCCAGGCTGATGACAAGAGTGAAGCTGACAGTGCCCTTGTATGGCTCTGAGACGGACACCCGCTGGAAGCGTGTTCTGAGGGGTGATACATAATTTAGAAGTAAAACAGCAATCGTGCTGTTGTCCTCAGGATGCACTTTAAAACCTGACATCTCTTGCTAGCTGCTCCGGGGAGGAGCAGACTGACACTACTGAAGCAGGATGACCAGGAGGGGCTCCTGGTTTTCGTGGGGGTGCAGGGGTTGGCCCCGGTTGAGTGAATAGAGAAAGGGTGAAAAGCTGTTTAGTCAAGCTTGCTACACCCCTGAGAATTACGTTTCCACCCAGCATCACAACTTTACTTCTTTCACTTACGAGCCTCCAGCTGCACATCCCTCCGGAATGCCTCCGCTGCCATGTCACATCATCCCTATGGGCCCCAGATCCCAGTTTCCTCTAGGGAAACAGGGAGAGGTGCTTAAGGATGTTGGAGACCTGTGGAGTTACATTTTCATCAGCAGTCCGCCGGCAACGTTAGTCAGACTGAAGTAACACAGAGGGCAAGCAGCCTTTGCTCTGTTTCCCCTACCTATTTGAAAGCAGACAAGGTTGACATTTATAAGGCATTAGCAAACCTGGGTTTAGCATTAGATCTGCTCTCAGATTCACAGAAGCTATTGTATTCCTCTGCTTGACGGCTGCTCCGTCTCAAACTGCTTGCTTCTGGGATGTCAGCAGGTAGGGATCGGTGCCCTTCCCATGCAAGGGGCGATGATGGCTTGGAAGAGGCAGAGAACATCTTCTGTTCCCTTTCCGTTTGAGGGAAAACACACGGGGCTGCCTCTTCTTAGTACATTTCTGTTCCCAGGGACTTTAAAGTTACTGTCCCAGCCCAGGATGCTGCAGTGTTTTAAGAACCACTCTGTGATGCTAGTTGTAAGAAAATAGAGGTGACCTGTGTCAGGCAATTTTTTCTCGGTATCTTTACTGCAGAGACCTTTGGAGCCCTATTCTGGGCTGTGATTGCACACAGAGCTGGCAGTAGGAAGGACTTGCCAGAGGAGGGATGTGAGTATGGCTGGAAAGTCCTGTCAATCCACCATGCGTCGATCACAGCAAGACTACCTCACGCTACTTCAGGCTGATGGTGCTGATAGTAGCCAGGTACCAGCCACATCGCAAATAGTGAGTGGTCAAGGCTAGATGCTGCAGAGGAGAGCACAGAAGTCTGCTTACCTCCATCCTCAGACCCAGCTGGTAGACCAGTCCTGGCCTCTCTGCAAGGCAGACCACGGCATACATCAGCGCAGCACCTCAGAGAAGGGCCAGCAGCGTAACTCATGCTAGGTAGCATCCCACAGTGCAGAAGGCTCTTGCTGACTTCAGCTTTGGCATAAGGAGAGAGATATGTTGCTTCCCATCACCCTATGGGTCACACCAGCTTCGGACTCAGTTCCTGGGATAGGAGGGCATGGGTGCACACAGCACGCAGTCTGCCCATGCCTAAGTTTCTGCCAGCTGGGCTTTTTGTGCTTCACAAAAATCAGTGATTAACCAATTCCGCCCATACTTGAGAAATTCCTGTTCCCAGTGGCTTTGGGTGGGGAGCAAGGAAAGAAAGACGGGTTGGCATTTTTTTCTCTAAAACCTTCTCCTCCAGGTCTGCCTCTATAAACAAAAAAGATGTTGCTAAGTATCTGCAGGGGGATGAAGAGAAGCAGCGCTGATCCAAAGCCCTTATTATATATTGAACCTCCTAAAATGGTTATGGTTAAAGAGAAACCATTCTGCCATTGATAAACAATGAACACCTGGATTTTCAAGGCCAGGATGTATGACCAGTGCATATATCTCCACCAAACTATAGACTGTCACAGAAAATATAATTAATGTGCCTTTAGCACTGTGAGGGGGTTTGCTGCTGTATATATACCTTCTAAATATGAGTCCTGGTATCCCAAAGCATGACCTCAGTGTCTCAGCTAATATTCTCTCACTCAGATGCCAAGACCTAATGTCTAGGCATAAGTGTGAACAATCACCACGGCTACAATTGCTATTTCCCAGCAGTGCTCCATCAGTATTTAATCTGCTGCTTTATAGAGCACCGTAGGGGATCCCCAGAAAAGAAAGCAGCTGTAGCCAAGTTCTGCTCCAAAAAGTATTTTCGATCGAGATGCCTATTAATCCAGGCAATAGGCATTAAATGACGTAATAGTGAAGCTGGAGGGCTGATATGTCCTTCTACCCAGGGCAGGAAAAATTTCTTTTTTTATGCCTAGGATAGTTGCTGTAAAAGAAGGCCCTACAGGAGTCTAAGAAATGTGTTCTGTGATTATTATTATTTTTCTCTTTCGAAGTGGTAACTGTTGGCCTTCGTATGTATTTTTTTTTTTTCCTAAGCCAAGATAATGTATTTAATTCCTTTGGTTGTCCCAGTAATTGGGTAGGTATCTACAGACAGCAGTCAATTGAGTATTCTCAGTGCAAAAAGAACCTGGAGCCATATGTGCCTGTGTACCCAGCCATTTCCATTCAGACAGTTTCACTCTTTGAGCCTGCAAAGAGAGAACATCTTCCAAAGAGAGGTTGGAGTGGTCTCCGAGGAAAATGGTTGGCTTAGACAGCAGGAAACCAAAAGTCACTTCTGTGTCTCTGTGCCTGAAGACCCAGTCTGGAACATGGAGGAAACAGTGCTGCCTTCTTTCACGGCGAGGTGGTGAACACTCCTTTTTGACTTGCTCATTCTGCAAGTCAAGAGGTCATTCAGAGCTGAGATTGACGTGTAACATGTATTCACTCTTCACCTGAGGAACAGCAGCCAATGAATGTTACAGACCAGAGAAAGGCAGGTCCTGCTTGATCATCTTGACTCCATCTCATAGTGCTTACCCTGTTATGAGAATAGTCTAGTGCAATGGAGATTAGACAAGCTTAGTGTGACTACAACCAGAAGTGTGTGAAAATAAGAGCTAATTCTCCTCCTAGCGGTTCCCCATCATTTTCTGAGATACATCATCAATACATCCTTGCATATTGGATTTTTCTTTTTGCACCTCCTACTTCCCAGCAAGTGAAACCTGAGATGAGATGTTTGGTACGTCCCAAAATGACAAGGTTTAAAACCCCATTGGGTAGATGATGTCCTGATTTTTTCTGGTTTTTCTCTTCTCCTCCTGTGTTTGAAGACAAAGTGAAGAGCCCGAATACGTGAGCTGGAATGATATCAGTGTTTAAGAGTAATATCAGAAAGCTGTTCCCACCTTCGTGTGTTGGCAGGGACTACACTGTGATAACATAACCTGTTCACCCATCTTGGTAAGAGGCATAGTATTAGACTTCAATTTTTGGAAGGGCTGGGTTTCTGACCCCACTTTCTCCTAGGATCCAAATCACTGAATGCTCTAATGCTGTTAAATCCAGATTAACACATTCACATAATTGTTTTTTGGAAACAACAACAGCAGATGAGAAATATTTCCCTATTTGACTCCTTGCTCCCGCTGCAATCCAGATCATATTGGGCTTGGAAAGTGATTTTTGACTCTATATAATGGACACTTTACACAGGAGATGGATTCAGTACTTCTGTAAAATAAGAAGAAAAATAGACAGGAATAAATTACCAGAAAGTTGAAGTAATAAAGTATCTCATTGGACTGTCTGGTCTGCAACTTGTTTTTCTCTCCTCACAATGGAAATATGCAATCTTGTTTCCTCTCCTTCGTCTCTACCCTCCCCTCACTTTCCTTTTAGACGTTTTGATTCTTTTGCCTTCAGAAAGAAATTGCTGTTCCCTGAATTTGTTTTTACTTGTTTGCCTTTCGTGACTACATCACCTGACAATTTCCTTTCATCATCTGCCAATTTCTTTTACAAACTTGCTCTTTAATCGCTGCTCAGACTTCTCATCAGCTTTTGCCTAACCACTGCTTGGCTCCCAGTCCATCCGAAACCCACTGGCTTTAATAGCAACACAGCATGATGTGAATGCTATTTGTAATGGTGTTTCTGATCCTGTGTCATGAATGAACATAATGCAAAGACGCCTGTTCGTTCCCCACCCTGCTGAAGGTATTAAAATTGCAATTGTTCTGGAGTAACATTGATCACATCTCAACTTCATGATCATATCTCCCAGCACGCAGTAGGTCTCATCTATAAAGTCGTGGACCTCACTGCTGTGAAGGATGTCAGTCTTAGGGATTTTTTCCGCCTACCAGGCACCTATCTGTAAGTGATTATTCCTTCTGCTTTTGGCTGTATTTGAAGAACGTCTCTATAATCTCTCTAAGTCAGCTCTTCTACTTCCTCACTAGATTGGTCCTTGGAGTTTTTTGGTCGCTCCAGAAAAAACTCCAATAAACATCCCTAACATGCCAGCCAGTCACCTTCTGCATTGTTCAGATACACACTGGTTGTTTTCCAGTAAAATCCCACTTGAAATTGCAGTATTTTTTTCTATTTGAAGTTCTTGTACATCTGAAATGTCCAAGTATCACATGGTTTTGCCAAGGTAGTTGTGACTGTGACCCATTTTGATCACAAAAGTATCTACCTTTCACCTGAGGAATCGTGTCCTACTCTTCATTGACTACGTTGTCTAGGTAACTACTGACTATTTGGGGAGCCTACAGACTTGTTTTTATGAAAGCATCTACCTTGAAAACAGGTCAAGTTTGGAAATAGGGTGCCTACTGCCTATATCCATTAGTCTCAGATCCTGATATTGGGAAGTGAGGGCTGAGAAAGCTCTGTAGATCTTATACATGCCCAGCTTTTGGTATAATCAGACTCTTTAAATCAGTAATTTTCCAAGATATGAGGGTACATACCATTGTACAGTATCATTGGCTGTAAGACGAAGAGCAGAGATAAGCTTTCTGGCTGTTAGCCCAAATTTGGTCTAAGCTTTAGTATGTACACCATACTTGGAAGGACCTGAGGAAGTGAATATCTGTTGGTGAAGCTTGGTCCATCCTGGTTCAATGTACCTAGACAATCATGAAAGGTCTGAAACTCCTCTTCCAAATATGTCTGGAGATTGGGCTCAGGAACCATCTCAGAGTAGGCTGGTGGGATCACTGTGGATGGATAAATTGAAAACATGGCGGTGTGCCCGAGTGACCAAGAAGGCCAACAGCATCCTGGCCTGTATAAGAAGTAGTGTGTGGCCAGCAGGACTAGGGAAGTGATCGTCCCCCTCTACTCAGCACTGGTGAGGCCCCACCTCAAATACTGCGTTCAATTTTGGGCACCTCACTACAAGAAAGACATTGAGGTGTTGGAGCATGTCCAGAGAAGGGCGAGGAGGCTGGTGAAGGGTCTAGAGCATAAGTGTTATGAGGAGCAGCTGAGGGAACTGGGGCTGTTTAGCCAGGAGGAAAGGAGGCTGAGGGGAGACCTTATTGCTGTCTGCAACTACCTGAAAGGAGGTTGTAGAGAGGTAGGGGGTTGGTCTCTTCTCCCAAGTAACAAGTGATAGGACGAGAGGAAATGGCCTGAAGTTACACCACGGGAGGTTCAGATTGGATATTGGGAAAAATTTCTTCCCTGAAAGGGTTATCAAGCATTGGAACAGGCTGCCCAGGGAAGTGGTGGCATCACCATCCCTGGAGGTATTTAAAAGATGGGTCGACGTGGCGCTGAGGGACATGGTTTAGTGGTGGTCTTGGCAGTATTAGGTTAATGGTTGGATTTGATGATCCTAAAGGTCTCTTCCAACCACAACGATTCTATGATTCCATGCACACTTAATGTCTTCACTCACCATGTGCCAACATGGGATGCTAACATTACTCCATGCCTCTGGTGTAAGAACACTAGAATGTTTTGGTGGTTTGGGACTCACACGGCCCATGCAACACCATAAAAGCAATAGATTTACAAGTGCTCTAGGATTTATTAATCAACTTTTCCCAGGGCCAGGCCTGCTGCAGTTTAATGCCATGAATGCCAATGAGGTGCTGGCACATTTTCCAACTCTTTCATCCTATAGCCACTATTGTCCCTTCCAAGGCCACGCAGATTGCTGCAGATCACAGCTCCTGTGTTGGATGAAATCTCAATGGTAGTAACCTTTGGCCTGGGAGATGAGGCAGGATAACTGCATTTCAAGTGTCTCATTGCTTTCCCGGAATTTCTTTGAGCGTGTTTTCTTCCCAGGCTCTTCTCTTAGGGCACACCTTTCAGCTGCCAGTCATGTAAAAGAGTATCAGTCCAAACTTCTGTGTTCTGGACCAAAGTTGAACATGCAGCTTTTTATATTTTCCTTGGCTCGGGATCTGAGTCACCTTTCTGAGCTTTGTCTTTTGTTGTGCTTGGATAAATTGAGTGTTTATGATTGGTTAGTTACTGGATGTCAAGATGGTGTTTTAATTATTGTATCTTTTATTAGCAAGAGATGCATCAGTGCAGTTGCAAATTTAATATTCATATAGAGCATTTGTTTGCTGTTTTGAAAGGATCCTCTGATTTTATAAGCATAGTTAAGAGTCTGTCTTGATATACGGTATGTGAGGCTAAGAAAAAGCCCAAGAAGTTATCCAATGCGATCCTATCATTAAGGAAAGCCAAACAACACTATAAATAAACCATAACACAGGGATGTGGTCTAATGGTTCAACCATAACATAAGGATGTGGTCTAATGATTCAGCCATGAAACTGGTCATCAAGACCCCACGATTTTCCTTCTGCTTCTGCTACTGACTAACCAATTCAGCCAAAAGCAAGTCACCTTGTTTCCTAAATATTGTGTAAAGTAAGATAATGTTAATATGACTGTCTCTTGGATGTGTTGTGCAGGTGTGTTGTGACAGAGGAAGCCTCACTTTATGTAATGCCTCCTAGTTAAACTAGACAGATGCAACCAGGAAACATGGTGCCAGTTTTTGACCAAATAATAGCTGTTCACAGGGACATCTTCACATGAAATCAATAAACAGTGTGTTCTATGCAGACTTTCATATTGCTGTGATACTTCTCTCTTACGCAACTAGTTTCGTCTTTAGATAAAAATCCCCACACTTCAACAGAGAAACTCCCAATTTATGGGTAAAGAAGCTGAGGTAAAGTTAAAAAAAGGAGATTTAAAATTAGACTCCATGCAAAAATCTGTCCGAGCTATGAGGAGAACCCAGGTGTCCTGGTGCTTAGTGCCCTAATAAGTTTTGCACCTCTTGATTTAACTTGCATTAGTTCCAAAAAACACACTATAACAGCCAAAAGTTCAGGAACAGTGTAATGTCTAAGGCCATCACCATTCTGGAGGTAAGAAAGAGAAGGGTCCAACTAGCCTTAAAATCCAGGACTCTGCGAATGGCTGATTCTTATGAGTCACTTAAGAGTAATGTGTCCTGCAGGAATAGCTCAGATAGATAGGGACACACCAGCAAACCATAGTGCACCTTAAGGATGATAAAGTAAAATAATTCAAAGCTCATTATAAAAGGAACCTGTATGGAAATAATCTCAGTTAAAAGCAGGATAAAAGAACAAAGGAATCAGCAAGTACCTAGGAGGGTCATGTAGGGCACCCTCCCTTGATATGATTAAATAGACATATAAGTGAATAAGTAATAATCTAATCATAGAAGGGGCCAGGCAAACTCGGCATTAAACTACTAGAATAGGCAAGTTTTTCATTTGTGACCAAATGACCTCATATTTTTTCCATCTGCTTCTATTAAGCAGAGTCGTTTCTTCCATCATTGCACTGGTGAAAAATTTCTCCAACTCTTCCAGAGAGGAGAAAACGGTTCCTGCTGGAGAGAGAGAGCAAGAAATTAATGCCCTGACATGTTCTTTCCTAAAATCAGTGAGAATTTTGCTATTAATTTCAGAGGTCTGTTGGGGGACGGCTGAGCCCTGGACAGAACAGGACTGATTCTCTGTCGCTGAAAGCAACAGTCACTTTGCTGGTGACTGTCAGGGAACAGTATGGAGACTGAGGAGTATCTCCCATCTCTGCAGAACAGGTAGAGCCTCGACCATAGGTACAAGAGGATGACCCACGTCTCAGTGAACAGGATCAGTCGTTGGCTGATCTGGAGCCCATGTCGACAATGTACCCACCTCAACTCTTCTCTATATCCATGCTCTCATCCGTCAAGTCCCACCTCAACTCTTCTCTATATCCATGCTCTCATCTGTAAAGTTGCACTACTCCCTGCCTGTGTTGAGTGCTATGAGTCTGATCTTGTTAGCTTTGGGGACCTTCTGGCAAGTGACTTATGTGACAGAGCAGGAGGGCACCGTACCATTGCTGTTGAGAGGGCAGATAGCAGAGAAAGTTGGGACTTTGCAGACCCGCTCAGCACTCGCACCTGCGTGAAGCTGGTGTGATTCTGCTAGTAACAGCTGCTCCCTCCTGCAGAGCTTTTCATGTGAGACTTGAAAGCGTTGCTTGAGACACTCTAAGGAAGATGCGGTACCCCACAGTGCATTTTTTAATAGGCAGAGCAGCCAAGGCGCAGAACTGAGTGACTTAGTGAGAGCACCCAGGAAGTCACCCACTTGGGAATCGAGGACGGGCTCTGATCTTCTGCCTTTCAACACAGTTTCCAACCTGTTAGCTTGTTCTGAAAAGAAATATCCATCCCATTCACATTTCTTTGGCCACCCTATTTCTGCTGGTAGAGATGAGACTAGACTTTGGCCCACTGGGTCTGCATGTGTCCCAAACAGAAAAGCTGATGGCCACCCATCCCAAGTTTGATGACACACCATGGATCATAGCACCTCTGCAGGTCTGCTCCAAAAGCTGTGGTGTTAGAAAGGTCCATGCAGAAGCGGGGACTCGGTTGTGATTTCTTGAACCCTTGAAGCTCAGAAGACTAATGGCAATCCTAATATTGCTCCCTTCTACTCAAAGGATTCAAAATTGGTCATTCTTGGGCAACAGCAAAGTGTTCATGCCAGGGTACCAATTTTGTTCTATCAAAATATGTTTTGCAAAGATTGTGAATTGGTGAATTTGGTACCGTGCCGCTAGGCTGGAGGAAAGCATTATACAGAGGCAGTGTAGCCATTCATTTATTTACAGAATAATTGGAGGTTATTAACTAGTTAGTTAATAAGGATTAGATCGAGTGGTGGGGAGGGGAACTTGACATTAAAAAGTTTGGCAGCATTATTGGCTGCTGTATTATAAAGGTTTGTGAATCAGTGGAAGGAGAAGAGGAAACGAAGTCAAATTGATCATTGGGGAACAAAGAAGAAAGACAAGTAGGGACAGTCTTAGCAGGACAGCTCAGTGTTTAAAAAAGGAAACAAGACAATACCCTCTAACCAGCTCCAGCTGGTGAATAAGATCACTGCCTCACCTTGCAGGTTGCAAGTGGAATGTGAATTGGGCTTCCCATCCCCGGGGCTAATTCTGGGCAAGCAGATGCTCAGCTGAGTTGAGAGATTAAGTCAGCATGAACCAATCGACAGTATGTGGAGGAGAGACTTTTCAGACTATTCATAATGACTTTTCTCTCTCAGAGTCTTCTCCGCCACAGAATCACAAAGCATTACATAAACCACAGTTGGCTAAGTTTTTTGATGAAGGTTTTCCTTTCTTATTTTAAAGAGCTGGTAAGGGTTATTAGCTTTGTTCCACTGATGAGGAAACCAAGGCATAGAGAAGTCAATATACCTCTACCCACAAATCCCATTGAAAGCATCCCTTGACTGCTAAGAGCCATGCAACGAATTCTGGGAGACCTGCCAAGACAGCCAAGTGACAGGATCAGTGACTCACATTGTCGTGGGGGGATGAGAGATGATTTACACCAGTGCAGTTCAAGCAGTCAGAGCTAGGTTGGGCTGATGCCATCAATGCAGACTGCACCAATGCACTGTCTCCACTGCTGCCCCCAAAGACAGAGGCTGGTGGCAGAAGCGAGCGTGCAATCAAAACCAGACCTTGAAACCATGATCATCGTCTGCTCATAACGCCAAGGTGATGCAGCTAAATGACTTTTCAGGAGTTTGCTGTCATTCTCTTTTGACTGTTTGAAGGCTTACATTCTTGAACCACTCTTCCTGTCTCTGTGCCTCCAGGACAGTTACTATTACAGCCAATAGCAAACATTGCGCGTGTGCTGACTGTTGGAGTTAAAGCCCTTCACACTTTTAGGAGGGGGCTCACATGCCTTAGCAGAATGGAGATGTCTCATACTAGGACAGGAGGTCATCAGATGCGGCTGTTTTCCTACCGAAGTTTATTTTACCCCGCTCCTCTTGCACACACACATCCACACACACGTTTTAGTAGCCTTTTAAACCTGCCTGCTGACCTCTAAACCATCACCTACTCATACCACCTCTTTCTCTGACCCAATTCCCTTTGTCCATATTCCCATCTCCACTTCTTTCATACTGGGAAGAGGTTAAGATCCACTGTAGTGTTTAGTGCTGGAAAGAAGAAGCAGTAGGAAAAAGATACTTTAAGTGACACATAATTGAATGAATAGGTAAAGGGGATAGAGGAGCTCTGCTCCTTGGTTCCTTCCAACAGTTCCCAAAACTCCAAAGTGATATTTTGACACTCTCTTTTGAGCCAAGTCCATCAGCGCAGACTGCAGCAGTACGATGTCCGCTGGTGTCCTATAAAGAAGCTGGCTGGTGATGAAACTGGGTGGACGCTGAAAGGGATACCTGGCAGAATCTCCTTTAATGCCTCTGAATCAGCAGTTCTAGATTCTGAACAGGAGAGATGGGCCAAAAGTATGTGCTCTCCTGACATAGTGTCTCCTATTGGTGGAGCTGGAAACAGTGTTAGGCTTTTCTGGTAGGGCATTTTTCTCTTATGAGCTGGTGAGTTCGAAGTTTAGATTAAGACACTACTGATGCTGAAGAATAAATAGATAGATAGATAGATTAGATTTCTTTTTTTTTATTATTTTTTCAGTCTACAGAAAAGTACAATAAAGGGAACCATGAGACTGGTTTGCCGTGAGTGGTGCAGGAGGAATTGTGATAAAGAAAGGAAATAAGGTAGGTCTCTAAATATAAAGGACAAAAAAATCATTGGCTTAGGTTGCAAGTTGTCCAAATTAGACACGGCAGAGCTTTTCCTAGAGATGTGGGCAATGATACACTGGGCTGTTAGGGTTGGGAGGCTTCTAAAAGCAGATTGGAAGGTCTTTGCTCAGGGATGTTTCTGCAAGGTGAAACACCTCTACAAGCAGGAAAATAGAGTTTGTCTCTCCCTATATTTTCTGTTATTCAATGTTGTTCTTCCAGCCCTGGGTTGTTTAAGGACATGGGAAGTTTATTGTGAACTCTCTAGTGCCTAAAATAATGTTCCTAAGTTATACATGCTTCTTTCAAATAAGCCTTTTTACTGTCACAACAAAGGAGCTCACTTTGGTCATTCAGTCAGTATCACACCTCCGGAAATGGGTTTCCACTTATATGTGCTTTTCCCCAGCATTGTACATTTTTTGGCAAGAGTTTTAAACAAAGAAAAAGAAGAGTACCCTTGAACAAGCTGTTGAAAAGCTGTTTAAGGCAAATCACATTACGTGTTGGGTTCATTTATTTTCTAGGCAAAATGTTTCTTAGAGGGTTTATTTTCTGGCATATGCATTTTTTTCCGCATAAACTCCAGGTGTTGATTGGTTATCGATTTCCAGGGAGCAAACAATTTCCTGAAATAGCCCCTTGCTAGTCCTGGATGGTACAGAGGAAAGAAAAGCCTAATAAAAGTGATTCTTTGGTGGGGGCTGTTGATACGGATCATAATTGGTCTTCATCACCAGTTTATTGACTGGTTTGTTAGATCATTAATCGCCCTTGGCTTTGATCTGGGCCATTAACTACCAAGCTTGTCATTAGCTGTTGGAAAATGACCAGCTCTTTTTTAGGATTATTGCACTGAGCAATCACTGCTGTGAAATCCCAGAGGGTGTGAGGCAGGACTCTCCAGAGCGCTGTTTGTTTGGTTCATTGGTGTTGCACGAGCGCCAAGCCAGGCTGTTTCTTTTGCAGGGATCAAGAGCTATCTAGGATGCTCGGGCATGGGTTTTTGTTCCTTCCTTGAGTTGCCAAAGAGAGGTATTGTCTTACTGTAAGAAAGGAAACTTTCTGTCTCTGGTCCCTTGTTAAAAAATCACAAGTTGTTTTGAAATGATATTGCTTGCTTGATATGTTAGAGTTTTCCCGGTTTACACCAGCAGAAGATCTTTGCTTGGAAGCTTATTTTCATGCCTGTAAAAGGTGTGGGACTGAAAGCTGTGGAGATTAAGATACACGGTACAAGCAAAAAGAAGCTGGACTCCATCCATCCTTCCTCAGCAATGTCTCTCAGACCAGATCTCAGATGGTAGAGGAGAAGTCTCTCAGTTTCATTGAAGAATATCATCAGTAGGGTTGTTAGTACTTGTTTGCCTTGGAGTTTCAGAGGTGCGAGTACCAACTTCGTCAGAAATTCAGGAAGGACCACAAAATCTATCAGGGAGCCATGAAAAGGAGATTTCCTTTTCTTGTGACTGATCCAAACAGAAGCTTCCTTTTTTTCCTCACTGGTCCAAACAGGAATCAAGCCAGTCCTCTAGAAATGAAACTCCCCATTTTTCATTCCAAGTTCCTCCGAGCCGACTTCCCACCATGGCACTTCTCCAGGACGCAGAGAAGTTGAGTTTTACTGTCTCGGCTTTCCCAGGAAAGCAGATCTTGCTGTAAATAGGTTCTCCCAGAAGAAAAACCTGCATCTTTCCAGCACTGCAGAAGCAACTCCCTTCATTTTTGGTAAAGCTGGGTTCTCGGGAAGAAGCTAGCCAACAAGCAAAAGTAAACAGAAATTGTGCAAGCTCCAGTATTAAACAAAAGTGCCAGCACTGTTTCATTTTACAAACACTATTGATGGCAAATTTTATTCCAGCTCAAGATCTGGGAATTCAATTCCACTGTCACATTGGACCCGCTGCCTGCCCCCCACTCCCTGCCCCCCCCTTCTTTCCTTTGCAGCAATTCAATCACGTCAACATCCTACTGCTGGCAAGGGAGACATGGAAAGGAAGAATACATCATTTTTAGAGTTTGTGTCTCCCAGACAAATTGTGACCCTCCAAGTCATGTTATTATGAAATCTGTAATAATAATAGTAACAACAACTAGGAAGGGAGGGAGAACTTATGTCTGCATACAGCAGGCGCCGCAACACGATTCCTTTCTGCAGAACGTCATTTGTGCTAATGCATCCCAAAAAAGCTTCATATCCGATTACAGGCTGTGCAGAGAAATGCAAGGAAACTCCCTGGAAGATAACTGCTTGGGGCTGTAATCTTTCAGAGTTCATCAGCTAGGCAATGAGTCGAGGCTGATCGGTAGTTCAGCTGGGAGTCCACTGAGGAAGGAAGAAAAGTGGGGCTGATGTTTGGGCAGGTGATGTTCTTTTTTCTTCAACTTAATATTCAGTCAGTTGCTCATAGCTACCCTCCCTTTTCCTCATCTCCTAGCCTACCTTGTTCGAATATTTGCAGATGTACCAGTAAAATACATGGTCCTGACAGCTTAGTTCTCTAAAGATACGCTGGACATTTCAAAAGGCTAAGGATAGGGTGAGTGATGGGTAAACATGATGATGGATGTTGTAGCCAGTTGCTGTACCCTTGAGGTGTTGGAGGAAGTTTTTAACTGATTTCTTGCTCCAGTTCTGAGATGAAAGTTGGATCCCTTTAAATAAGGAGGAACTTATCTCACAGATACCCATCGGACAGCTTTTAATGTCACCAGGAACTCAGGGATGTCTCAATAACAGAAACCTCAGCTCACTAGATGGCCCAACTCAAGGCACTCGGAAGGGTCTGGCCATCAGGAAGAGCTGAGGTCTCTTCTTTGAGAATCATGCTTGCTATGATTTCTGAAACCGACTACCCACACTCTTGAAAAAAACTCACCATACAGGGACTCCTCAAGGCCTTAAGGAATGCTCATGGCATTGAGCCCTTAGCGTTAACCATGTGCTGAGGGGAAAGAATTCCCACTGATATTCCTTAGTGGACCTATTCTCCATCCATTCTTCCAGTACTTCTTCAAGTGGATTCAACTGAATGACTTTTCCTTCCCAGAGACGAAAGTTGCCTCCTGATATTTTCCTCTAGTTTCTGTCTAGAGCCCTGCCAAATCTCCTTCCTCCCACCAGCCAGTCTTTGATCTCCTCTTCTGAAGATTGCTTTCAGCGTATACCATGACCCGACAGCATAAATGAGTCCCAAGGATCCACAGCAACGATCATCCATTACAGATATTCCTTTACATAAATGTAGTTTTAGGGGTGTTGACATGTAGGATTCCCCCTTCTTAGCTACAGTGTCCCTAAAATGTGCCTTTCCTCCTCTCTGGAGATGGGTCAGTAAATACCAATTTTAACCTAGAGTTTTAAATGTGTCATTCCTTGTTACTCAGAGAATCCTCTGACAATGGCACACAGTGTATCTGTTTAACTGCATTTGTCTGTATACACACACAGGTTTGCGCAGCCACGAATCCCTGGAGTATTAAAAGATCCAGACTCTTCTTAGCCGATAATTTATTGAAGCGGCATCTTAGCATAATGCCATGCCTTGTACGGTTATTGGTTCTGGCAGGGTTTTCTTTCTGATAGCTTGATCTGCTTCCTATTGAGCAAGAACGGAATTGACTGTAGGACAGCGGTGTATTTCCTGAGAGCACAGTCTCACACTCCGGGTATCCCAGAGCACTCCGTGAAGTAATGAGTTCGACTTGGAGCACAGTGCCTGTGGAAGGAAACAGAATTGCCAGCTCAGCTAGGCTTATGCTTTACACATTTGGGAGTTTTGGGGTGGGGTTTTTTTGGTGTTTTTTTTTTTTCTTTTTTCTTTTTTTTTNTTTTTTTTTTTTTTTTCACGTGCCAGTGTTAGGCTTCTCTCTGTGCCTTTTTGTGATGAGGTGCCAGGGGAGCGTAGCCCTCTTTGACAAGGATTTCCATCAGAGATGGGCAGGAGGATCCTGCCTGTGCTGTTTTCCCTGCAGGCTTTCGCGGTAGCTTTCCTCCCTCCCCACTTTCCCTAGTGCTGCAATGCAGTGTCAGCGTTGGTTGCAAGCCCAAGCCCTAGCACGGAGTCTGACGCCGACACAGTCTCCTGGCTCTGGGGAGAAACATGAAAACACTTGGCCCTTCTCTCATAGCTGCTGCAGTTTGCCTGCGTGCTCCGGGAGAGAAGGCAGAGCCGGAGCCGCAAGACAGGTGGGAGGATCTTTCGCTTTTTTTTT
>VYXH01003522.1:539300-556079 GCA_013397275.1 Burhinus bistriatus | reverse complement strand
TTGTCCATAGTGCTTCTGGCTGGGCAAGGTGAGAAAGACCAAAAGTCAAAGCAGCAGCAGCCAGGCTCCCTTCCTGTCGGCGTCTCCTGTGGGGATTGCTGGCAAAAAAAAAAACCAACCCCAACCCAACCACAAAACAACCCCTATAAAAAAAACCAAAACTCTCCAATTGTTTTGCTGGACTTATTCCTTGTAGTCTAGATGAAGCTTGCTTTCCTGGAGGATCTGGGTGAATCTGCTGCCGGTGGGGTATGGCCTCACTACCCTGCACTTTAGCTTTGAGTCTTGGCCTGAAATTAGCTCATTTTTCAAAAAGAAATCCAAGCAAGACACCAGGCTTGGATACCTCTGCAGTGGCAGGCGTTGGGCCATGACTCTGAGCTCATCGCCTATGCCACTGTGCTTGCTTCATATTTCCCTGGAATGTCGTGAAAATTCATAAAACATTCCCAGCTCTGGAGACACAGCTCAGTGGCTCCAGATCGGGAAAGACTGTCAGATGAGCAGTCACAGAACCACAGGGGTTGGAAGGGACCTCTGGAGATCATCTAGTCCAACCCCCCTGCCAGGGCAGGGTCACCTACAGCAGGTTGCACAGGACGGCATCCAGGCAGGTTTGGAATGCCTCCGGAGGTGGAGACTCCACCACCTCTCTGGGCAGCCTGTTCCAGTGCTCTGCTACCCTCAAAGGAAGGAAGTTCCTCCCCGTGTTCAGATGGAACTTCCTACATTCAAGTTCGTGCCCATGATCTGCACAGCGGTGTGGTTTACCACACAGTTTGGCCAGAGACTACCCTGCGTTTATCAGACACGGGATCTCACCTGAGATCCTTCCTGAACCCGGGGACCAGGCTGGAGTCTTTGCCGAATGCTGATCCAGGCTCCCCAGCTCAGTCCCTCTCTTGGTATCACCCCTCACCAGGACAGTTGGGAAGTTTGAAGGACGAGTGTGACTTTGAGCACCAAAACTTCTTAACACCCATGCTGGGTGAGACCAAAGGTCTATGGAGCTAGTGCCAACAGCAGGTGCCTATGAGAAGAATAAAGCAAAAAAGAGTAAGCATAAAGTAATCCCATCTGTGATGCATGCTTCCCTTCCAGTAGTCACTGAATTAAGGATTATTATTTCTTTTCTGAACTGGAAACTGTGTCTGAACAAACACGTTCTGTAACCATGGATGGATTGTGCCCCTGTGAATCTGTGTAATCCCTCCTGAAGCCCACCAGAACGTCTGACCTCTAGGGCACGTTGTGGCAATGAGTCCCAGGGTTTAACCGTTAAGTACTGCTCAGTCGGTTCTGGTTGTGTCTCCAACCCACCTTCCAACACCCTCTCCTGCTGGTTTTTTTTGGAGGTGGTAATAAAGGTCCATGAAAACTTCATGGTCAACCTGATTTCAGCCGAGACTGGGTTGAGCCCTCATGCAAGTAATGAGCAAAAGGGAGAACAGTTCACGAGAAATTGTACAAAGTGTTTTCACTGGTAATCACTGGCCTATACAGGAGGTGGAGTGGCAACAAAAATTCCATTATTTCATGTAAACATTAAGACAAAAATGGAAAAATCAAAGGTAAAGGAGTTCTCTTGAACTGCTTGTTGCCATGGTTACCGTATCATCCAGAGTATCTGGAAGGCACACAGGATTTCATTCCTTTCCCAACTTTTTCATTGAGTTTGATTTTTTATCATTTTTTTTTTTTTTACTAATAGGAAATATGAGGGGAAATGGAGAAGGGGAGGATACTAATTGTTCTTCCCAATACTTTAAACACAAAAAATGCTTTGAGACTGATGATGAGATAATCGTCTGTTGTCATCTGTGAGGTCTCCCACCCCTTTCTTGTTCCAAGATGAATAGCGTAACTCTCTTTAAAGCTTCTGTGGAGCAACATCTTCCATTATCACTGACTTCAGAGGGACCTAGGAGGGCTCATAACATTGCATCCTGAGTGAGGTGGGATCTACACGAATAATCTTCTTTCTCATGCTCTCTGGGTAGGCAGCTGTCCTGGATCACATGGGACTTGGGGAGGGAATGCAGAATTATGTAGAACACTATTCCTCTTCCACTCTATTGCATTTTCAAATAGAGAGGAAGGAGGCCTCCTTGAAAGCTGACAGATGATGCTAAACTGAAGGTAAGGACCCATCTTCTGGCATCACATCCTTCCATTCAGTATTTTTTTCAGGTTTTGTGAGTGCTGGTGATTCGGAGATACCAGAGACAATGAAGAGTTCAGGAGGGCTATTCAGCAATGTCGCTCTTTATAGTTAATTTTCCAACAGTAATCCAAGTTTAGGTTGAAATAATTGATCAACGATGAATCCTCTTCTCTTGGGAGGCTGTGCAATATTACACAGTAATAAAATCTTTTAAAATTATGAGAACAATGTCTCACTAATCTGATTGCTATTGGCCAAGCCAAATAAGAGAAAAAAAAGTGTAATTACAGTAGAATTATATTGCAATTAAAATGTAATTACACTGTGGGTTTTTTTGCTCAATCAATAATTATTTCTGTTGATATAATAAGAACATTAACTGCATGAGTGAATGGTTTATGTTAGCTCTCTGGTGTCCCTGTGCTACCTGAATTGAATGTACACCACTGCAGTGACATTTACAGTATTTGTCCTCAGCCACAGCGTGAACTATTCGGTCGCTTATTTTGCAAGACATAAGAGAGGGTGTGCATGTGTGTGTGCACATATGTAAAGTACTAATACATGTAATACAGCCTATAATTACCAATTTTATTATTACATTATCGTAAAATTATATTGAAATACTAATATATATTGCAATGGAGTGTAATTATATTACAGTTGTATTTGTGGTATTAAAGTGTGTCAGAGAACATACTTATCATAATTACACTGCAATTACTCTTTAACAAGAGTGGAATTACAGTTACCATATTATGAAATATGACGGTGTTACCTTTATACATTATTTATATTAAAGCACAACTTAGAGGGCCTTTTAATTGTTATCTGCTTAAGAAGATAGCGATGTTCCACTGGTACTAGAGATCAGACCTAGAGTGAGCTCTAGTAAAGGACTTTTGCTCAATAACAAGATTTTTGGCACGTGGTCCTGGCGTGATGTCTGGATCTCTATTTTGGGGTCCAGTTTTTGTCTTCCCATCAATTGTCCTCACAAAGCAGGGCTATTGATGAATTTGTTCGTGGAAACTTACAGCTCTTCTCAAAGGCGTGGTAGTAGTGGTTCACAAATGCGCCCATGAAAGCTTGTCTGCTGGTACAGGACTAACTGAAACACTAATACTTTTGTATCACAATGGTTTGTCCAAAATCCTGGACAAAATTCTGTGGACAGCTCAAGGAGTCTTGAGCGGTCAGCTCAGGTACATACCTCTGTCTTTTAGTCATCCAAGGAGAGTTCAAGGTAACCCTTTCTGAGTATCTTCCAGGTGGTCCTGCCTGCATCTTAAAGATCAAGACCTAGTGGTTAGAGCATCATATGACCAGACTGAAAGTCTCCATTTTCTCAATTCTTCGGCTCCTTGTGCACTTTTCCTTAAAAAACCTTCAGATAAAGTGCACAGTATCTTTCTACATTTTAGTTCAACCCACAAGTTGTAGTGGTACAATCTACTTTATCTTCTCTTTCTGGCTCTGGGATCTTCCTGAATCCTCCCTGGGTCATTCTGATATGCAGGTGAGGTGAGGATGCCGAGCAGAGAGGTAGGGCTTCATGCACACGTCTACTTCACCACCCTGGCTGCTGCTATGGTGATCCCTGGCAGGAAGAAGGTCATGATGTGCTGCAGATTCACCTCCCAGACTGCATGCCAAAGCACTCCACCTTATATCAGCTGTATCCATTAGTCCTTCACCTCAGGTAGGGGAGACTAAGCTGGACATCCTGCTGTCCCAAACAAGGTTTGACTCCCAATGGAGTCAAGGCCCTGATCTATGCAACTCTTTTTAAGTTGTCTCACCAAACCAATGCCGAAGAGGCTGAGGTTGAAGCAGTTTTTCCTGATTGCGTTAACAGACAGGTTTGCAGATATATGGGCTTGTCTCAGGTCAAAATGTAGGGGTCTCCTAATGAGTAGCCATTGCCATTCTAGTTTATTTACTGAGTTAAAATCTCAATTTTCTTGGGGAATGTATGTACTCTTATGGCTTGATCTGCCAAAGGCAGAAACAAACAACCTGAACCAACATTTACTTTCTGCAGTATTTATGATTCACCAAAACAATTGCTCTTGGCAATTTTGCAAAGCAGGAACTTTATTTCAGTAAAAATTAGTTGGACAAATATACTGCGATGTAGGCTTGGGCAAGAATGTGTCTGAGTGTGTGGGCTTCTTACAGGATATTCAAGGAGCTCCAAGCAGAGGAGGATGAATCAGGATGAATGAGCGAGAGAAAAATCAAGAAAATGCATAAAAGAGGTCTTTACAGCTGCATGAAAACAATATGTAGGCATTGAACTCGGGAATAAAGAGACGGATTCCTGGCCCCACTGATGTCAGTGAGGCTTCTTGCATTCAGTGAATAACTTTGGATCTATAATCAAAGATGGAAGGTACTTATTTCCTAAGAAAATTGCTACGAACTATGCAAGTAAGTTACCGCACTTCTTGAGTTCAGTCTCTAACTCTACTGCTTACCACAGCCCTCCTGAGACATGATGGCCTCAAGATATTAACTCTGGAGTTGCTGAGTTACTTACGACATCTCCTTTCCTCTTTTTGCATCCTGCATCTATAGTTTTGCCAGTTACAGGTCTTTAAATTTCAAGTCTCTTTTTTCTTCATAATCTTCCCTGGTTTTTAGTCATCTTTTTGAGATTTTTGGATCCATACAGAAAATCGTCATTGTTTGAGTCACTTGCAGAGTGAATAAAATGCTGCAAAGTATACTCCAGGGGATCAGCTGTTCCCATGGGCATGGAGAGATGGAGAAGATAAGTAAGGGATCCTTCTGCCAGCGGTAGGCTGAGTTGGTGAGGTGAGATCTCTATCCTATCCTAAATATTCTGAGCGGTTCAGAGGTGCAGGGTGTGTTCAGGGTGATGTGCGTAGCTAAACTCAAACTGTGAATACAACGTAGAGAAATGAGTTTCTTGTGATGGGTGGGAGACTTGGCTTTGGTATGACGTTTTAAGCACAGCTGATCTTTGCCTTGTCAAAGTCCCACTTCCCATTCGTCTGTCTCCCCTACCGTGGTGCGAAACGCCTTTAGCCAGAGGGCTTGGACCCCTTTCCCATTTGTTTTTCTGGGATCTCATTTCATCCAGCTCCTTCCTGAGCCTGTAAAGTGAGGCAGCATTTCTGCCTGGTGGGTTTTTAATTGGTATTAGTTTCTAATCAATCAGAAGTCCTAGATCGTAATCTTAAGGGGTACTGATGCTGTTTTACACGAGTTTGTGTGTCCTTATCCTTACTGGTAACTCAAGGAGGAGGATAAGATTCACCATTCAGAGTACAGCTGAGCAGTCATTCCAGTTTCCACTAGATAGAGCCCGGCTTTTTATCATTTTGGTGGGAATGAAAACAATGCTACCATCATGGAAAAGAAAAAAATGAAAATATGGATCCTACTATGACACATTGACCCTCATATTCCTGCCATCCATTTTCGGTCGATGGTAGACATAGCTGTTGCTGCCCTTTTTTACAAGGTTGCCAGGGTCTGTGGTTGGACCTCCAAGTTCAGTCCTCTTTCTCTTAAGCTGGATGTGCTGGGAAAGCTTCTTGTAGAGCTGGATTCAATCAAAGTTTGCAAGACCAGAGACATTTCCAATAAGGTGCACAGGGTTCACATAACTGTATTTTCTTGCTGAAACTTTGTTCAGCTGTAAAATTTGCTGCTGACTTGTAGCTTTATTGCCTGAGTTATACAATGCGCTTCAAGATCCTCAGAATAGCAAGGACCGTAGAAGAGCAATGTAGCAGTATTAGCTGTTTGCCACAATCCATGTCCAGGATTGCTATGTTTTCCCTGTGGCAGGTAAAACGGCAAGGAAACAAATAAGAATTTCACCCAGTGCTGTTAAGAGTGAGTGGGCGGACAGGACCATTTGCACCAGGGTCCCTCTGACTAGCCTGGACCTGAAACAGCACCATTTCCGCTCAAAATAGCATGCCACAGGCAGAGACATTTTGTTTTTGCTAAAGCAAACAGAGTTGCTAAGAAACGAATATTGCAGAGATGGAAATCCACAAAAGGTTTGACAGTTGCCGAACGATGCATTGCTGGATTGAACGGCTTGGCAAACATGGCCATACAGACAGCAAAAAAGAGCCGACTGATTCTCTAGCTAACTATGGTCCTTCCAGCAGGAAACCTGTAAGTTACTCCTTACATCTCGCCTCCATCATGTATTTGCTGATGGGGACTGACAAGCCAGGGTTATAAGAGGGACGGGGCACACAAAGACAAGAGGACTTGCAAAGCCAGGAAGACTTGGTGGCTAGCAGGCTTTGAAGGACATACACTCCAGCGTTCCTGTCTCTCAAAGCTGGGAGCAGCAAAGGAATGGTTACAATCCTTCCATCTTTGCTCCTGAAGGTCCAGTCATGGATCTCCAAGGACAAGTCCTGAAGTTGTGTGTGTGCCTCCATCAGTGATGGTTATTTTTCAGACTCTAGTCATGATGCCCCATCATGATGAGGATCAGTGACCTTGTTGGCACCAATTTTGCCAGGGTGTGGGAACACCTCCCTATGTTTAAGTCTGTGTGGATCTTCTGGAGACGGTGGTCACCTGCGGCTATATAGAAGCCAGGTTTTTACCTCTACTACGTCCCACATCAGGCAGTCAAATTTTAGCTACCTCAATTTCCTATCAGACGATAAATAACAGATGCACTGTACCCTAAAGGTGGCTGCATTTCATCATGTTTGTATGCATGGGATTTTTCCTTGAATGATGCTTAAAGAGCAGTATGGATGGAGAAGACCTCTGAAATATGAGACCTTCAAGGGCTTGCTGTCCCCTACTGGGGCATGGTACATGTTTTAAAGCTTGAGAAACCAGAGATGATCACTACACGTAACAGCTCAAGAGCCATCCCTGGTCTCCAGTGCTTTGCTGTTATTGTTAGGTATGCTCTTCAGGAAGGTGGGCTTGGGAAAAAAAATGAAATATTAAAATAGAAGATAGAAGCAAAGCAAACTAACACTGAGCCAATCCGATTAATAAAGGATGCCAGGAGTTGGTGTTAATTTGTGTCTGATTTAAAGTGCCTGGTGGGTGGAGAGAGAACAGCCCACAAGAAGCAGCTGGGCTCCTTTTCCATCCCCCAACCCTGCTGTTGGTGCGGCGTGGTGGGGGAAAGAGGAGCACACAATCAGGCGATTCATCCCCACGCTGTCGCACTTTGTAAAGGCAAAGGAGAAGAAGGGAAGGAGGGAGAGGGAGAGGGAAAAAGCAGAAATCCAGTTCTCATGAAAAGCATCAGCAGCAAGCATTATGCTTCTGCTTACCTAACCAGGATCAATCCATCCTACCCATGTTTACCACGCCTTTGTGAGATGTCAATGGGCAGCCCTGACAAAAAGTGGAGCTGGATTAGTGCATTTCCTCGTCTGGTTGTTTGGGTCAGGCATGCTGAGTGATGAGGGGAGTGCTCTAATCAGCCACGGTGGGGCTGGCAGGGTTCACAGTCTCCTCTCAAGGCCAAGGTTCCCGATTTATGTGCGGAGCTGGGTAAGACAAAGACAAGCTCCCCCATTGACGTGGCTTCAACGCAAAGGTCCACCTGAACCAACAAAGGTGATACCTGGATCTGCTCCTCATGGGGAGATCTCTACCACCGCTCAGTACTTCCAGTGAAACCCAAGAGGACAAACCCTTTGCTGTTCATGTCCGTTAACTCCCTCTGAGGCTATGTCTATCCTCGTAAATAAATGAGGGATTAAATGCAGGCATGAGTGTGGTCCCGTGATCATCTAGACTGTTTAATTACTTATGTGCTCCCTGGTACAGTTTTGGCCCAAGACGCTGCCAGGACACAGTCTGGTAGATGACTGAGCCAAGGGACTCTTTCCCACAGGTCTGTGGGATGAGGCCAGCCTGTTTCCAGGGGAGGAGAGCTGAGGTGTGTGGCTGCAAGCTGTGCCACGCTTGGCCCCTCTGTTTCGTTCGGTAGTATAGACATAGCCTGTGGAGACAGACAGTAAAAGGGCAAATTAGCATTTGGTTGGCATGAGAATTTCTGTTCTTTAGGAACAAAAGGAGGGCCATCTGCTCATTGTGTCTCGCACGAGGTGGGGGCTTTCATTTGCAACCAACCTGTGCTGGATTTCAGCCTGCCGCTCAATGCGGAGATGCCGCAGGCCCTCCAGGTATTGTCCTGGGAGACTGAAGACATCCACTGTGCCCCACTGTGCTGGGTCAACCTACCCTCTGGGCAAAAAAAGGCAATGATCCTCATCTCCTGGCACCTTCCTAGAAGGACTGCTCATCTCTCCTGTATTTCCTGGTTTACCGAGGCTGGTTCTTGGGCTGCACATGTGGGTTTGTCGTTGCGGGGCTGCTCGGGAACGCCTGGGTCTATGCATGCTGCTACCTTACGGTGAGGTTTCTCTAAATATTGCTGGGTTGGGAGCAGGAGGAACAGTCTCAGAATCTTTCTCTGGAGTAAATGGGAAGCAGAAGAATTGCCTGCGCATGGCCTTGTAGCTGAGGTCCCCTCCTAGGTCTTGGGTCTTGGGTAGAAACCTAAACCTAAGCCCTGTCTGTTTTCTACAGACCTCCAGCTCCCCTCCATTCCTGTCCCATCTGCCTGTCCTCCGAGCCAGAAGTGAAAACCCATACAAATGAAGGAGCATGTGAAAAGCACAGATTCTGCTGTCATCCCTGTGATGAAGCATCACTCGAGCCCTTCTCAGAATAAATATAAACCATCCTCCTTCAATCCTTCATCTTCATCAAGGCTGCGCGCAGACAGCTAACTAACCCCATCCCCAAACCAGCACATTCTCAATGCTGCACAAATCACTCCATAACGTCCTCTATCATCTTCTGTGATTAAAGAAAGCCCAAGAAAGTGAGAAGAGTCCTTTGCTTCTCAATAACCCCTATGCTTGCCCCTCACCCGTAAGCCATCTTCCCTCCCATGTCACATTGCTCAAGGGTTCCTGGAGAGAAGACTGAAAAGGGGAAGAGTGTACATCTGTCTTGTTTATGCAAATCCTGAACTGCTTATCATGAGGCTGATAGATGAGATGCAAGGAGTAATCCAGCTCGTTAGCGCCTGTGCTATGATTGCATCTCTCTACCAGCCTGTCTATATACGGGAATCTTAGGATTTGTTATAGGGGAGCCTAGAAGGCAACCTCTGCCCTGAGAAGTCTGCAAGGAAAAATGGGGGGGTCTCCAGAGAGCAGAGCAGGCAGACACCCTTTACTGTCCAGCATGGTTAGCTCAGGCATGGCACTGCATGGTGTGGCCATGGTAATCCAAAAGATTTAGTTCAGGGCAGATGATCACCCCAAAGACTGCTCCCCCAAGCAGCGCAATGGAACAATGCAGGACATAGCAGACAGAACAGGAGGACAATGATCAGGCCAACCCATTTTTGTAGGGGAGTTTAGCAACATGGATGTGACTTGTGGCGTTCCATTTAGTTTCAGGCTCTGTCTGTGGTTTGTTTAGCCGTACGGATATACGTCTTGTGGCTTAGGGGTAGTTACTGATATTCCTGCATCTATAATAAATGCAAGAATGTTATTTAGAGAAGCAGCAAAGATCATAGAATCATCACAGAATCATAAGGTGGTTTGGTTTGGCAGGGACCTTTAAAGATCATCTATTCCACTCCCCTCCTGCCATGGGTAGGGATATCTCTCACTAGATCAGGTTGCTCAAAACCCCATCCAACCTGACCTTGGACATCTTCAGGGATGGGGCTTCCCCAGCTCCTCTGGGCAACCTGGTGCAGTGTCTCACCACCCTCATCATAAAAAATTTGTTCCTTATATCCAATCTAAACCTACTCTCCATCAGTTTAAAACAATTACCCCTTGTCCTGTTACTACAGGCCTTAGTAAAAAACCTCTCTCCACCTTTCTTATAAACCCCCTTTACGTATTGAAAAACTGCAATAAGGTCTTTCCGGAACCTTCTCTTCTCCAGGCTGAGCAACGACAACTCACTTAACCTTTCTTCACAGGAGAGATGTTCCAGCCCTCTGCCCATTTTCCTGGCCCTTCTCTGGACCTGCTCTGACAGGACCTTGTGCTGGAAACCCCAGAGCTGGATGCAGTACTCCAAGTAGGGTCTCACCAGAGCAGAGTAGAGGGTCAGAATTATCCCTCACCCTGCTGGCCACAGTTCTGATGCAGCCCAGGATGCTGNATTACCCCTTGTCCTGTTACTACAGGCCTTAGTAAAAAACCTCTCTCCACCTTTCTTATAAACCCCCTTTACGTATTGAAAAACTGCAATAAGGTCTTTCCGGAACCTTCTCTTCTCCAGGCTGAGCAACGACAACTCACTTAACCTTTCTTCACAGGAGAGATGTTCCAGCCCTCTGCCCATTTTCCTGGCCCTTCTCTGGACCTGCTCTGACAGGACCTTGTGCTGGAAACCCCAGAGCTGGATGCAGTACTCCAAGTAGGGTCTCACCAGAGCAGAGTAGAGGGTCAGAATTATCCCTCACCCTGCTGGCCACAGTTCTGATGCAGCCCAGGATGCTGTTGGCTTTCTGGGCTGCAAGTGCACATTGCGGGCTCATGTCCAGTTTTTATCCACCAATATCCCTAAGTCCTTCTCCGCAGGGCTGCTCTCAATCCTTGCATAGAATCATAGAATTGTTTAGGTTGGAAAAGACCTTTAAGATCATCTAGTCCAACCATTGACCCTACTCTACCAGGTCTGCCACTAAACCATGTCTCTAAGCACCACATCTACACGACTTTTAAACACATCTGGGGATGGTGACTCAACCACCTCCCTGGGCAGCCTGTTCCAATGCTTGATAACTCTTTCAGTGAAAAATTTCATCCACCAGTCTGTATTGATATTGGGGATTGCCCTGACCCAGGGCCATCCAAGTCCATCTCGATGCACAATGAAAGACTGAAGGAAAGGCAAAGAAGTGTAGGTGCTTCTGAGACTGGCAGTTGCATCCAGACCATTGTGTTTAATAGCAACTGATGGACTTGTCCTCCACAAATTCTCTAATCCATTTTGGCAGACTTTTATACCTTTAGCCTCCACAGCATCCTGTGGCAATGAGGTCCCCAATTGAATTATGAGCTGTGTGAAAAAGTACTTCCTTTTGTTTGTGTTCAGCCTTTGAGGTCAGTAAGGATGACTTTCTGCGTCACGAGGCTTAATTCACTGCTGTTCCCCATGTCCCTTAAGGACCTTGAAGAGAAGGTGCTGTAGAAATGCACATGTTTATCATTCTTTTGTTTTACAAGTTCAGGTTGCAGACTTCTGCTGCTTCAAGGTCATAGCTGGATCCAAAACCACTGAAACTTGGGGCTTTAAAGGGGATCGGGTATATTCCTGATTCTCTTCACCTTCGGGGTCTGCTCTCAGCTTGGTGGAAAGGTCCCACGCTCTGCTCAAGCTCAGATATTCCTACTCTCCGTGCCACTGGGGAGTTCCTGTTTGCCCACATTAGTGTGGTATCAGAAGACTTCAAAGCCTCCCATTTCAGACTGTGCAGAAGCAGCTGGAATCACTCCCATAGCCAGCACAGTCCTGTAGTTCAAGTTCTCTTGTGCTGCTCACTCTATGGAGAGTGAAAGTAATGCAAGGGATGGTCACAGTTCTCTGGTTTCACTAAAAGGACCTGTATTTCAGGTGTCTCGTAGCCTCAGCCTAAATCTCCGTCTTCCTCCTCCTGAAAGGTACAGGAAAATTGCAAATCTGAGGTCCTTCTGTGTGCAGTTTAAAGACATCCTCAAAGGACATTGGAAACTGAATGCCTAAAATTATGAGCTGAATTCCTGTTGTCAGAAGGGGAAACATTCCCAATCCAGTTTTAACTGTACTGACATTGCAGCATTCAAAAACAGCATGGTGCACCTTCAGGCTCAATTTAAAATCGGACCCTGGTGTAGTCTTTCCTTCTTTTCCCAGCTGCTGCCTAGGAAATCTATCTCCACCGCTGGGGTAGTGGCAACATTGCTTGTCAGATGGGGAAACTGAGGCACAGTCATTGAGAGACACCACAAAGCCAGGAAAGGAGTCAGAAGAAGAACATACACTAAAACTTCCGTACATCCACAGATGGTCAAAGGCTTCTGGTTGTGGTCATCCCCTGTTGCTGATCATATCCAGCCATGTAAGGACCCGGAGGACAGCAAAGTAGAAATCTACTTTCCTGGTGCTGGGAGAAGCACTAGGACTTGAGTTAGTGCAGGTCTTAGTCCGGAGTCAGTTGCAAAAAGAGCTACTTGGGTGTTCATCCCTTTTCTCTCCTTTCCCTTGACCAGGCCAGCTCCAGGCTGCCATGGGGCAGGCAAAGGGCTGAATCCAGTTGATATTCAGTCCCAGGAGGTCTGGACAGACAAGGCAGGAGCAGAGCTTCAGGGGCCTTGGCCCAGGCACCAGCTTTTCCTTTATCCTCTGTAGCCATCTCTACACCAGTAACTCCAGAGGGCCAGGACATGGCCCAAAACACTGTCCCATCACTGCCTACACATCTCAGGACACTTTCTGGAAAGGTTTTGGTCCCAGCTAACAAACACCACCCCAGTCTGTGCCTGGGCACAGCTCAGGAGAGAACATTAGGCACTGTGGCAAGGCTGTTCTGCTTCAGGGAACAGGCAATTGAACCACACGGACATGAGCTATGTCAAGGCTCTTGGCCTCAAGGGCCAGAAAATGAGCTGTGGTGCATATGATTTATGTGGGATGCATAAGTGAGCAGCGTCAAGATCATAGAATCATAGAATTGTTTAGGTTGGAAAAGACCTTTAAGATCATCCAGTCTAACCATTGACCCTACTCTACCAGGTCCGCCACTAAACCATGTCTCTAAGCACCACATCTACACGACTTTTGAACACATCTAGGGATGGTGACTCAAGCACCTCCCTGGGCAGCCTCTTCCAATGTTTGATAACTTTTTCAGCGAAAATTTGTTTCCTAATGTCCAGCCTAAACCTGTCCTGGCACAACTTGAGCCCGTTTCCTCTTGTCCTATGGCTAGTTACTTGGGAGAAGAGATCAGCTCCCGTCTCACTACAACCTCCTTTCAGGTAGGTGGAGAGAGCAAGATGCGTGCTGAACTCGGGCTTCTGCATGTGCAACCCCGTGAATCACAAAGCCCAGCTTTGGTTTTGCCAACCATTGCTCTGCCCATGCACCCGTGGCGACCCTAAGACTCAGCATGCACTCACAGTCCCTCCCCGCAAACATCCCCTCTCCCTGGGGGCTCCCACTTATCTCCCCAGCTAATGCCAGTGCTTTTAACCTCCAGCTGAATATCCAATCAATCACATCCCAGTCCCCAGCACGAATGAGCAGCGATGGAAGCGGTCTGGCCCCTGCCTGCTTTCTGCCACTCGTTAGGATGACCTTGCCCTCAAAGGCCCTCTTGTGTAACCTTCACACCCAGGAACAGGGTTGGAGTGTAGGGGAGAAGAACCCAAAGGATCCGCTGTGGAACACTAATGGGCAGAAATAAGGCAACATGGAAAGTGGGAGTTTTCTAGGATTTGCTGGTGTAGAATTTGGGGTATTTCTGGCAATGTGCATTGCCTTTTGGGTGGTACCACTAATGGGGATGGATGGGAGCTAGGACAGTCAGAGGGTATGGGTGATGCTGGCATGGAGGAAAGGCTGATCTTACTGGGATCAGAAGAGTTCTGTATTCTCTTGGGGGTGAGGAAATGCCTGGGAACAGTGTGGAGCAATGACCAGCCTAAACTCACAGCAGGCTTTTCCTTACCACTGTTAACTGGAGTTTAATCTGCTTTGTTAATGGGAAACTGAGGACGAGTAAGATGTGATGACGTGATGACCTCCATCAGCTGCCTTCTGCCAAGAACCACCTCGGCTCCTTGGCTTTGTTATGCAATGGCATCTAACCCATCCCTATGTCAAGTAGTCCTCGAAAAACTCCCACTCTTGGTAGTAGTCCCAACAGTCCATGCCAATAACCCATGTAGAGGAAAGCTGAGGATAAACACAGCTGCAGCTCAGGCTGAGGTGATGTTTAGAAGACACCATGTACACACACAACATCTGTCTGAGGCTGTGTTGGACCCAACAGAAGGTGCTACAGAGACCTGGACCCACTTCCCTGGGGCAGCCACATCTAGGACCAGAGGAGCACATCTGGCCACCCTTGTCTACCAGGCTTTTCTCTACAGAAGTTTTACTGGATACTAGATTTTAAGGTCCAGTCTTTCTGCTCAGCAGTCTCTTGATCCCACTCACTGAAAAAAACATGCAGAGCCAGGAACTGAGCCTGACCTGCCTGCACCCCTGCCTGAGAGTTCTAGCTGTGGTCCCATCTTCAATGAACGTGATCTGGAGCAGAGACCTTAGTCTTTAAGGTTGTTAATCTCATCTCAGGATGAAATCTTAGTGGGCTGGAAATGAATCACCAGCTTCAGCACTTTGCTGGAGCTTTTCAGATCACAGAGCACTAGAGAAAAGCAGAGGATGTTTCTTACATCCATCTTTTCAGGTGGGAAAACTGAAGCACAGATTGGCAGAGATGCTTAACTGAAAGTGTTCACAAACCCTGGATTCAGGATGAAAATCTGGCCTCTGGCTCTGCCTGATACTGTCTCCCCATCAGGCCAGTGCTGAAGGTGATCATAGATGGGATGGCTCAACCGAGGCTCAGGGGGTTTGGAGTTTCCTCANAAAAAGACCCAAGTCCCTCAGCCTTTCTTCATAAGGAAGATGTTCCAGTCCCCTAATCATCTTTGTAGCCCTCTGCTGCACCCTCTTCAGCAGTTCCCTGTCCTTCTTGAACTGGGGAGCCCAGAACTGGACACAATGCTCCAGGTGCGGCCTCACCAGGGCAGAGCAGAGGGGACGATAACGTCCCTTGACGTGCTTACCACACTCTTCTTGATGCACCCCAGGATGCCACTGGCCTTTTTGGCCACCAGGGCACATTGCTGGCTCATGGTCATCCTGTTGTCCACCAGGATTCCCAGGTCCCTTTCCACAGAGCTGCTTTCCAGCAGGTCAGTCCCTAACCTGTACTCGTTGTGGTTGAAAGCCTCTTGGGGCATCCCAGTATGATCCATTTCTATGTACCACCTCACAGCTCTCCCTTTCCCCAAATACCCTCTTCCAGCCTTTGAAAATTGAAATGGGAGTGGGATTCTGACCCCACAAGCCAATCCTCATCACAGGATCAAGTATTTCCCACCCTACTCGTGCTGTTCCTGCAGGCTGTTACACGTCTGCTGGAGTCCACTGCTAAAGCAGGTGCCTTTCCAGGCTGGAGGTGAGAGAAATTTGGGATGAAGGACGTTAGTGTGTATAAACATCATTTGGTAACACAGCAGGCAGTTGAGAATCAGGCTTCCTCTGCAATCAGGAGACTGAGACGGGTAGAAGCAGTGGGCAGTACGTCACTCTCCACAGTGGTGGAAGAAATATGCTGAGTCGTGAGGGGTCCACGCAGAAATACGGTTTTGGCAAGTGAAACAGCAGGAGGGGAGCAGGGCTGGACTCTTGTCTATCTCACCCTGGTCTGCTTTCCTTTGCTTCCCAAAGGGGCTTTGTTTGAGTTCAGTTCTAATCATCTGGTCCAAAGGTAGATCTAGGCAGGCCAGATCCTTACCTGGGATGCTCCAGCTGGAGCTGGTTTGGCAGCCCTTCCAGGATATGGGCCACCTCTGAAGTGCCTCTCCAGAGAGTGGATGTGCACTGAAGTCAGGGTGAGACCTAAAGGGTTTCCCAGTTCTGCGATACCCACCAAGTCATCCTTTTGCTCTTTCAGGTCCTAGTTTTCGCCAGATTCCGCTTTGCCAGAAAATAAACATGAATCTCTATGGATAAACTGTTGCTGGGAAGGGCTGGAGTAATATAGTAAACAGAAGAGAAGGAAAATAGATCATTAAAAATAATTCCGAGGAAAAAAATGGTTCTAAGCACTGATTTTATGGAAGAGGTGCTACTCCAGGATCTGTCGGAGCTCCATCCCTCTCCAGGTGCCGTCCAGGGCTAACTCCTCTCCTTGTAGCTGAGAAGAGCCACTGCAGCCAAACCACTGCCGGGTCCGAGCCCATCTTGACTCCTCTGTGTGCTGTTGGTTCACAGATACCACCCTGTTTCTCCAGGCGTTTCCACCGTGTTTTGCTCACTCGCCTCGGTAGCAAAAAGAAAATTTCCAAGTGGTTACAGCTATTTTTTTTATTTTTTTTTTTTTTGCCACTAGCAGTTCCTTGTGAATAAGGACGGAGCATAGTCATTTCCCGTGTTTTTGCAGAGTGGCAAGGGACTGAGTTTTACGGGGCCGGGCAATTTACTGCCTCCAGCAAAAGGGATGTTTTGTTTGATATCTGGGGACTTCTTACAGGGAAATGGGAAACCCCAGGAAAGGAGGATTAGCTTGATGAGAGTGGTTTTCACCCTGCTGGGATGTCAGCCGTGTGCCAAGGTCAGGAGAAGGAAAAGCAGAGGGAGGTAAATCTTGGATGATAGCACATCTGAGCCGGTGGGCAGAGAGAGGGGAGTTGGTGCACGGCTGAGTTAGTGGGGACAGATTAGGGCGAGGGTGTCGGGAGAGGTCCTACAGGCAGCAGTGGGGAAGGACGCCCTTTCTGCAGTCATTGTTTTGATTTTCCAGCCTCCCCCCCCCCACGCTT
>VYXH01003522.1:527402-539269 GCA_013397275.1 Burhinus bistriatus | reverse complement strand
TTTTTCCCTTGGAATGTTTGTGTGTGTGTATGTGTTTGTGTGTATGTCTAAGAGTGCCCTCCATTGGCCAGATCCAGGCTGCTGCACCAAGAGTCCTGTGTCACCAGCACAACCCAGGAAGGTGGTGGATGCACAACCGGGGAGATCGCCCCGTCCCTCGTGGGGAGGACTCTGTGCAACGCACGGACCCTGCAAAGCAGGGCGCATGGCAGCGCTGCCTGCATTTCACGGGCTCCTCCTGCTCGTGCAGAGCTGAAATCCCCGTGCTGGGGCACGGCCACAAAGTCAGACACAGTGATACGGAGATAGCCATCCGGAATGTCTTGGTGGGATGGGGTGAATCGTCATGCGGGGCTATTCAGGCAGGGGATGAAGGTAATTGTAGGCAGAGACAGGGGATGTTCTGATCCCTCCCTGCTCATACACATCACGGGTTCAAGTTGCACCAGGGGAGGTTTAGGCTGGACATGAGGAAAAAATTTTTCCCTGAAAGAGTTATCAAACATTGGAATAGGCTGCCCAGGGAGGTGGTTGAGTCACCATCCCCAGATGTGTTTAAAAGTCGTGTAGATGTGGTGCTTGGAGACATGGTTTAGTGGCAGACCTGGTAGAGTAGGGTCAATGGTTAGACTGGATGATCTTAAAGGTCTTTTCCAACCTAAACGATTCTATGATTCTATGATCCTATGTTGGCTACATCACCAGGATGGGCGTGGAGTGTGCTTGGGGCATACAAACGTGTGCAGAAAGCAAGCGGGGACATGAGGGTGGTGGAAAACTCCAGCCTCAGACCTGGATCTTCTTGGTTTACCATTACTGCAGGAAGACAGAGTGCAGCAGCAAACGGCTCACTGTGGCTTGCAGGCTCCAAAATTCACTGGGACCAGTGCAAACTGGATGCCCAAACCCCTTGGGCAAGCCAGGTGCCAGGTGTAACATGTGATTCAGTCCCTGTCTGGTTTTGTTTAAGCTGTGAAGGTCTGTCTCAGCTTGTGTTTCTGAACCGTGTCTGCTCCAGTGCGTGCCAGGGTGGGATGGCCAATACTCTGCAAGGAGGTAGAAAAAATTACCAGGGCTTTGTGCGGTGGTGTGAGGGGGCAGGAGCCATGCTGGTGCTTCACATCTCTTCATAACCCTCTGCTTCATCATCTCTAACACCTGCACAAGGTAACCAAGGCAGAAGGGCCATTCAGACCAAACTTGTCAGCCTCTTTCTGTGAGTTTCTTGGGATGAACCACCGCCTTCTGCCAGGGGCACGCACACGAAGAAGGCAATGTTTTTGCCCTTTGGTTTGTCCTTGAGAAATGCAGGCAAGGGACAGCCCAGGGTATTCCACTGTCACCTGCTGTTCCCAAGCTTTAGTCCAGAAAAGGCTTCTCTGCCAAACCCATCTCCCAGGGACAGGACTGGAAGGAAAGGGTGGGAGGTGTGGCATGTACTCCAAGTTGGAGCCAATGGATGGGACCAGGCATGGATGTCTCCCATTACACAAAATTACAGAAATAGCCAGGCTACCTAGACACTAGCTGTGGCAACAACCGTGGGAATATAGGCAAATTTGCCTGTGTGCCATAGGAACATGGTCTCCAACCCTGGAATAATCTGTCTTTTTGCCTGTTTAGTATCACTTCCCCAGCTGCAGGCTGCAGCCTCTGGTACACATCCCCCTTGGGATTTTTCTGGATTAAAGTGTAAAAGATGGATCCCTCTGCTGAAATGCAGCAGCCAGTCAGCTGCCCATTGCATCTTCCCTCCCCTCCAGGTCCGACACGTGTTGAGCCAAAGATCCAGGTGTGGAGGGGGTTATGTGTATTCACTTCTTCTGCTCTGAGATTCCCACTTCAGCAAGGATTAGCTGAAGGAGAAAAAAAATATGTTTATGTTCCTTATGGTGAAACCTTCCAGATGGGACCGCATTCAGGGGAAATCAATTCTGAGACCTAACAACCGTAACACAGCGTCCCATTAACGGGTCTGTTTAGTTAAAGTTTGTTGGCTTTTACGGTGTTTTTCCCAGAGAGGGGTGGTGAGGGGGGGATGCTTTTTCTGCTCGCTGCATCCTCATTTAGTAGCGGGGTTATGGCCAGCGTGAGAAAAATCAGGTTTGAGGCGGGCAGGAGGCTTGGGCCGAATCCCACACACTGAAGTCACCGTTAGGGACCGGATCTCGGCGCAAGCCCTGTCTCCTAATCATCTCGTTGCTATGGAGGCACCGCTGGCTCCTGCTTCCAACCGGGAGAGGCGGGTTTCTTCACCGACTGGACCAGAGGTTAAGATGATCCCTAGCTGGCTCATCGGTGTGAAGGTCGGATAGATTTTGGCTTTGCAAAGGCTGTGGCCGCTTGCAAACAGCACGAGATGCTCGGACACCGCTCAACAGCCAGGGAGAGGCGAACCAGCGGTCCCTTTCGGAGTCTCGGCTAAGCAAGCACCTTTCACTTACCAAAGCTGATATTTAAGGCATTCACAGCCATTTGCAGCCTCCTGCTAATCAGAATGACCTCTCTGGAAATGTATAGGATGCTTGATTCGTGCCTGTGGTTTTCGTTGCAAGCAAGCGCCGCTTTGCATCCGATAAGCAGGTTGTGTTCCTGAAATCTGGCCCCCGAGGCAGGCAAGAGTCTGGCACGGGGAAATTTGCACTGTGGAGCTCTGCAGGCTGCAAAGCACTGTCAGGAGCGGGGACCTGACTTTTAAAAAATTTAAGTGCAAATGCATTTGGACTCCATGCTGATTAGTGTCAGGTCTAACAGACACTCAGGAATCTGCTGGCAGAGGCTGCGGCGATTTGAAGCTCGGATGAAACACAGTTTGCAAATAGCGGATCTGACTTTCAAGTTACCTAACCCTTTGCTCCCCAGAAAAAAAAANCCCCCCAGAAAAAAAAAAAAAAAAAGAAAAAAAAGCTTTTGCAGAAGAGGGGAGATGCAGAGACAAAACTTTCATACAGAACAAGGCGGGAAACCAAGGGGTGAATGTGGAGATGTATTTGGCTTCTTATCTCTTCCCAGATGCACAGGGTGGTCTATGGGCTTCATGTCTTATTTTGCAGTCTCTCTTGGGATTGTGCTTAGCTGCCTGAATTGTAGATTTGCCGGGAATTTGTATGGCTGCTGTGAAAGCTTCCTCTGTCTGCAGCCTGGGAAGGCAGAGCCGGGCAGCAGGGTGGGAGATGACAGGACTGGGGACGAGCGGTGTGGACACCATGGGGCTGCGAGAAGGGTTAATGGAGAAGACGGAGAAGACGTGTTTTCCCTCCTCCCTTGCAGCAGGTGCCCTTCTCCATAGACTTTCACCCGAATTCCTTCTTGGCAGTACCACTGTGGTCCCTGATCACAGAGAAACACATCCCAGATGATCTGAATCGTTTTGGGGTTGCAGCCCAGGGCAATGTTAGCATCTCAGGAGTTGGGCTGCTTGCACACAGGCTTCAACGCAGGGGCCCTGAACACTTGCTTTTCACTAACCTGTGGACCACGGAGGCTCCTGAAATCAAGTCAGTAGTCTGACACGGTTGGGAAAACCTCCCTCCCAGTGGTCCGACCTGTCCTTTTGAAGTTGGGCAACAGCCCCGTTTTAGAGGCAGCAAGTGCTGCAGAGCCAGGGCAAACCTCACACGAGGGGAAACTCCTGATTTTCTCTACCTGGAGTGAGGAAAAAAGGCAGGAAAGGAAACGGCTGGAAAGGTGAGAAGGAAAAGGAGCCATGGCTGTATGCCCAGCAGTGGGAGAAGCTCTGCTCCACGCATTGAGGGTCTGCCTGTCAACCCCTGCATCTGTTAACAGACCCCCTCCCCAAACATGGGGGTGCATGGGGAGGGGGTACAAAACAAAGAGAATCCTGCTACCAGCGGTGCTTCCCCCTCTTTCTCCTCCCCTGGAAAGAGGGAAGATGGGGTGAAGGGAGCACAGTGGGGTCTTTCTGGTGGGGTAAGAAAGAGGGAGACTTAGAAGAGTGGAGAGGGCTCAGGAGTCTCCTCGGCATGGTGGGGGACACAGGGGTCTGGGCAGTTGGGCTGAAGAGGAGGTCTGGGCTACAAAGGGTTGCAGGGAACGGATCCCATAAGGCGATGCAAGAGGGATATTACTTTTGCTGAAGGGGCTTTGGGGGCTGAAGGAGGTCTCAGGGGTGGCAGGGAGGACTGTCTGGAGATGCTTTGTGCCCAACGGCAGAACCGCAGGCTTTGGGGTGTCCTGCACACAGGGGTGCAAGGCAGGGTGGCTGCATGATGCGGGAAGAGTTAAAATTTGTTTCCACTCCCCGCTTTTTTTTTCTCCTGTACCTGGTACACAGCTGGTTTGGTGGAAGAAGAGGGATGATAGAGAAAAAGAGACAGAAAGAAGCAAAAAAACCAAGGGCTGGCAGGAGGAAGATAGGAGGCAGAGCCCAGCTCCCCATGCCCACCTCCAACCCACCCTCCCCAGGTGCAGCCTGAAGCCTGTGTTGAACCAGCATCCGGGCTCCGTTGGGATGGAGAGGGGTGGATACTCCCTAAACCAGAGATCAGTGGTGTTTGCTTTGGGGAGTTGGTTAGAAATCACTGCTCAGCTCAGCAGAGGGGCACTGCATGGGCAGAAGGTACTGGGAAAACGGGGTCACAGCTGTGTTATCCCCCATTGTGAGTCATAGCTGAGCCCCTCCTGGGGGTTAGGACATCCCAGAGATGGGGATACCCTCAAACCTAGCATGGGGATGGTGATGTGGGGCTGCATCTTCTCCAACTGAGAGATGTGCTGGGACTGGAGATGCTGTGTGGATTCTCAGCCTTGCAAAGGGTTAATAAAAAAAAAAAAAAAACCAACCCAACAAAAACAAACAAACAAAACCAAAGTACCACCAGAAAAACCAAATCCCAAATATCTTCTTTTTCTCTCCCCTCCTCCTTCCCTTCCCTGTTTTTCCAGGTGTTGTTTATGGCCACAGGAGGGAGCTCAAATCCAGACATGGGAGGATTGGCTTGATTTCGGATCCAGAGCCTCTTAAACTCTCACTTTTCCTCTAAGCTGGTCCCTGTTATGTCCAGGATCTGGCGCCTGCTTGACATTTACTTTGAGTTCCAGAGGACCAGAGACCTAGGATGAGGAGCATTGGATCTGCCCTGAACCTGCTTTTGGTATCGCCACTCTACTTTGTGTGGACCGTGGTCGCTCTGGACCTGGCACAAACTCCCTGCACCACTTTGGTCCAGGGGAAATTCTTTGGGTATTTCTCCTCCTTTGCCGTCTTCCCATTGAACTCCTCTCTCTGCTCTTGGATTATCCAGAACCCTGACCCTCGGAGGTATACCTTGTACATGAAGATCTTAAAACCTACCGGCGTATGTGACCACCAGCACATCCGCACCTACCAGTTTGACTCCTTCCTGGAGTCCACTCGCACCTACCTGGGCATGGAGAGCTTTGACGATGTGTTGAAGCTCTGTGATGGGTCCACCCGCTATGCCTTCCTCCAGTCCAACAAGCAGTTCCTCCAGATGAAGCAGACCGCGCCACCAGAGGTGGAGAGCTGGCCCGTGCGGTGGAAGCCCACAAAGGCTCAGGAGAGGGACTTCTCAGTGGAGTACCTCGTGGTGGGCAACAGGAACCCTAGCAAAGCCGCTTGCCAGATGCTCTGCAAGTGGCTGGACGCGTGCTTGGCCATCAGCAGCAGCTCCCACCCGTGTGGCATTATGCAGACCCCATGCTCTTGCTCAGGAGGGGAGGTCCTAGATCAGGCCAGCGAGATCCTGGGGCTCACGAGGAAGAAGGAAGATTGCTATAAGGATGGGATTTACTTGGAGAACTGCATGAGCAGCCCCAAGGACAGCAGCGGAGCAGAGTTCCTGGGTGAGTGGAGGGCGGCTGGGGATATTTGGGAGGGAGGGTTGGTTGGACTCTCCTCTCCTGGGTCTCACACTGTCCCCGTAATGTCTGTGTTTGAGTCTGTGGATGCCTGGTATGAAAATCTTATTTGCTAATTGTTAAGCGGGTCTGATAACCCCCAGTGCCTTTTTATGAGCCTGCGACTAGAATTGCAAAGCAGCTTCCCCTAAATATACCCCAAATAATTTCATTCATTCCCAGGGCTTGTGCCTTGCTTGTTTTAATTCTGCAGCCTCAGAGCTGCTGAGGGGAGAGTCTTACCTGAGGGCGAGCAGTTTTCCAACGTAATTACAGATGTCCTAGAAATGGCAGGATCCAAGCTACCTCCCGAGGCGGGCTGCGCTCAGCAGCCCTATCAACCACTTCAATTCATGGGAAAAAAAACCTTAATTCCTGGGCTTGGTTCGAGGGAATGGTAACAGAAGGCACGTTCATTTTGTTCTCAGCCTCATTTTCCTTCTGGAGGCTTTCAAAAAGAAAACTTACCGCTCTGCTTCTGTGGGGTTACTTGGTGCCTTTGCTGGGGCTCATTCCTCAAGTATTTTACCGGTGTTTTGGTGATGATCTTGAGTGTGGTGTGGGCTGGAAAGGGAGTAGGGAGGTGGAAGAGACATGAGAAAAAGAGCTAGGAATAAGGGTGAGATGCTCCTGCAGTCTGATCTGGGCACTGGTCTGGGGAGGAAAATGATGTTTGCAGAGATTCGATGTGGTCTCCGCGGAGATTTGATGTGGTCTCCGCTGATGCTACGGTGCCATGCAAAGCAGAAGGGAATTTGGGGTGGTGGGGTGGTGTCCCCGACAGTGAATCCTCTATTTCAGCGCCTGTGTCAGATCCGCTCGGATGTATTTATCCTCAGCTCCCGTCCCACCTGCCAACAGGCAGGGTATGTAAAGCGGAGGTGTGATGCTAAATGGGAATCTGGGCGGCGGGGAGGGGAACCTCCAACTTGGTGAGGTTCAAGACCCACGCCTGACCCCCACCCCAGGGTCTCATCTTCTTCAGGCACTGGACTCAAATGTTTTCTGCCGCTGGGAGAGAGCTGGCACCCATCTGGGTCTGGACTTTGAGGTTCCTGCTGGGCTCTTGCAGCCACCCTCAATCAGGGGGGAATTTCTCAAGGCGGGGGGAATTTCTCAAGACAGGGGGAAGGAGGCTAAATTTGCTTGCAGTAGGAAGGAGGTTACCAGGCACAGGTCCAAGCTGCGCAGCATGATTTTCTTGCAGACCGCAGTCTGGCGTTAGCTGAGAGATTAGTATATGATCAGGTATTAGTGCTTTCGTCAGTGTATTTTGGGGGAGATTTTGTTTCTCACTGATCTGTGAATCAATACTTGAAGGCACACAGCCGAGCCATAAATCCTGCAAATTAGTTCTTCAGCCGTGCCTCCCTCCCCGGCTATGAGCACACGGCAATATTCGCTCTCCAGATTTCGGATTTCTTTGCAATGCCCTTTTCTCCTGTGTGAACAGCTTGCGAGGAGCATCGTGTCGGCTGCCTCCTCGGAGTGATGCGAGCTTCGTTAAGTCATGTGTCATGCCTTACATTTGCTGATTGGATGATTTATGCATTCAACCCAAGCAGCGTGACCTTTTTCATTGCAACCAAAGGTGAAATTTGAAATAAGATTTTCAGCAAATCCTGAAGCATTCAAGCTTAATATTGGCTTTTGTAAAGATCTCTCCTAGTCCAGCTTGAGTGCTTGAATGTTCCCAGAAAATAAATATAAAAGAGGCTCAAAGGTGGCTGAATCTAAATCCTTTTTGGGTGTCAAATATTTGTAGAGAGCGTAGATAATTTTTTGCTGGCTGCTCACATCTGCTCCATATTGAAGATACAGAATTATCATCTTCACTGGTGGGATGCCATCTACATTGAAATGATGCTTGCAGGGTGCCTGGCCTCTCCGTGTGCTGCTCTGTCTGTCAGTCTGTCTGTTTTGATTTTTGCAAAGGCTTGATAAGGACGATGGAGGAGAGATCCAATTTGGACAGAGAGCCAGCCATCCCTTAACAGGATTTTGTGGGTGGAATATTTTGATAGGGTTCCTGATTTCCGAGCGCTGATGCTGACTATTGCTGTCATTGTTGTCCTGATTGTATTTGTAGGATTGTTTTTTTCCTTCAAGCTTTTTTCTTCCCCCCCCACCCCAATGTTTCCCGAGTAATTTGTTGTTTCTGGGCCTGTTTTGACACTTTCCTCTTTGAACAAGGGTGCATGCCTGCGTTGTACTAATCTATCTGATGACTTTCAAGGCACACAAGGAATTGCCAGACACCCAGATACCACCCCAAAATGTGGAGCCTGACTTTTCCTGATGTACCTCTTCTATACCTGGGATATTTCCAAAGCAAACGGGTGGGCGCGAATCCACAGAGGCTACAATGAGATGCTGCCTTGGAAGCAGCCGCGCTTTGGCTCACACAGTCTGTGGGTGAGATCCCTTTGAAAAGGTTCACTCCCTATCCCTGGGCATTGGTACACTGAAGGATGGAGAACGGATATACGTGTCTGTGTGCTGGATTAGATGATGTCCTCTCCAGGTTCTCTGAAGTCACTCAAGAACAGTCGAAGAACAGATCTGTTCAGCTGGACTTTGGCTTTGGTGGCCAAAGAGCAGAGCTGGGAGATGAACTTCTGCTGCCAACTCAGGCCACAGGTTTCCCAGACATGGTGGAGAAGTGGGCTTACTGACCCTGTTGCTCCAGAGCTACTGGGACACTCAAGAAACCTAAGTGACAGCCTGATTTCACTCATGGCCAATGAGTTTACACTTGGTTCAGGTACATAGGGATGTTTGTGGTCATTTATGAGGGACTTCACAAATTAACTTTGCCGGAGTGACCTTGCCTTGTCTGCAGCATCTGTTCTTCAGTGTCTGGAGGAAGGAGAGACCACTCCAAATTTGCTTCCTGGGTTTAGTGAGACACCTTCTTTGCACTTGCTGTCCCACGCAAACGTTGCAGAGGTTACAGCAACGGTGGTGGGGGTGGGAAGAATCTGTCAGGCTGCAGAGGCGGCAGGAGATATTTCGGTGTCTTGCTGCACATGGAGCTTGTCCTGGTGATCAGCAACACGCGCTTGGAAATGTATTGGCAGCAGCCCACCCCCCACATCTCCCCTCCTGGCTGCAGCTACCTCAAGCTGCTGCTCCAGGAAGGCTTGAATAGGAGATTTTTTCTAGGAGAAGACAATTCAAAGGGGAAATATTTTTGGTCAGCACCAGATCTCCCTTGGCTGACGCAGGCAACATGGGAAGAAGGAAGAAACTGGTTGTATGTCCTGATGTTTAGAGGTGAATTCTCTTTTGGGAATGCAAGTTGACATTCCTGGAATAGGCTCCAACACTGGTTTGAGGTAGGAGACCAGGGGGCTGCAGATGGGAGAGCTTCCTGAAACTTGGGGCATTGGAACTTCAAGGTCTGAAAATCCTGGTGACCCTTCCAAACGTGAGCTGGCTTCACTGTAATCAGAGCTGGAGCTTTAAAAGGGACACTGATGTGACACTGTAAGGAGAGAAGGTTAAATGCGTGCTTAAGTGCTGTGCTGAGCTAGGCACTTAATGAATGTCTAATTAGTCTTGTCTCCATGTAATCTGTTCCTGGAAGGCCATTGCAGTGCTGTCACATTTTGGCGGCCCAAAGAGCTAAGCAGCATGCTCCGGTCTTTCTGCTCTTCATATCCCCATCTGGGAGGGATCCAAGATGCTGAATGAAAAAAAAGGGTTAAATGTGTGCCCCTGAAATATATTATTTGCTCCCCGGTAAAGTAGATGGCTCCAGGGGTGGAGGGATTTTTATGATGAATGAGCCTGATTGGTTTCATGTCTCAGCCAGAGAATTGGCAAATTCATTTCAGCAAAGAACTTGAAACTGAGATTTAAACGGAGCTTCTTAGTTCTCAAAAAAACTGAATCAAGATATTGTTAGTGTGAAGTGCTGGTTTTTTTTCCTGCCTTTCCTGACAAACTTTTCCATTGGTTTGCTTTCCCCTTGCTCTGAACAAATGGATACCTTCTTTCCTCACACATGCTCCTGACTTCACTTCTGTTTTGTTAGTGGTGTTTCACCTTCCAGCCCTTAGATGTTTTTCTACCTCTGTCTTCTAGATTAAGAAGTCATATAGCGTCCCTTCTTTATTGTTTGGAGAGGCATTTATAGACCCATGAACAAGTCGCTTCTTAACCTCTACTGCATTAAGTAGGCTGAACTCCATAAATCTCTCACTGAAGGACACATCCTCCAAACCTCGGTGGTTGTTGGGAAGCTTTGTTTCATGCTTGGCCATTTCTGCTGGCTGAAACGTGACGTTCCCTCAGCAGGGCTGAGCTTCTGCCTGGACAGGCGGCTGAGTGACTGCTGAAGGGGGTCCCTGGTGTGGAATAGGGACCGGAATCATAGGAGCAAATGAATCAGCTGCCATCCTTCCCACTACAGGAATCGTGTTGCTGCACAGTTCTCTTCCACTTGAATCTCCCCCAGGACAGAAATAACTTAATAAGTCATTTCCTATGTTTGTGGTGAGCCTTAGTGACCATGAAAGCTCAGGGACCGCTAAAGAACTGTGAGTAAATTGGCCAAGGGCAGGCTCTCAAACCTCTCCTTGATCTCTTCAGCTCCTTCTTACTGCACAGGCTCTACTCCTCCTGCAAGAGTCCCCCAGGCCCAAACAACAGCTGAACTTGCAGAGAAAGGTGTTTGGCTTTGGATTTGCCTCTGTTTTGGATTTGCTAACCAAATGGCAAAGGGAGTTGGATGGGTGCATTGTCATTGCCTGTCCTTCCTCCTGGCATGGACTTGCTGAGTGTGCTCGGGGAATCACGGAATCAAGGAATCGCTGAATTTTCAGAGTTGGAAGGGACCTCTGGAGATCATCTAGTCCAACTCCCCTGCTGTCGCAGGAATGCCTAGAGCACATTACTCAGGACTGCATCCAGGCGGGTCTTGAAGGTGTGCTGCTTTCCATCTCCTCGCTTCTCCATCTGTGTTTGTCCCTGCTGTCTAGTCTGTACATCCTTGAGAACAGAGCTAGGGTACGGTGAGAGATCACCAGCAAAACATGGGGCAAGGAAGGGCTGGCTTCTGCTCACATGTAAAACTTTCCTGTGTTACCCTGCTAAAAGCATTGGGGGTTTTACCGAACATCTCCCCAGCTTAAGTCCAAACCTCAGTAGCTGTGAGCAAGAGCTGATACCGCTTTACAGCTGAAGGAGAAGGTTAAACAGAACCTGGGACCTGGCAAACAGGGGACCATCACCACCTTGTCTCCTGCAGTGACCCGTATGGGCAGCTCCTGATGAGGCTGTTCCTCCTGCATGCAGTCAGTGGAGTGTTTTCTGGATGAGGCAAGAGTGGGTAACTGCTTCCTGGGTGCTGGAAAGGAGGTTCCTGACTCAGTTTAAACACTCAGATCTCTGTGATCAGTACAAACCCTGCCTGCCCCACTGCTTTCCTCTGGGGTCATTAAAGACTTCAAGAATAGGATAGGATAGGATAGGATAGGATAGGATAGGATAGAACAGAACAGAATAGAATAGAATAGAATAGAATAGAATAGAATAGAATAGAATAGAACAGAACAGAACAGAATAGAATAATGTTCAGTTGGAAGGGACCTACAATGATCATCTACTTCTACCGCCTGGCCAGTTCAGGGTTGACCAAAAGTTAAAGCATGTTCTTAAGGGCACTCTCCAAAAGCCTCTCAAACACTGACAGGCTCGGGGCATCTACCACCTCTCTAGGAAGCCTCTTCCAGTGTTTGACCATCCTCTTGGTAAAGAAATGCTTCCTAATGTCCAGTCTGAACTTCCCCTGGCGCAGCTTTGAACCGTTCCCCCGCATCCTGTCGCTGGATACCGGGGAGAATTAGGCACGAGTGTAAGAGTACCAAGGTCCTCCCAGTGGCAGAGCAGAGATTTCCTGTGTCCGTGACGCTTTTTCAGCACTAAATTCACTTGTGCATGCGTCTGTATGGAGATGTCCTGTTTGGGAGATGTGGCGGGGG
>VYXH01003522.1:468049-527030 GCA_013397275.1 Burhinus bistriatus | reverse complement strand
TGCCATTGTTTAACATCCTCTTGTATTCAGGACCCGTAACAGCTGCCCCAAAATGTTTTGTGTGGGAATACAGGGAGAAATTTAGATGCAGGGAAACACAGACACCAGATTCAAAATTATCACATCTGCAGGGCAGTTTTACAACTGTAACTGCTGAGTACGAGAATGAGGATGACACTGTTTGAGAAGGGAGGGTGCACAGAGAAACTCCAGACCCTTTTCACCACCCACTCTGAATATCTGATGTATTTAGGTGATGGGAGCAGGCTGAAAAATGGAAAACATTGTCTTTCCAATGCGAACTGGATCCATGGAATTTTTCAGGTGCCTGGTTCACCTTTGAGGTGCCTGACCTTAAAGGTGCTTCAAAGTCAGGCGCCTGACTTCTTGGGGTTGTTCATCCTTTAGAAAAGAAGGCTCCAGGGAGACCTTAAAGCAACCTTCCAGTATCTGAAGGGTGCCTACAGGAAAGCTGGAGAGGGATGGAGAATGGATTGAGAGCAGTCCTGAAGAGAGGGACTTGGGGGTGTTGGTAGATGAGAAGCTCAACATGAGCCGGCAATGTGCGCTCGCCAACTGCATCCTGGGCTGCATCAAAAGCAGCGTGGCCAGCAGGTCGAGGGAGAGGATTCTGCCCCTCTACTCTGCTCTCACAAGACCCCACCTGGAGTACTGAGTCCAGTTCTGGAGTTCCCAACATAAGAAGGACATGGACCTGTTGGAGCACGTCCAGAGGAGGCCACAAAGATGATCAGAGGACTGGAGCACCTCTGCTATGAGGTCAGGCTGAGAGAGCTGAGGTTGTTCAGCCTGGAGAAGAGAAGGTTCCGGGGAGACCTTACAGTGGACTCCCAGTATCTGACAAGGGAAAGAAAGCTGGAGAAGGACTTTTTACAAGGGCATGTAGTGATAGGACGAGAGGTAATGGCTTCAAACTGGAAGAAGGTAGATTTAGATTAGATCTCAGGAAGAAATTCTTCACTCTGAGGGTGGTGAGACACTGGCCCAGGTTGCCCAGAGAAGTTGTGGGTGCCCCATCCCTGGAAGTGTTCAAGGCCAGGTTGGACAGGGCTTTGAGCAACCTGGTCTAGTGGGAGGGGTCCCTGCCCATGGCAGGAGGGTTGGAACTAGATGATTCTATGACCTATATGGGTTTCTTTGGCACTGAGCTCTCTGACCTGGTGGATCCTGTCTGTCCTGGTGGATCATGGTGGCCAGCTCTGGGGTTTCTCCCAGGTTTCCTTGAAAGGGAGTTTCCCCTTTCACAGTGCTGGTTTTCTCTATCAAAATGCAGCTCCCAAAGACTTTAGGTGAAGCCAGGACTTAGCAGAGATGACGCTTAGCCCAGCTGCCTTAGAGATCTAGCAGGCAACAGATCCAGGAAGGGAGAAGGTCTCTGATCTTTGCCTAAAAGGCTGGGAGCAGAGGCTTAGCAAGGTTGAGAGCTTATCCATGAGTACTCTGAGAGTGGACATGGGTGCTCTAAGCCACAGCATGTTGGGCAGAGCAGTAGATTTCACACCTCTTAGAGAGCATCACTATTACTTCTGCCACTCATCTCTTCTCCCATATGTTCTTTTTCCTGTTCTGATAATCAGTGAAATTTTGCAATATCTATGGGTGCTGATTCTGTCTTCTGTGAGCCCATCATCCCCCAAGATGGTACTGAAGCAAGCTTGGGCTAAATAGGTTAGAAAATTTGTTTTGGAGTCTCAGCAGGTATCGTTTAGTGTGGCTCTGTGACACTTTAACCTGGGGAGGATTCAGCAACTGTGTGTCCTTGAGGTAGCTCTGCCAGTGTCACCTCCAGTCGTTGAATCTCCGTGTAGCACACTCTCTTCTTGCACTCACTGCAGACAGCAATCTGATACAGATATCCTACATTTCAGCCTTCCAGCACGGTAAGACAACCAGGCTAGGAAAGGACAAGGACGTCCTTTAGCACCATCATCAGAATTGCAGATCTCTTGAGTTAAAATATATTTATTTTTGTTCCCTGGCTCTGGTTTTGATAGAGCAATAATTGCCACACACCTCATTAAGCTGAATGCTCTCAATAGGTCTTGAGTGGTCCATGCCATTAAACAAACAGTTACTGGCTTGGGATATTCCCAGTGTTTAGAAGCAGTAAGGAAGGGAAGGAAGGGAAGGGACCTGGAGGGGTGAAAGCTGCAACTCCTCCTGAAGAAACTGGGCTGCCGTGGCAGCATGGCTGCTTTGTCCCATCGTTTCTGGGGCCGTTTGAGCTGTGTTCTCCCTCCAAGACATGGGCCTTGATCTGCACGAACACCAGCAGCAGTGGGGAACAGGCACAGAGAGACGGCTGTTGATTCTTGTAAGCGTTGTAACAGTTTTGCATGCATGGTGGTGATACGACAACGGATATGTGCATGCAAGGTGTTTAGTAGGGTCCTAAAGCACAGGAATTCTGGTAGACAGCAATTATCCATGAACTGGCAATGTGCCCTTGTCGCCTGGAAGGCCAATGGAATCCTGGGCTGCATAGGGAAGAGTGTGGCCAGTAGGTCGAGAGAGGTCATTCTCCCCCTCTACTCGGCACTGGTGAGGCCACAACTGGAATACTGTGTCTAGTTCTGGGCTCCCCAGCTCAAGCGGGACAGGGAACTGCTGGAGAGAGTCCAGCGTAGGGGAACCAAGATGATTGGGGGATTGGAGCACCTCCCTTCTGAGGAAAGGCTGAGAGAGCTGGGACTCTTTAGCCTGGAGAAGAGAAGGCTGAGGGGAGACCTTATTCTTGCTCATAACTATCTAAAGGGTGGGTTGGAGGAGGATGTGCCACGGGGAAGACTGCAGCGCAGGTTCACCTTGGCTATCAGAGACCTCTGTAAGGGCACAACCTAGAGCCCAGGTGGTGAAGAAAGCAGCTCTGTTATTGTACTCAGAGCTTCTCGGCTTTAAAGTTACTGCCCTGTGGGCAACCGGACTAAAAGACAGGGATGTTGTGCATGTGTAGCTACCTACAGGCAAAATAGTCCTGGTATAGGGAGTTGCCAGGGGGAAGATAGTCCAGTCCCCATGATCAATTCCAGTCCATAAGGATGGTACTAGTCGTGCTCTTGGTGCTTGTTCATTTGGGACTGGTACTAAGCTCCCTAAAGCCAGTGGGTTAGTAATCTCTACAGAACTGGACTAAGGAGACATCTGCACAAGAATTCCAGTCGCGGACATGTGCTTGAAAAGATGTCACTGGCCATGCCCAGCAGTAAAGCACCAAGGCAGACGGGCCAGGGCTGTTATTTACAGCTGGACCTGTTCAGCGTTTGTCTTCTCTTCTGTTTGCATAGGGTCAGTCAAAGGAACTTCAATAAACCTGACTGATGACAATTCATTTCTGCACACAAAACCTTTTCTTCCTCATGCCCTTTCCTCCTCGTTTGTTGGTTTTGGTTTTGGTTTGTTTGGGGTGTTTTTTTTGGTTTTTTTTTTTGGTTTGGGTTTTTTTTCGGTTTGGGTTTTTTTTCTGAATTATAAAGCTTCTTTCTGTGCTGTACATTTTTTTGCTAAGCATTGGACAGCACATATTTCAGGAGGTTCTGCTGAGCTTGGTGCGACTCTTAACTTCGGAGCAGCACCATGAGGCTGTGCTCGATGGGTACCCACATACTCAATCTGTGAATGCTGCAACCAAATTGTGAAGAGTCAGGTCCAGCACCAGCATCACCCTGCTGGGGTGATTCAGCCTGGAGGTGTTTGTGATGTTTTCTACATGACCCAGCAATGCGGCACGTAAACCTGGCTGACCGCCTTGCTCACAGAAATGAGGTGCTCAGCCTTGGTAACCTCCACAAACTCTCCTCTCCCATGTCTAGATTTTAAATTCTGGAGGTATCTTCTTTAATTGGCCTGAAATTTAGCTAGCTACCGTGCATTAGGGCCAGCCAAGATCAACGAGTGGCGGCATGACTTGAGATCGGTAATGTTTGCAACTAGAAGGTAGACAGCAAACAGCAGAGGAGCTGCTCAGAAAGACGGCTGGCTTCTCGGCGGGTACTTGCTGAAGAAGAAAAGAAGCAGGGACCAGGACAGTCCCCAGGTAACCATAGAGAGGTATTTAAAGAGATTGCTTTTCATACTTCTGTGCTTTTGGGCCACAGAGGAGCTCAGGAGGCCCCTTCGGGGAGCTCAGCCACCTGCCCCCGCAGACCCACCGCAGCTGAGGACCCGTCAAGGAGAACAACAGACCTCGGGGAGAGCCACGACAGATCGTACCAGCTGTCAGGGCAGGGATGGCTTTTCTCGCTCAGCAGCTCTTGCATGCAACGTGCAACGGCACAGTTCCTTCCCTCCTGCCAGCCCTGGTGTCCCTGCCCCATGGGCAGCTCAGCAGTGCCATGTTTTGAACCTATTGTCATCGGAGCTGGTGACAATTTCAGTGGGATTTTTGCCTTGGTATAATTTGGTGATTCTTACTTGCTGCAAGGCAGAGGAAGGGAGTAGTTAAAAGCTTTACCAAGTCTTTAAACACAACGACCCACCTTCTTCTCCACTCCTGATCCTCACGTATTGGCCCCAAACTTGACACTAAGGAGGGTAAGGTGACATTCTGTCCCTTCTACTCTTAAAAATAGGGTTCTGTGAATGGTGGAAAGGATGAAGTCTGATTTCCTACTATGTTAATTCCTGTATTCCCTACTGTGACAATCCCAGCTCCTCTCATTGCTGCTCATATACAAATCCTTCATGACCCGCATCTTCCATGAATGCCTCTGGACATGTCCTGCTACCAGCACCCTCTTGGGTCCCTTAGTCATTTTCTGGACAGGAGGTAACATATCTGGAGCATTGCTGGCCTGGATGGTGTGCCAAATAAACCAGATAATTGCTGTACTGGCTATTTTTTTGGTGAGTGGGATCACTTAGGCTGACCTCATGCTCACCAGAAACCATTATGGACTGATCATCTCTGGGGAGGCACTGGCCTTAAAAATCAGTGGTTGAAGTAATATAAATCAGACAGGCAAAAGTGGTGACCTCCCTTCTTTCCTGGAAAGGAAACCTGGGCCAGCGTTTCAGCGGGTGCTCTGGGACCTCTCCCACATGGTCTCACTGCAGCCACTGGGTTAGCCTGGCTTTGGGGTTACACTTTTTCTCCTGGGGTTGACGGCGCTCCTGCACCGGGTGCTGGAGGGAAAGGGGCACACGACAAGGGAGCGCTATCCCAAAAGCAGAGCGAGGGGAGAGCCAGCGTTCGCAACATGTGTTGGGTAACAAGCACAACGCTGATCCACAGGGCTTGAGTCTCTCCAGAGAACAGCAGTGGTTTCTGAGACACACACCAGAGACCCAATGTCCTTTTTAGGAAAGCGAGTATCCCCTGACTCTTTGCATGTTATAAATCTGAGTGAATATGTGAAATATCTATTTACTTCTGCCTCCAGAGAGATCACTCCCTTACCCGCTCCAGTACGATTTCACTCATGTTTAATTTAGCTTTTACTTCCAGCTGAATATTCTGCCAGTCTAAAGGAGAACGGGCAGAAAAAGGCAACAACCTCTTGTCCAGGCTTGCCAACTGCTTTTCCTCCCAAGGCAGGGGCCTCACGTCAGGTTGTGTGATGGGACATTTGACGGTGCGTGGCTGTGGGATGGGAACATCTCTCTGAGTGAGAACCCTTTGAGTACAAGCCCACCGTGCACTAGCCTTTCCCGTAACCGCAGGGTTGCTCTGCAGCATCGTCCCCACGATGCCATGCCAGAAGCAGCTGGTGTGTAGGTCACAGCCCTGGGTAAACATCTGGGTCACGCAGCCAGAGTGGATCTTGTTCTCTGCAGCAGGGCTGGGTAGGTAAGGGTGAGCAGGAGGCCTCGGGAGAAATGCCATACATATAGCGCTGGAAGCTTCAAAGGTTTGTGGAGAAGTATTCGTCTTGCACCTTTTCTCTCTGGTTCAGAAGAGAGCTCCTCCCAGTGAGCAATGGCTGGGGAAGGGCAGGCACTCTGCACTCAAAGAAACATTTTTTAATACTTCAGTAGGAAAAGGTGATGGGGGAGAGCCAGAAGCAGCAGTTATAAAATATGAATGGTGTAGCTGGGTTTCCGTTGCTTGACTGAGCGCATACGTTGGCACGGGGAGAGGAGGGAGCGGAGAAGGCGGCAGCCAGCAAGCCTCTGTCCCTCTTCAAGGGTACAACCATGAGCCTGCGGCATGGCTAGACCCAACAGCCAGTCCATGCTGTCACCCAGCTGTGTCCCGCTGACCTGGTGTGAGAGATACAGCCACACTCTTTGTCACCAGAAATGAAAAATCTCCCCCCACCTCCTGCTCTACCCTGTCCCTCAGCAAGCTGGAACGCACACATCTGTCTGTGCGCAGGCAGGTCCTGTCCGGAGATGCTTGGACAGGCACACAGCTGCACCAGCATGCACCTCCATTCATGCATGTCCAGCGAGTTAAATGTACCTATAGACAGGCTTGATTTGACGCATGGATGTACTCACACAGGGATATATATACAGGCACAGACTCGTGAGTGTATACATGGACGCCCAAGTGTGCGTGCGTATGGACATATGCCTGCACACAAGAGTGTAAAACCACACAGGGTAGGCAGATGTACAAACGAGCATGAATGTACGTGCATGCACATGCAAACCTGACAATAAATAGTTGTACACGCGTACAGAGCTCAGCGGGCAGTTGTACATGCTCTGAGGTGGATACACGCTTAGGTAAATGAGCCTAGAAACGTGTGCAGATGTGCAGCTACCGCACATCCCCATCCCTGCACACCCCCGCAGCCACGTGAGTGCCAGTACGCACCTATGAACATATCCAGGAGCTGAGACCCCCATGGGGGACCCCATAACCAGACGCACAGAGAGACGCGGGGCATGCCACTTCCCACTCAAGAAAGGCTGCCTGTCCGTTGAGACCCACAACGTGTAAATTCACCGCAGGAACAAGAGGCTGACTCATGCTTCACCCTTTCCATTTTTCTTCCAAAATGCACCACGAGGCCTATCTGGAAAGTTCATGCCTCATGGTGCGTTTCAGAAGAAGCTGGTTTTGTTTATACTTGTGAGATCCTTCCCATGAAAAGTACAACTTCTGGTAATCCCCCAAGAGCTGATGGATTCCCCAGCGTGGCTTGATAGCTTGGTGGAAAAGGATAACCTGCACTGGGACTCAATGGGGACAAAGCAAGGACTTGCTTTGAGACTGCAGTCATCCAAAGTTGTTCCCAAGCCCGTCACTGGTGGGACCTGCTTCCCTCTGCCCTGCCCTCCCACAGCGAGGCAGTGCAGTGCATGCAGCAGTCTTCTCCTGCTCTGTAAAAAGCTCCTGATCTGCTTAAAGTCCAGTACGTGCTTGAATGGTGGGTTGAACTGGGGCACTCCTAGGGACCACCAGCTCTTCCTTAAAGCCCTTTCTCCACTGCCCGATGTGTGGCTTATCAACGGGAGAACTTGCAACATCTATCCCTGCAGCACGCACGCTGGTTTTTGGGGCAGTTTTACTGGAAGGTTGTGGCTTTGGAAACTGTCGGCTGCTCCTCAACATGCCCACTCTTGCCTTTCCCGCATCCCAGCTCACATGTGGGTACCTATGCACAAACCCTGTGCAGCACATGCAGACTCATTCAGGTGTCTCCAGTTGCATGCAGGTTTGTACGTGCAGACACGTACCTCTGACTCCCATATGCCCCGTTGCTCTCTCGGTCTTTCCATCTTGGGGGTTGTTTCTCATTACACCAAAACATTTTTGAGGTGCAAATTCATTCTAAGGCAGGTGTTGGGATGCTGAGTTTCATCTCACTGTCCAATCCTTTTGCGGTGTTGGAGCAGCCTCAGTGCAGAGGACAATGGAAGCTGTTCTGCTTTTGCAGGACCGTTGCATTGAGGAAGTCCCCGCTTCAAAAGGCAACACTGACAAAAATGACAGCTTTGCCTGCTGTCGTGGTTTGGGCCAGATTGGCCCAATCAGGCGGAATGACAGATGCTCTCTCTATCTTGCTCTGCTTTGAAGGGAGGCAGGAGAGAGAGAAAAAAAGACTTAAGAGTTTAGGAAGAACTAAACTACTTTAATGAAATATTAATACTAAAAAATAAAAATAAAATAATAAATATACGCAAAATCATATGAAGCTCCCAGGATGATGACCATGTCACCAACAGGCACTAGNGAAGAGGCCTAGCTAAGAAGTAAAATTACTGAACAAAATTGGTCCTGTTTTACCACAAACCAGGACACCTACCTCACATTTTAATCAAAACTCTACTTATTCAGCTTTGTCCCTGCTCCTTCCCTCTGTACCTTTCTCCACCCTGGCCCTCTCGCTGCGAATGAACGTGGAATATCAGCTGGGGAAAATGCATTCATTCAGCAATTAAATAATTGAATGCTCCTTTAGCAAAATGAACTATCTCCTACCTTTCTTGTGTTTTACCACTTTTTTTCCCCTTCTTTTCCCCTTTTCTTTCTTCTTCCCTCTGGTGAGATAAGGCTGCCATTCTTGAAAGCCATTTTAAATACTCATGTTTTAATTAACGGACTTTATTGCATGAACTCTGTGTAAGATAATAAAAAGGCTGCCTGAGGCACAACACATTTTTTTGTTTGTTCTTGAAAGGGGACTAAGAAGTAAAAAGCCTAATACGTTTCCTCAACAAACATTTGAAAGATACACAGAAATGACAGCCATGGGTCATTTAGCCAGTGGGCCTTCCGTAACCCACGCGTTCCCAAGCATCGCTTTGCAGTGTGTCTCTATAAATGTGGATCATGGTGTAAATCCATGGGCCTCTTGCAGGGACTGGTTCCTCCGGATGAGCACCGGGCTCTGCAATAGGCAGAGGAGGGCAGTGGTTTGCATCCAGAGGATGCGCGAGTGGAGATGGAAGCAGAGCTGCAGCCATCAAGGACACTTCAGGGATGTGAGTGTTTGGGGCTGAACGCAGTCTTTTGCTGAACCTGGAAACCGAATGTGTTGTTTTTAGTTTGGATGATGTTTTTGACAAAATAAAATAGAGGGAAGCTTTGGGCCAGTCCCCTTCCCTAATATTTCTGGGTTGAAATACCCAAATATTTACTGTACATTTCTGCAACGTGCTCTGCTTTTATTGAAGACAAACAAGTTGATAGAATACATGAATTTGTGAAACATCTGGTATTGCCAGTTATGTATTTTTGCCAAAAAAAAGAAGAAAAATAATGTTAGATGAAACTTTGTTCTACGTGGGTGTTTTCTTATGGTGCAACACGCTGAAATTAATTTTATATTCTGAGTGTGTCATCTGTGCTGCGTGACACGGGCCTCTGCACCCAGTTTAGCTGTGGTCTTGTACTGGGGGGGTTCTAAGGATGCTGGACCAGAACCTCATAGGGAGGCCTATGCTCTGTTCCTGCGTCGGCTCATGACCTTGAAGAAGTCAAGGCATTTGTGCACAGGGTGCACTTAATCTTGTTTTTATCCCCCCGTTCTTTTCTTTCTTTATTCTGACTCAGATCTTGAGAGCAACTGGCACTTTCTTAGAAAACAGACGTACAGTGCCTTGCACCAGCACTCCCTGAGCCGTGGCGATAGCTCTTAGAGAGACTGGATATAAGTAATTACAATAGTTAATAAATACTGCAGTGGTCGCTATGGTTAAAGTTTGGTTGTGGAGTTACTTCTCTTTTAGGAGAAGGGTCAGTCTCTCGTAGGGTGACACCCTGGCACTGAGGCTGCTTGGCAGCTAGAAAGAGAGGGATTGTCCAGCGTTAAAGGAGGCAGGTGGGTGGTGCAGAGAAAATATCTTTAGTCGCCCAGTGTAGGTTTTCAGTGCTTCAGTGACAAACTATATTGTGCCCTGAGGATGTCTCTATCTATCACGTTGATTACTCCATTTGCCATCAGCCTAGTACTGAGGTTTTTTTCATCCTAAATCAAGAAAGAGCCAGAGTTCACCATTAGCTGCCAAGGTGCAAAGATGGGGTCACTCTGCTGAGCTGAGTTGAAGAGCTCTGGATTTACACCAGGATGAACAAGCACACGGGTAGACTGGTCTTAATAATAGATTGTCTGGTGGAGAAGCCTCCATTCTATCTTCTGAAGGTGCTGTCACCTCTGTGATGCTCCATTTGTGGAGGTGAAAATGCTGGACTGTTCTTGCTTGTATGCTGCCTTGTAGTGGCTGGGGCATCTGCTGCTTCTCCTGGTGCGAGCTACGGGTGAGCAAGTCAAGGTTAATATCTAATAAAAGATACACAATCCTCTCTTGTGCATCAGCAGAGCTGGAGGTGGTTTAACAAAGTCTAAAAGCATCAAAGCAGCTTGGGAGCCCGGTAAGAGGAGTGAGTCCAAAGTGAAAATTCTTGCTCAACACTTGCAAAACTTTCCTGACAGCACTATGAGAGGAAGGAAAGCCCAGATTTGGGCAGATCATGCAACGACAGGAATTCATTTACCAGCATATATGTCTTAGGACATGCCATTGCATCACAGATCACCAGGTTCAGTTTGATCATACCCCTCATTATTGTATCTGGGATGTCCACATCAGTAAATGGTTTGCTGATCTCTTTAAGCCATGAGCCCTGGCTCTCAGATCTGTTTTAAGTTGTCTGTCTGACTGTGAGCCGCAGAGGATCTCAGCTCTTGGTGTCCCATATGCTGTAGTGACTAACTCCAGCTGTCCCCACTGGAGACATTCACATCCCGGCAAGTCACCCTGAGCTCCCATCTTAGTCAACACAGAGCTGCTCGAGGTGGGTGGTGGGTAAGAGGGCAGGCTTCATCCTATCCCAAAATAGACATTGGAGGGAAGGAGCCAGGATCTTCAGCAAAAGGACTGGATAGTTGATTTGGAGGACAAGTAATGGTTATGGGTGGCATCTCAGCTCGAGTGCAGCCTTGCCACTGGCTGTAACTGAAGTGATTGTCTTTGGGTTAAAATGGGGTACAGAGGTGAGCCCTGATATGAGCTCATCCCTGGTAAAAGCCACCTGACCTTGCAGACTTAGTAAAGTCTGTGCATCCCAGAGTATTCCTCCTGCTGAAGCTGTCTCTTTCCCCAGAATTAAAGGAAACAAAGAAAACACTCATAGGAATTCAAATTAAAAAGAGCCTCTCAGTAAGTCTAAACCTTTGGAAGGTTTCCCATTTCGTGGTTGCTGAGATCTGCTGTTACACCATCCTCAGCAAGTCTTCAGATTATCCTTCTGCCTGCCCTGTCTTCACGATCATCCCTAGTTCCTGCCCGAAGGTTGCCTTCCTACCCTCTGATTACTCCCTTCCTTTCAAGCATGACCCCTTATTAAAAGGATGCCATGAGAAGTGGTCCTTGCCCACCCCCTCATATGCCTATCTCAATTCCCCCTCTACTCTGCCCTGGTGAGGCCACATCTGGAGCATTGTGATCAGTTCTGGGCTCCCCAGTTCAAGAAGGACAGGGAACTGCTGGAGAGGGTGCAGCAGAGGGCTACAAAGATCACTAGGGGGCTGGAACATCTTTCTTATGAGGAAAGGCTGAGGGACTTGAATCTTTTTAGTCTGGAGAAGAGAAGGCTGAGGGGGGATCTCATCAATGCTTACAAATACTTCAAGGGAGGGTACTGGGAGGATGGGACCAGTCATTTTGCAGTGGTGTCCAGTGATAGGACAAGAGGTAATGGGCACAAACTTGAACGTAGGAAGTTCCATCTGAACGTGGGGAGGAACTTCTTTCCTTTGAGGGTGGCAGAGCACTGGAACAGGCTGCCCAGAGAGGTGGTGGAATCTCTGACTCTGGAGATATTCCAAACCTGCCTGGACGCCGTCCTGTGCAACCTGCTGTAGGTGTCCCTGCTCTGGCAGGGGGGTTGGACTAGATGATCTCCAGAGGTCCCTTCCAACCCCGGTGATTCTGTGTGATTTGAAGCTGAGCTTGATGATGAGCTCTGGCTTACAAGAGAACGGGTGAGATCCAACCCTGAGAGAAGGGTGAGGCTTGTGCTGACACACCTGGGTCTGTTCATGCTTGGTTTGGACCGATGTTGGAAACCTGTTCAGCCTCACTGCACGTGATCTGCACGCTGCAGGAATGGCTGGGACTTGTTCGCACAGCCCTGTCCACCAGCCCATGTTATGAGCCTGCCTCTCGCATCCAGCCGTGCAGGTGGAAAGTCTGGACTGTGAGCCATCATGGTCTTCTACCCCGTCAACCGCTTTGCACTGGGAGGAGTAGAAACAACCATGCAGTGCTTGTGTTTTGCAGCAGTTTGGAGCTGAGCATGGTGTGGGCACACGCTCCTGACACCATATGGCCTGCACCCTTGGCAGAGAGATTGTCCTGAGGCCGAGGCTGAAGGTGGTCTGGTGGTAGTCTATGTGCTTTGAGCCTCTTATGTGGTGCCTCTCCCTGCTTTTAGAGCCTCCTCTCCTCTGTGCTCAAGCCTCCCCTTCCTTCCTCAGCAGGGCTGGCACAGCTGCACGTGCGATCACCTGCAAAATTGGATAGGGAGCTGGCCCAGCTTAAAAAGAAAGAAAAAACAAGTGTTTTTAATCACTTTAATAGGCTGATTCACCACGCGGACCCACAGGCAGCAGTGCTGTCGCAGGAGGGGTGATGGGGTGATGTGGGATGAATGGTCAGGGGTGCAAGTTAAAGCCCCCGTAAGAGCTGTGCATGTGAAGCTGTATCCTTAGGTGCATTTCTGAGATCCAAGTGAGCCAAACTCATCCTGGACTGGCCCTGAGAGGGGTGCTTGGGCCTTCCCTCCTCTCCTTGAGCATGGTCTTTCTGTGCCCCAGATGTCAGCACCGGTGATATTGCAATGGGCGGTGAGTGACTCCGCTCGCCGATCCAGCTAAAAGCCAGCTCCAGGAAAGAAAACACAGGGATCAGTTTTAATTTGGATCCATGAGGTGGTCCGAACCATGGCGCAACCACCCAGCTTTCAGGAAAGGGGACGCATGGCATGGTGCCTTCTGAGCTGCCTCAAGGTCCGGTTAAGTTGCCCGCAAAGTCCCACCTCTTGGCTCTACCCTGGCAGCTGAGTCACCAGCGATCCCAGTTGTTTGCGTTTAGTGTAGATCTATTTAATTGGCTCTTTCATTCCTCTAATGAAATGTAAATGAAGAGTGGATCGTTAAGCAGGGATACAGGAGCCCTCTCGGAACAAAGCGGGTTTCAGCTGGACGAGGAAGCATAGGAAACAAGTTTTCCTCTGCCCCTTTTACTCCAGGTCTGTCCTCTCTCTCACAGAGATGGTTTCAGTTCCGAAGGAGCTTCCTTGCTCTTTTGCTGCTGACGACCTCCTCCTGTGGGTGTGCAAGGGATCTCCTGGTGACAACAGGATGGGCCAAGGCCAGAAGCAGTGGGCCAAACCTGGCTGTCTTCCCTTTGCTTTGCAAGCTTGTGTGTGCCCCAGTCCTTCTGCCCGCATCGTGCGGATCGCCCTGCTTGGATGCAAAATTTCCCGAGGAGGTTGCAAGCAACTTTATGGGGCACCTTCGTGGAGCTCCCAGCCCTACGTTATGCCAAGTCAGGTGTGATGGTCTACAGGGTGCCCCGCTGTCTGGCTTTGCCCTGGTAAAACCATCTTTTCCAGGATGGAGGAGGGTTAAGCGTTGCCTTGCTGGAGCCTGTCGCTAACGTCTTGTGCTTGGCAGTGCAGTGACGCGGCCGCACAGCGTGGCCGGATCTGTGGGCGACGGGAACAGATGGCATATGCTCCGCTGAAAGCAAAGCTCTCCCTTTACTCAGGGTGTAAAGCGATGTTTTCTTTCCTGCGGGCCTCAAATCTGTCCCTGGCGTGACGCTTTTGGCCACCTTCGGACATTAAAGAGAAGGTTTCGCTCCTGCGTGCTGATCAGTGCTGTGAAGCAGGAGCTGCGGCGGATGGATAGCATGGGGAATTTGTCTAGGATGCTCTTCCGGGGCTCAGCAGATATTCTGCATGAGCATGAGCGACCTGGCCCCAAAACCTGCTGGGACTTCAAGGAACTGAACTTGGCCGTTGGCTGTTCCGTCTGTGACCAGCCAGAAGGTCTCCATCTCCTCATGATGTGGGAGTAGCTGGGATTTGGAGGCCATTTGGAGATGGACTCCTGACTTTCTATCGCTGTGAGGGCTCCAGAGGGTAAGTACAGCTCCCCAAAGCACGGAGACACTGGAAAAGGGCAGGCGATGCATATGACAGCACTGCAGAGGCAGACCATGGTGGGCAGAGTGGGGTGGTCTGCAGTGGGTGCATGGAGCCAGGAGATAAAAAGGGGCTGGGGTGCTGGGCTGGAGGGTGAAAGTCAGCTCTGAGGTTCTGTATTTGTCTTTGGGGTCAGCCTGGAAAGCTTGGGAAAAACAGGGAAGGACCAAATGCCTAACATGATCAGCTTAGGTCAATGTGGTCGTGGGGTCTCGCTGAGAGAGACATTTCTGGCCTCCCAAATGCCACATCTCAGCCTAGGACAGATGTTGCTGTTTGGTTAAATGCAGCTGGATTGCAAAAAGAATGAGTTTGTCACATTGAATCAATCCAGCAGGAAAGAATCCCAGACCCCTGAAACGACATTGAACCTGTGCAGTGTCCCCTCCAGTGCTCAGCACCCTGAGAAACCACAACCTCCCTCCTGCAAACCCGGTCCTGTGTCACAACCCATAAAGTTTCCTGGACTGGAGGGTGAACTCAGGTCACGGGGAAGGGACTGGCTGGTTGGATTTCTTTTTCTCCAGGAGACAGGGTGAACGGGAGTGTGCGGCTTGTCCTCCCCTTTGCTTTCTTCTGCTACATGCTGGCCCGAAGGGGTCTTTGCCTTTGTGTCCTCGTGTGGCCTGGTGGAATAATTATCAGGGGGGATGATGAGCCCAGGGAAGATCTGCAGTGCTGTGCGGTGCCGGGGAGAACTCTCCCTGCTTCCAACCTGGAGGGTAACAGAGGGGAAATGGTTGACCTTTTTTTCTGCTTGGCTGTGCCGTGCTCCTCCAAGCAGATGCTGCTCTCGCTCTGAGAGTCACAGGCAACCAGGAGCTGAGCGTTCAAGACAGGGATCTACAAAGGCAGCAGCTCCTAGGCCACCACTGATGGGACCTGGCATCCATCCCCCTGTGGAGGACTGCCTGGATTTTGTCCCCCACAATGTCTCTCCCTGGTTCCACTGCAATCACAACAGAGGACGAGCGTGTCAGTTCTCTGCTCCATGTCCCTGCGCAAGAAATTTAATCTCTCTGTGCCTGAGTTCCCCCACTTGAATAAAGGGTTTAGACATCCTTAAGACTTTCAGATGGAGGTTAGAAGGAAAAAGCATTTTTTCTTCTTTCTCTCTCTCTCTTTCTTTCTTGGTGCCTTTTTCTCTTTTCTCCCTTCTTTTTCTTTTTCCCTTGCAATATCCATCTGTCCAGACACGCCTACTCTTGTCTGGGCTAGTGGAAGTGTCCTGTAAAGCTGCAGAGGACAAGAGGACCAGAGAAGGGGTCTGCTGTCCCAGTGCCTTGGGGAGTGCTGCGAGCTGGACTTTTTGATGAGCCATTCCCAGGGCACCAGGAATCCAAGTGCAAGTCCATAAATGTTTCATTTCTTTCCAGAGTCTCAGATGGTTCACACGGGGATCCTCCATTCTTTTCTGAACCTTCTACCAGTTCCTAATTAGACATGGGGAGATATTTTCATGCGCTTGAAAAGTTTTATCTAAAATTCCCTGCCTTTTTATTTTTCTAAACCTACTAAAAATCTCCTCCAAACTCCCCCAGCAGTGACACACTCCCAGTTCTTGTCTTCCTGCTCCCCCTCAAAATAGGTCTAGTGGGAATGTTCTACACAGAACATTGAGTTCTAACATTTGCCTCTTTCACTGAAAAATATAGAAAAACCCATATGCTTCCATGGAAAATTTGTCTTTGGGTCAGAAAGTAACTTACTTATTGTAATAAAAGTGTTTTAAGGCATGCTCACCACAAAATGCCCTGATGAAACCTCTTTGCTCTGTACTGAAGTCTTGGCTCTGCTGGTCATTAGATGGCACTGGATTTTTTAGTTTTTTTGGTTTGGTTTGGATTTTTATGTTTGTTTGGGTTTCGGGTTTTGTTTTTTTGGGTTTTTTTTTGTTTTGTTTTGTTTTGCTTTTTTGGTTTCTTTTCTTCCTACTCCTGAGAAGGTTCCTAGCGCAGAGGTGCTGGAAAAGCATCTTCAGACTGGAGATTTTGATTGTCTGGTGTATCAAACTTACGGGGCAATGACTGCTGGAGCATGGCTTTCTCCACACCGCTGTAGGGTTGGCAGCTGGCGTGTTCCACATCAGAATCAGCTGCATTTTGGTGCTGGGTAGAATAAGCTTTATAGTCCTTCTTTCAGCACAGCTGTGTTGTGTGGCTGCTCTGTGAGCCATGTATAGATGCAGTTTAGAAAAAAAACACAACCCAATTTTATTCATTACTTATGAAATTCCTGTTCATCTTGTAAGACCTTGGTAGCTCTCCCATGTGTAGATCTTTAATTCTCACCCACAGTATTGTTTCAGGATATCTGGGGATTTGGGGAATGGTTTACAACTTCTACCTGAAAAGCACAGTCCAGATGGGGCCGGGGGCACCCTGGGTAGGGACTGTGGGTGTTTCAGGCTGTCTGCGTTGGAGGGCTTGCTAGACAAAGAATGACTTATTCTTCCCACTTGTCCCCAAACTGTGTGATGTTCCCGAAAACTAATGTACATAAAAATAGTACTGATAACTGCTGAGAATGTGCACCACTGCTATAAACTCCTGTCACGAAAACTGCACCTTTGTTTCCCGTGTTCTTTTTCCCCCCTCCAAAATCAGCTCCCATCGTCCCCCAGGCAAGGTAGGGATGCAAATATCTGACCGAACAGATCTATCTCCAGACCAATCTGAAATGTGCTGTAACAACTGGGACCAACCTTTTCTATTTGATGTATCCAGACTCAAGAATCAGGGTCACCATGGGTTTGGCTAGTCCATCTCTAGGGCAGGAGCTACTCAATTGTCATGGTTTAACCCCAGCTGGCAGCTAGGACCACACAGCCACTCACCCACTCCCCCGCAGCTGGGATGAGGGACAGAATCAGAAGAGGAAAAGTGAGAAAAAATTCGTGGGTTGAGATAAAGACAGTTTAATAAGTAAAGTGAAAGCCACGCACGCAAGGAAAGCAAAACAAGGAATTCTTTCACTGCTTGCCATGGGCCGGCAGGTGTTCAGCCACCTCCAGGAAAGCAGGGCTCCATCGCGCATAACGGTTACTTGGGAAGACAAACGTCGTGACTCTGAACGTCCTCCCCCTTCCTTCTTCATCTCCCAGCTTTATATACTGAGCATGACGTCATATGGTATGGACTATCCCTTTGGACAGCTGGGGTCAGTTGTCCCAGCCGTGTCTCCTCCCAACTTTTTGTGTGCACCCAGCTTACTTGCTGGTGGGGTGGTGTGAGAAGCAGGAGAGGCCTTGAGGGTTTAGCAACAGCTGAAAACACCAGTGTTTTACCAACACTATTTTCATCCCAAATCCAAAGCGTAGCACCGTACCAGCCGTCAGTAAGAAAGTCAAATCTATTCCAGCTGAAACCATGACATCAACCCATCCCTAATCCTTACCCAATCCATCCCTAATAATCCGTTCTTCAAAACCAGTAAGGAAGCCATCTCATCCCTTCCAGAAGATTTATTCCCATGTGCTGTGGTTGTTTGGGATTATCAAAAAAGGGTACAAAATCCACTTGTCTAGCACGTGCCACTGTGCTGGTTCAGTCCTATGCTACCAGCACTCTGAAGGCTCACTCCTCCCTTTGAAATTTGTGAAAAACAAGGATTCCCTTTTAAAGGGATGATGGTTTTTCCTAGCTAGTTAATAATTACGTGTTCCCACAACAGCCCCATCCCTGCCCAGTTTTCTGCTTATGCCTGTCCGTAGAGGAGCCCGAAGAGAGAAGAGGCATGGCTTGGGCAGCTCCGGGTGCCTGCTGTGGAGTCACCACATCTCAAGTGCATCTTTTTTTCACAGCCTCCTTCGTGCTGAGTGCATCTGCAAGGTGACACAGGAGGAACCTTCCTTCCCTTCCATTAAATCATTTTCTGGAGTCTGTCACTGCTCCGGAGTATTAGCTGCCGAACTTAAAAAGGAACAAAGGAGTTATTTGCAAAATACATGTTGGGAAGAGATTAAACCTGACATCTCAGATATGGAGCCTTCCCCAGGCGAGGAGGATATACAGAACCGAAATACGTTTTCCTTCTTCCCTGGCTGCTGGAGGAAGGAACTTCCCCTCAGTTATTGTTTTTTAATCCACTTCTGCAGACACTCACTAAACAATCTCTCTTGCTGGTTAGCAAGATCCCTTGGTGTTCATCTTTCACGGGCGTGATTTGATCATCAGGTGGGGATTGGGAAGAAATCTGAAAGGCTTTGTCTGTTGGAGGGAGCCTTTCTGAGCCGCAGTGTTATGGCAGCAAAGGAGGGAGAGGGATTGTGCTGGCTCGGTGCTTTCCTGTGCTTCTCGACAAGTGATTGCTAAAGTCAGGAATAACAAGAGCTGCAGTGCTCCAGCCAAAAGGGTTTTTTTTATCCTTCACAAGCCGTGAGCTTGGAGATGTGTCTCATCTGACCTTCCGTGCAATGCAGCCTTCCCTTCCTGCTACACCTCTCAACTCCATCCAAGTTTGGACAAATGTCTGGGCAGGGTGATAGTCACTTGGTCCATGGAGAGTAAGAGAAAAGGAAGACTAGGACACTGGCACTAGATTGCAAAACCTTTCTACCCCACTATAAAATATAGCTTTGATTTAAGAAGAATTATTGCTTTGAAGCCTTGATTGTCTAGCTCTTCTCAGCTGAAGGAGCTTTAGTGAGGGTACAGGCACCACAGTCCTTATTTCCCCAACAGGTTCATTGGGCCATGGGGTGATGTTAAACAATGGGACCATTTCTTATCTCCAGTGTCCTGGTTGGATGGTCTAAGAGGTGTTGAACTGAGGTTGCTGAGGGTCTCATTATTGTGTGGGGGTCTTTGAGGGGAGAGGGATGAGGCAGAGACCAGATGAACAGCAGGGGCAAGATGAGTCCTGGTGTCATTGTTGTTCTGCCACAGCAGCAGATCTGTTACCCCAAACTGTTGCCTGCTTTACTTGAGCCATCGGACCTGACTTCTAACACTTCATAGGCCACTGGAGCAGGCAAACAAAGGACTTCTAACTTTATCAAGTTGCAGTTCCAGATGATGTGAATATCCAGCTGGTGGTAAGGATAGACCGAGTCTTCCTCATCCCACAGATAGAATGATTTCATTTGAAACGGTACTTTGGAGGTCCTCTAGCCTGCAGTCTGCCTGGGACATCTCACATGGGCCAGGGCACATGCTTCCTTGCTCCTAAGCTCTGGGCCTGAGGCCGTCCTCAACCCCTGAGTGATCTGCATCGTTTTCCCTCCCCCAGTTTCCACAAAGGTTCCCCCTTGCAGATTGTTGTCTCCTTGGCAACTGAACCACATCGGATAAAAACAGACTGAAACCCATCAGCCTGCAGAGCCCGAGCAATGAGATGGGAAGGAGGGGAAAGGATGTGGGAAGCCTTGGTCTGGCTGGTGAGGTGCATCACGCAGGTAGACCTACTGCCTCCAATGCCACGTATTTTGTTCCAGCCCCCAGCTTGTTCTACAGCTCCCGTGTATAACAAGTCTTGCAGCACATTCATCCCCTTCACAACACTCCCTGTTCAAAGAAAACTGTGGTGTCCCCATGCACTTTCTCTGCCCCATCCATTCCTGATGAAGCCCACACATCTGGGGAGAGGACAAGCCTTGTCTCCAATTGCTTTGAGCCCTTCCCGCTCCTACACAAAACTTTATTATGGAGAGCAGTGGACATGGCCCAAAATTAAACCCAGGGTATGTGTTTGCGGCTAGCCCTATGGCTGTGGGTGAAGGCACTTCTGTGGGGATATTGGTTGGGTATTTGGGTTTTCTTCCCTTTTCCATGCTTGGCCTAACTTTGGTCTTCTTTCAGCATCACTGGGCTGTTAACATTTGCAAGCATGTCTGGAAGGTCTGCCGAATTTTGACTTTAAATCGGAATCAGTATTTCAATAGAGGAAAATGGCACAAACCAGTAAACAGTGAGTTTCCCCAGACAAAATTAATCACCCTGCTCCAAGGCATCTTTCCCCTTTCCTACTCACCCCATGTGTCCTTTCCTTCTCACCCACCTCCTGAGTCTGGATCTCCTCTTTCCCTTCCCCCTCCTGCCAGCTGACTCCTTTCCCTTTCAGGCAGGCCCCAGTCTGCCCAACAGTCACCCTACTGTCCCTTTCATGCAGACATTTAACATCTGGAACATCTGTCCCAAGAGGGAGGAGAAAAAAAAAACCAGCATCTTGAACTGGAGTGAGTGTGCAGTGGTCCCATCTCCTCCATCTTTGGACAGGCTGGGCAGAGGGAGGGGGAATCTGATCAAAAGACTGCTTTGCTTTTAGTTTAGCCTCTATATATATATTTTTATTTTTTTTCCCTTGCAAAGATAAGCACGACTTCAAGGAGTAGAAGATAGCATTGGCAGAGGAGGTTAGGAGTGCAAGGAACTAAAGTCCCAACCCCTTCTGATGCAGTTCCTTTAAAAACAGCACCAGTTGTACTTTTGGAAGGACATCATTAGACAACTATTTTCCCTCCAGTCCCTGGCAAAAAGTCAACATTTGCATTTAAATAGTGCTTTTGCTACCAAACAGAGGCATGTTACAAAATAGCTGCACAGAGATAAAGATTCCTTTAAAAGAGAGAGAGGGGGGAAAAAACTAACCTCAGTGAAAGCCCAGCCCATCTCCCATGTGCTGTCAGCAGAGGAGAGGTTATTTATGCATTTGAGAGTGTGCCCGCTGAGATATAATCTAGTGCTCTCAGGAGCCTCTGCTTGCTGGAGGTGGAATTATAAGAATTAAAAATTACAAGTGTAAAACAAGGCCAGTCTAAAATGAAATATTACCCAGTGGGTGTAAATAATTCATGGGCAAAATAATCCTCCTGGGTCCCCCATCGATCCGTCTTACTCCACAGACGTGAAGAGGAACAATCTGTTGAAGGAGTGTTCGAAAACCTCCAGCATGCTTTCAAGGGTCCGGGGTGGTTTCCGAGCGGATGCGGTTCATGTGGGCCATGAATGGCTCCACGGGAAAGGATGAGTGATGACACAAAACGAAGTTTCCTCTGATAACGAAACCTTTCTCATAGCTGACCGAGAGAGCAGAAAACACCATTTGGTGAATAAAACCCCACCTTTTACTCCTGTGCTCCCAAAGAGAGTGCACCGATAATTTAACCGGTATGTGCAGAGATCCCCCGAAGGACCCAGCAAGACCTTCTTTGGCAAATATTTGCTTTTCAGCACAATCAAGTCCATTCCCAAAGGCAAAGGCTGGCTTTTTGGAAAAAAGGCTTTTGCTAAGTCTACCGTGTGCAGGCTGACCGCGTCTGAGGTTAGAGGTACTCGCGTGGCTCCCTCCTGTATGGCCAACGGGTGGGAAGGACCTGCAAAGCCTGCATGAGGAATGTTTGGGGCCATAATTGAAAAAAGTAGGATAAGAACTGGCCTTGCTGAGCCCGGTTTGCTTCTTGAGAGGAAAGCTGCTGCCTAACGCTATGCGAGTCCATGCCTGAAAAGATGTCCGTATCGAGACCAAGGCAGTTTTATCTGGGAGGAAGAAAGCGAAGGAGGAAAAGTGTCTTCACAGTTGGTTGTATTTTCCTGATGCACACACGCCGGTATACAGATATCTATGTGCAAAAGCAACTTTGGAGGCTGTAGAGAGTTAGTTAAGGTCATAGAAAGCTGAAAGAGTCAGTATTGATCCTGTTTATCTCTCTTTATTGTAGTACTTGTTCAGACAGTGGTTACCTCTGCCCAGCCAGAGACACGCAGAGCCCCTGGAGCTGCAGCTTTTCTGTCCCAATAGATCCAGCACACGCTGGTGGGGTCTCCACGGTGGCTGAAGGGATAGGATGCTTTTAAAACAGGCTTTGTAAAAGCTTAGTCTTTGCAGTTTGTCCCCAGGCCAGACAGAATTCATGCGCACAGCGTAGTGTCTTACCGAGCTAATATACCCTGGCTTTCAGCAGGGCTTTTGGACTGGTAGGTGAGCCCAGCATGCCAAGGCTGCGCGTCGTGAACCTGTGGAACCACTCGCTGCGGGACACTGCCAACACTGAAGAGTCCGTAGGTCCAGAAACCAATTCAGCAGATTTACGGAGGAAAAAAAAAAAAAAAAATCCATTTATGGTGATTAAAAAAATAAAGTCACCATCTCTGAGCAGAAGATAGAGCTAACAGCACAGCATATGTTCAGCTTGTCTATCAACGTGTCCATCATGGGTCTAAATGAAGCTCATTTACCTACAGCTTTTTGTAGCAGAAAACTGAATCTTATCTGATTATTTATATTGCTCCTTATCTCTTCCAGTGTGTGGTAGACTTTTTGGTCAGGCTGATCAGAGTGCTTTGTTCTGGAAGGCTTTCTTTTCAGGTGATGTTTAGTAATAGTATGTGCAGTTGGGTACGGATGTATGAGAAATGGTGACAAAAGAAGCCTGGCTGGGGCATGGAGATGAATTTTGGGTTGCTTTATGGAAAAAAACCTGTCTCCCACACTGACTCACTTATGGCAGGAAAATCTGTTGTGTCTGTGTTAAGCATTGCCCTGTTTGACTTCTATTTCATGCTTGTCTCCCAAAAATTGTAGTTATCATAGGCACATCTAACCACGACAGAGATCTTCGATGCAAAAGGACTTGGTGGCTGGTCCTGCCTGAGCTTACCGGCTACTGGGTTTTCCCTGGTGCACACTTGGTGTCTTCCAGTAATTCTTTGATTTTTTATTATTTTTTTTTTTGAGCTGGTTGAGGGTATTTTCCCACTTTGCTTTGCAGCCAGTATAGATGGAGAGAAGCTGTTTGTACCTGCAGGTGTGTTTTGCCAGGTAATGCTGCGATACCGCTGCACTACGTCCACCCTTCTTCTTTGCCAGCTTTGCCGAATTCAGCAATTCAGAAGTCACTGCCCATCAGGGACAAAAAGTAGCAGACACTTTCCTGATTTCTCTGGCTCTGCAAAGCTGGTAAACTAGTATGAAAATAGTTTCCTGGAAGTCAGAGCCTAATCCTTGACACAAGAAAGGGTTAACAAATTTAGGAAGAAGAGAGAGCCACAGGAAATACTGTTTGGACACCTAAGAATGCTTAAAGAACATTGAAGAAGGCAATAGGAAGAAAAGATTAGAGGAAAATGAGACAGAAAATAAGGCAGTGTTTGAAAGGAGGGGACACAGCTCTGGCTACTGGGATTATTCATTCTCATAGGAAACATGAAAGAGCTAAACAAGGAAAATGCCACGCAGAGATCACACATTGTTTTTAAGGACAGGCCCCTAGACATGATCCCCGCTGGCTGAGCTGTAACCCAGCTCCCAATCAATCTCTCCTTCCTGAAATGTCACTAACCTGCACTTAAGTGCAGTAAGACTTTGCAGGCTAATTGAAATTCTGAGCCAGAGTCAGGAGACATTTGCTTCAAGTAGTGTTTTAATTGTCTGCTCCCTAGGCTGGTAACAGAATATTTTGCTCCTTGCATTATTCAAGGAGACACAAGAGCTCAACCTTTCCTTTTAGGTTAGTGCCCCTCCTGTCTTAGTTCTATGTTCTGGTCTTTATTTGGCCTCCGCTCACGCATTACCTGTGTGCGTCCTCATGTGCCTGCTCAGTCAGGGATCAGAAAACCTCAACCGTCCCATCTGCTTAGATGCAACATTTTGACTCAAGCTATTATCCAGAAATAGGGGCCGGCTGGGAAACGTGGGGCTGAAACCAAACCTCAGTGCTTCTGAAGACGAGTAATCTTTTTTGTTAGACGTAAGGGGGACTCCTTCTTTCCAGGCACAAGGAGACACTTTCCCTTAAAGCCTTCCATGTGCCATTTGCTGTAACCAAGAGATTACAGGCTGGCAGAGAGAAAAGGAAGATTCAAGCTGTCCGTGGCCTTTCCCTGTTTTCCCCAGAGTGCTGTGCTGAAGCCACGTCTATAATCTTGAGTGTGAAACCAGGTAGAAGTCGTTGCAGCACCCACAAAGCATCAGTTAAGGCCAGGCATTGTCAGGAAGAGGTAAAATGAGCCTTAATGAGCATCTTGATCTTCCTAGTCCCATTCCACACTCATTGGCCTTGGGTACTCACCACCATTTCTCTGTGCTGGTCCTGGAGGCACTTTGGAGCAGCTGGGTGATCCATTTCCTTGTGAGAATCTGCCTGTCTTGCCCGTGAGGTGCTAGGAACCCAAAAGGGCCTTACAAAGACATCACCTATGGACCAGAGTCAAGCAGAAGATGAACTTTTCTCTCTGTCTTAACTGCTTATGTTGACAGGTACCACGCGTGTGCAAGGCGGTGTGTTTGGTTATGATCTCTTTCTGGCTGAAGCTTGGAACTGAGGGGTCTGATGGGGTTTGGGTTCCACCAGACTCAGTAAAATACACATAGGACTGCTTCCCGCTGGCATCTGTCTCTATAGATCAAAAGAGCAAAACCTGCATTTCCTCCCCAATTTCAGCACCCTCCTATGTCTTCACATTCCCCATCGTGATCCGACGCCCTCGCTAGCTTAGGGAACAGAGACAGAGGGAAGACATCTTTTCTGAGATCATGCACCAAACTTCTAGCAAGCCTGACCAGAAGTCCTGAGGCCTACGATGTTGCTCGTCCTTACCCCTTCAAAGGGCACAGCTCCCTGCAGACCTCAGATGCCCTGGTTTCAATCTTGTCTGCAAGGAACACCTGGACATCATGTCCTGAAAGGAGATTGCCAAACGGGCAGTTGGATGTGGCTGTGAGTCAGCAGGCAAGTCACCTATATAAAGCAAGTTCACCACCTGCCTGCAGCAGGTTTGTTCCTTCTCATTTTATACAGTTTTGGCTCGTGTTTCCTGCTCATTTGAACCCTTTATGGTTCTCTGCCATCTCTCAGTTCTCTTTGCTGTGAGAGAAGGATTCTTCTGACCGAATGACATCCTCGATGTTTAAGGAGGTCATTTGGTCTCCTTCTACAACCAACAGAGAGAAATGGGCGTTTCTGGGGTGAGATTCATCTCACTCTCAAGCAAGATGGTGAAATAGAGAGCCTATACTCTAAAAGTGCTAATTTCCCTCATTTAATTATGAAGTGCTCACTTAGACATGTCTGTACCATAGACCTCTAACTGAGATGTTGCCCACTCCGGCAATGCTGAGGGGGATTGTATGTGATCTTGTAGGGAGCTCAGAATATAGATCAACCTGCTTTACTCTTACTTCCCTTTAAATCTTGCTCTGCAGGGAGAAGTGGCTCTCTTGAGGGTAGGAAACCGTATTTTATATGTAATTGATCTGGAGTTCCTTAGAGCTCTGTTCACCCATCAAAGCCCAAAAGGCCCTGTCCTCCAGGCCGCAGAGATGGAGACGTGAGTTATGCCTGTTATTAATGAGTTTTAGACTCAGCCGTCCTAATAAGATGAACTCATAGTCTTTTTTGCTTCCATTTTTTGAGTATAGCTTCACCGATTTCGCTCTCTCATTCCCACACATTTCCACACTCCCTTTTGAAAAGGATTGTGAAAGGAGAGGCTGAGGGTGAGGAAGACCAAGCGGTGATAACAATGCTGAATTTAACACACCTGGACAGACTCTTTTGGAGGGTGAAACTCCTTCCTCCTGTCTTTCCTCACAATGCAGCTTTACCGGCGTTATTTGTTATGCTGAACCCCACCTTGAAATACACACATGTGCTGTTAGCTCTCCTCACCACCAGCAGCAGACACACCAACACGCCCAGCCTCCAAATTTGGACCTTTTATTTTTGACGTCTAAAGTTAGACCACTTGAATACCCCCCACTGTAAGTTTCTTGCAGCTTTGGTGGCAATAGCTGGACTGCTACTCACCTTCAGACCGCTTCAGCCCTGGAACACTTTATGGGAAGTGCAAGGAGCACTATGCTGTGAAGAAATGGAGATACGCAGGTAATTACTGTCTATGAAGATGCTCTACCCAGGACACAGTGGGCTTGAACAGCAAATTTCAGATTAGGCATTGATATGAACTACGGTCAGGTGTGCAGGGCTGAGATATTTGCTTTGATGACAACTTCCACGGCTGGGAAGTGTTGGTGCTCACCTTTGTGTTTGGGTAATAACTGAAAATATCTCACAGATGCGTTGTGGTCTGTAAAACCCATGGGTTGTGCCAGAGCTACGCTTGGTCTTACTAAGCAGCTCGGCCAGTAGATGTTGCTCTCGGCTCATACTGATGTGCTCAAAAAAGATGTATGCATCCTGAGACATTTGGGAGCTCTCTAAAGCCACGTGGTGCAGATCTGTCCCTCAGCTAGCTTTCTGCTTCTGGCCATCACAGACCATCCCAGATGACCACAGAGAAAAATATAATACAACACAAATCCTCAGACAGCAGTTGTTTGTAATTATTAGATATAATTATTAGCTGTTGTTTGCTTTGTGCAAAGTAAGAATTGCTGGACAAACAGTCGGTATTTCTAGGGGAGGTGTTGGATTGTACTTCTCAGAAAGGTGGTATGGACAGCTGCAGAGAGATAAATCATGGGACTAAACCATGTTAAGAGAAGTCGGAGTCAAACAGGTATCGGTCTGGCGGCTGCGGGAGCTGCAGCTCTCACGTGGAGTCGACCACCGTGATCCTTTTGTGCCATGTGGAATAGGTGCCAGGTGCCATGTGTATCTGATGGCTTCAGATATGAGTCACGGAGAGAGGAATGGAGAGCAGGGCTGACCTCCTGGGCTGTATTCAAATGGTTATCCAGATGGGATTTAGCCATGTTTCTAGTTTCATGGAGCATTAGAGGAACATGAATCACCTGATGTATTGACTCTCCATCTTGAATAGTCCTGGCAATCAATGATAACCCAACCACTCATGACTCCTCTGAGCACCAAAAGGGAAAAAGGATGCAGAGAAATCTTCTGTTGTCAGTCTCCATCCTCTATTCTTGTATAGACTGATTTCTACTCCGTTTTGGGGAATATGATGGGAGGAAAATAACACCCTTGGTCTGTTCAGAACCCACCCGTTTGTGCAGACGGTCTTATAGCTCAGGGATGTTCGTCTGCGTTTTCTCATAGGAAAAACATCTAATGTACACGATGATTCACATCAAAGTACGGTCAATAATCTGTAGTCTGAATCTCTGTATATCTGTTAATATATCCACTCTTCTCCTCTTCCCTCTCCGTGCACAGTCACCTCTCTCACTCTGTAGTACCAATCACAGCAGTATTTAGGCACTGCTTAATGTGAGCTCTTAGGATCAAGGACTGTCTGTGACTGTTTTGCCTGTAGAGTGCCAATCCCAGGACAGCTCTCATCTTACTCAAGGCCTCTTAACAGTGCTGGAATATAAATGACACATATGAATAACAGAAAAAAAGCATTTACAAATGCCTGGGTAAATGCGGAGCCTTCGTGACATCTCTTCATCATCTGTGCGTTCAATACTGTGCCTTTCTTTTCTTAAGCAGGACCTCAGATCAAGGGAATTTCAAGTCAGATTAATCTGTAGGAAAAAAAAAATGGTTTTAAGCAGGGCAGACCTTGATCTCTGTTGGCTGAAGATGACGGGTATCATGGCTCAGCAGACTCAGGGTTAGAAAATGCTCATGAAGATGCTTCAGACGTTCGTTAGGGAAAAGGTTTTCCTTCAGCAGTCATAACGGGAGAAATCAGAGGGACACCTCACCTGTAGCAAGGTAACACGGCCACAAAGGCCATTCTGCATCAAGCTATTACGAAGAACAAGAGCTCAACTCCTATTTAGTTTTCAGGACAAAAGCACAGGATGAGACCACAAGTCTGCTGCCTGCAGGACCAGATGGAGTTGCTTTTCCTTGTGTCGCTCTGGGACTTTGAAGGGGCGTAACAGCCATGTGTGAGTAATCCCCTCTCGCCATTGGCAGAAAAGGTGATGACTTTGGGGACAGTTGTTTATGATTCCGGATGAGAATTGCTTTAATCATTATAACCCAGTGTCTCTAAGGGATCTGTGAGTGAATCGCTGTGCCTGCAGTCTGTTTTATAGTACTCCAACTTCAGATCGCCAGTAACGATGCTAATGACTCATGCACCTACCACACCTTAGCATCAATGTCAAAAGATCAATATTAACCTCTTAATTATAATGTTAATCAAGACTGATGATATTGATTTCTTGCCCTTGATGCTAAGGCATGCTGGATACTACGTGGTCAGACGCAGAACTGCTGTTGCTGGCTCCTTAAACTTCTCCTTGAACTATACATGGTGGTCCCAGTTACCTATGGAACGCACTGATGAAACCATTGTCACTAGCCAGGTGTTTGCTATATAAGTCGTCCCCTTCACTCATCTTCAGCCAGGATTCCCAAGGTGGACCTGCTCATACCTTAGATTCCCGTTTCCTACCTTAAGCACCAGCAGATTCAAAGAACCATGTTCCTCTGTTTCCAAAACACTCTAATTAATTTAAGCATCCAATAATGCTTAATTAATGGTAGGAAGATTACAGACTGAGAGCAAGCAGAATGATAATACTGACTCTGCAGCATCATTGCCCCTTCCCATGGCAAGGGAGTTCGAACTAGATGATCTTTGAGTTCCCTTTCAACCCAAACCATTCTATGAGTCTATGATTCTACGAAATAGACCCTGTAAAAACCAAGGAATGAAAGACTTCATGGTTAACTTCAAGATTTGTAGTGCTAAGGACCTGATCTCCTACTAGATGGACCTCTGTAGTTGGTATCCCAGAGAACAGAGAGATATGTTTTGTGGGGAATGACTAGCAATGGGACAGGAGGTGTTTCAGAGGCTCATAGCCCAACTTGGCCTTCAGAGACCTGTGTGGAGGTGAAAGCTTGCATTTCTCTAGAGTTCATGACTGCATGCAGGGAAAGATTTGACCCTGCATGCTACACAGTGCCTCTAAATTGTGTGCACATCCTTTATCACTACTAATATTTACCAGTTGACAAACTTAGGACAAACTCTGCCCAGGCCCAGGCTGCATCCAGTAGAAATTTCAGGGTTTCAACTTAATCTGACTTCTTCCATTCTACAGGATTTGAATACCTTTAAAGATTTCTCTTTTTTTTCACACCTTTGAGAACAGCACATCCGGGAGGGAAATCTTTTCCCAACACAGGTTTGGAGTGGAAAGCTTCTTCCCCTTCCAACCATGATTCAATCAAGGACCCCAAATCTCTGAAAAAGAGAGGAGGAAAGAGGAAGATGGTGCATCTCACTGCCTCTTTCGTAGTTTTGTTTTGCTCCCTTGGGACCATTGGGTCTGGCAGGGGATGGTAAAAAACACACAGATTCATTCCTCATCTTCATGACCTGTCCTGGTACAGTAACCCCATCATTCACTCTGGACACCTCAAGCGCAGACATACTTCTACATTATTTCTTTCCGTTGTTGTCAAGGCTCAGACTGGTCCTGGGCATTAATCCGTAACATCATTGCTGCTCCCATTGGGAGTGGTCAACCCAATAAAGGATCTCAGATGCTCACCAGTACAATGCAATTACTGGTCCCAAGCAATCCAGTTCAGACAGCATCACTTCCAAGATCTGTTTTAACTGTCTTTGGACACTGCTGGGTATTTTTTCTCAGCGAAGTGGACTCCTGAGCTCCCTGGGCATGCAGTCTTTGTTGACCTCTTACTTTGCCTTGCAGATAAGCTCCTCTCTGCTCTGCGTCCTAACCCCTTAGACACACATCAGCATTTAACTCCTCCAGATTTTTTCACAGAATGGTTTAGGTCGGAAGGGATGTTAAAGATCATCTAGTTCCATCCCCCCTACCATGGGCAAGGACACCTCCCGCTAGACCAGCTTGCTCAAAGCCCCATCCAACCTGGCCTTGAACGCTTCCAGGGATGGGGCATCCACAACTTCTCTGGGCAACCTGTTACAGTGCCTCACCACCCTCATTTTTTCACTCACATTGCCCAAGTGGTACGTGACCCCACCATTCTGTGTGTCCTCCTCTTAACGAGGGGCCTTAATAAGAGACAGAGACAGAAACTACACAGAGAGACAAGCCTAAAGCCTGCTCCCTTGTGCAGTGAAAAACACTAACATGTCAACGGATGAGCTGATAAAGGCAGCCTCTGCCCAGCAAGGCAGCCAGGATTAGCATCTTCCCACTGCAGGATGAGTGTAACCGACAGCTCTGCGAAGGAGAGGACACCGAAGGGAGAAATGCCTGCTGACAACTTGCTTGTTCACCAGCCTTCCTCAGAGGTGCACACACACCGAGCGCTTTCATGTGGTTTTCAACCACCTCCGTTCCCCTTCCAGGCAAAATCCTTATTACTGACATCTCTGCGTGAAGAGGGTTTGGCTGCGCGCATCGAAACGTCATTAAATATTTGGTTTAATAACTGCCAAGGCGGCTGCCTCAGCATTGCGCTGGAGTTCGTTTCTCTGGCTCTGTCTTGGGAGCAGTTAGTGGAGCCAAGAGTGCTGTGAGCCCCGAATAGTGTCTGCAGAGCGGCGTCTCCTTGGCAAAACTGCTCTGAGCAGGGGGACGCCTGACTCCCTGGTTGTCCTCCTGGGTGATTTATTCTATGTCCTCCTCTAAGACGCTTACCTCAAGAAAATTTAACTTCTGTCTGTGCTGTACAGCAGCTGTCCTGTGATACTGCGGGCAGGTCTTTTAGCTTTTCAGGCCCTCCCCGGTTCATCTTGCAGAGGCAATAATAACAAAGAGAAGTATGTCGTAGCTCGTGGAGGACTGAGAAACTGCGGTCTTGGGGACCATAGAAATACTTCAGCTGGAAATACTATTCAGGAAACAAGCTGAAATGGCATGAGGCTTGCAAAGCACTAGGTGTTACAACATGTCACTACATTTATGGGTTTATGCAGTGCTCTGCAAGTGTTTTATACCTTTTCAAAGGTGAAAACATGTTTGGCGAAACCGAGAGCCTTCAAGTCAGGGCAGATGGAACATGAAAGGGAATTTCACAAATGCCTTTCTTTGATTTCCTTTTTGAGCAAGCTTTTATGAAAATAGATAGTGGCACTCATATCAGGAAAGGTTTCAATCAACTTGGGCTACGCAGTTAGACTTTAATGTGTTCGTGTATTTATCCCCGTACAGAGGCACGCATGTGTCTATGCTAATACGTCCCCTCTGTGCTTTGCACCGAGGTCTGTAATAACTTGAAGAAGCAAATAGTGTGTGAACTCAGCTCTGATGTGATTTATACAGTATCAGAGAGGTTCAGGGCGGGAAAGCATTTCATTCCTCCCCGGTGGCGCATACTGGATTTTTCTTCACAAGTCTGTTCTCTGATATTTTGCCTGCTCTGCTTTGAAATAAGTTAAGTGATTAGGCCTCTACGGCTTTCTTAGGGGAAGACTTTTCCCCAGTCCTATTTGATCTCCTTCTCCAGACTAAACATTCCCTTCTTCATTTCCCTGCCCACCTCCCCCACTATTTCCACATAAATAATCCCTCTTTAGCCCTAGTGTTTCATTTGCAGGGATTCATGTAATAAGAACAGCTTTATGCTGGGTTTCCTTGAAAGCTGAGCACTGTGGCCTCATTTCCATCCTCCTTAAGTGATTTCCAGAGCAGGGGGAGATTGAAGCTGGTCCTAAATGTTTGTCCAAATTGGGCCTCGTTACCTTCATTTGCAGGGACTTGTGAATGTTAGGGAAATCAGTGACAGCTTTGGTCACCCAGCAGCTTTGAAAAATCACGTCGCTTATTTGGGTACTCAGAAGGGAGTGATTCGAGCGGCTTTTTGAATGGTGGTGGGGAATATTGGTTTGACCTTGACCGGTCTGTGCTCTGAGCACATCTCTGTGAAGGAGAATCATAGTAATAGGGTTAAGCTAGGAAGAGGCCAAGCAACTGGGAAAGCGCCAGAAACCATCTTGTTGGCCAGATCAAGGGTCTTTCAGCCCAATATCCTCTCGTTAGCAGCAAGGGAAAATAGCAGAACAAGACAAGCACGCAGCATCCTTCCAGCCTTCAACAACTTGCAGCCCAGGGACCTTTCCGAGCAAGAGCTGCTGTCTTTGCATCTAACAGTATTTGGTGGGTTTCTCTTTCATGCATTTCTCTAGCTACTTTTTGTACTCATAGAAATTTTGGTACCTCTTACATGCTGTGACAAGTATTGCACAGCTTGACAGTGTTCTGTGCCTGTGAATTATGTCCTTCACCGCTTTTGCACCGGCCTCCTGCTAGTCTTATTTGACACCCCTCAATTCCAGTATTGGAAAAAACAATGCACAGCCACTCCCTGGTTACCTTGTCTGGGTCACTTATGAACTTTTAATCCATCTTCATCATTTTCCCACCTCCACCCATCTCCTTTCCATGGAGGAGAGTCTTAATGTATGATTTTGGCTGTTGTTAATACAGAATTTATTAGACATAAACACACACAGCACGGAAGAGATGATCCTAGCTGTGTAGGTCAATGCCACTGTCTTGGATCTCCCCTGTCCTACTCACTGGCTAGATTAGCTTGAAGTTTGCTAGTGGTTTGTACATGGATCAGTCTTGATCTCTTCCCTTCCTCCCCACCCCTGAGCATCCCAAAGAAAGTTTTGTACAATCCCCATACTTGCTCGAAGAGAGGAATTCTCTTTTCTCTATAGGACAATAAGTCCTATAGCCCTTTAGGCAGAGGACCCCCTTGGTTTTCATTCCATTCCTAAGAGTATCTTTCACAATGACTCACAACAGTGGGTTTCACACCAGGACAGATCCATCTCCTTATAGGTTACGCCTTGTGCGTGGTCCGTTTTCACTCAGTAGGTTACCAAGGTGCCTCTGCCTGTTACGTTTCTCTGATCATCTCTAGGTCTTTGTGTTTAACTAAATTTGCCTTTAACCAGATAACCTAACAGAGCTCGTGACACACAGTATGAACATTGGGCAGAAGAGGGCACTTACCCCCAGCCTTTTCATTCTGATCGTCTCTCTAGATCAGTAAGGGAGGTGTCATGTTCAATACACCATTCATCAAAAGCTTTGGCATCTGAAAGAGGAAGGTTGTACCGAAGAGCTGGAATGAATGATTTTGTTTGTTAGGGAACTTGGGAGGGTTTGCTTTGATATTAGTGTGCACACTGTGCAAAACAGCGAAGTGTTACATGGCATTTATTTTTGAAAGGGCAGAGAATGAACCATTAGGACAGCTCTCTTGTGCCGCTATAGGCTTTCATCGCGTGGGGCGTGAGAGGGGACATCTCCCTGAAAGACTTTTTTTTTTTTTTCCTTTCTTCCACAGAAGTAGCAAACCGAATGCGTGGCTCTCCAGGGAAAGATCACTGTTTTGTGTAATAGAAGGCTCCCTTCAAAATAGCCCCTTCTGGACTTGCTCTTTCCCAGCACAGTAAGAAAGGAGAGTGATAAAAACCTATGGAGCAGCTCTCTTGCTTTCCCCATTGTATAACAAATTTAACTTTCAGATGGTATAAGACAATCTCACTTTTAATCTTTCAGCATCCTTCCTCCTATTTGCATAAGAAATACCATTTTTTTCACTCGTTTGCGAGCTGCTGCTGATTCTCAGGCCCTCAAATACTGTGATAGAAGGTCCACTACAAATATCTCCAGTGGTAGCACACAGAACTGTGGTGGCTTTATGTAGTCTCGGCATGTTTTTCAGACACATGATGTCCTGGCCTGACGAGTTTGAGAGTGCTGCCAACAAGAAGTGTCTGCAGCTGGGGTCAGTGGAAGGCTAAATCCAAAAAAACAAAATCGGAGATGGATGTAGTGTGTCAGCAAAGACCCTTTCGCTGTGGTCTATTGATTGTTTTGTGTTGATTCCTTAGTTTTTTGCTGTTGTCGCTGCCATCTAATTTAAGGCATTGCTGTTAAATTAAAAGGCATGATTGACTGGCATCTGAGACACATCGCAGCTGTCAGCTGCGAAGATAAACTCCGGATCAGGATGCAAATCTTCCCAAAGATCAAGGGTGTTTGGACGAGGCGTCTAAGTGGAGCTCTCTCAGTTAATTTGTGGTAGGAAAGACCTATTCTTTTGGCATCTCTGCTTAAGATTCAGAACAAGAAATACCAAATATGAGCTTGCCAGTTGATTCTGTCCATCTTAAAATTTTCTCCATTTAACTGTGGAGAATTGGAATGCATTGGGTCAGCCTAGCGTGAAAAGTAATTTGTTTTAGTACGTGATCATGATAAGAACCAACTAGGGAGGATCAAAAAGCCCTTTAGAAATGGGATTAAAGGCCTCCCTGAATGACAGTCTCCGTGGCACTCAAAACAGTCCCATGAGCAGCAGCCTCGCGTGCAACAGCCACCTTTGCAAAAATCGTGCTAGGGCCTAGAACATTCTCAAAACACGAAAAAACACAAGCCAAACCTTGCTATGTGATTGAGGTGATAGATGCTGGTTGTGATGGGAACCTCTGGAGCTGGAGGCGTGAGCCACGGCTACTCCAGTTAAAGGGAATAAGGAGCAAAGTGAGAAAGGTCTGCAGTTCTGTAAGGCTGTAGCCGAGCAAAACTTTGCTAAGTGGGATCAGGTTGGGTATGTGACCTTCCCAGGAGTCAGTGTCTTCGAAAAGCAAAATCCTTCATAAAGCAGTTGCAGCAGACTCATTATTTCTGGATTAAGGACAGATGGCAACTCAACCCGTATCGATCAGCAGGGTGCAGCACTTTGTTGAGAGCTGGTGAAACAGGACTCCAGGGGCAGAAGGGACTGTCTGCAAAGGAACTAACTTCAGCGGGATTCGGCATTGTATTTTGCATGCGCAACACGCTTCCCGGCATCAGCAAGTTTTCCTCCTACCCCATACTTGAAATGCAAAAAAAACCAACCCTGCCTGGCAGAAAAGGACCTGGGGATGTTGGTTGACAGTTGGCTAAATATGAGGCAGCAGTGTGCCCAGGTGGCCAAGCAGACCAACAACATCCTGGCTTGTATCAGCAATGGTGAGGCAAACAGGAATAGCAACGTCATCATCCCCCTGTACTCGGCACTGGTGAGGCCCCACCTCAGGTTCTTTGTTCAGCTTTGGGTCCCTCACTACAAGAAAGACACGGAGGTGCTGGAGCGTGTCCAGAGAAGGGCAAGGAAGCTGGTGGTGAAGGGTCTAGAGAACAAGTCTTATGAGGAACGGCTGAGGGCACTGGGGTTGTTCAGCCTGGAGAAAAGAAGGCTGAGGGGAGACCTTCTCGCTCTCTACAACTACCTGAGAGGAGGTTGTAGCCAGGTGGGGGTCAGTCTCTTCTCCCAAGTAACAAGCAATAGGACAAGAGGAAATGGCCTCAAGTTGCACCAGGGGAGGTTTAGATTGGATATTGGGAAAAATTTCTTTACCGAAAGGGTTGTCAAGCATTGGAACAGGCTTCCCAGGGAAGTGGTGGAACCGCCATCCCTGGAGATATTTAACAGCCGGGCAGACGTGGTGCTGAGGGACATGGTTTAGTGGTGGTTTTGGCAGTGTGAGGTTGATGGTTGGACTCAATAATCTTAAAGGTCCCTTCCAACCTAGGTGATTCTATGATTCTATGAAAAAGGGACATAGCAGGGAATTGTGCAGCAGACAGGTAGGAATGAACAATTCCTGGAAGATGGGGAGTCCATGAGGCTTATTGCAGCTGAACTGAGTGATGGGGCACGTGTGCAGCCACTGCCGTGACAAAATCCCACCTGTGTCTCTTCTGCAACATCTGCACTGGGCTAAAAGTGTATGCTGCCCCAGCTCAGCTGGTCCACAGCCATGGTAGCTCATTCACTTGTTGCTGCCCAGCCACCCCTTTCCACCAGTCAGATGTTCTCAAGTAGCGGGCAGAAGAGCCAAGCGTTTTACTCATGGCACAGCATTTTTCCCCCCCCTCAAAGATGGGATGGGTATAACTTCATATAATAGGCCCTTAACTGCTTGTTTACAGCACCACTAAAAAAGACAAATCGCTTGAAACGGTGAATGACTAGAGCCAGGAAAAGATGGGAGATTTCAAAAGGTTTATCTGACAGCCAATAAACAGGATAAATAACATGCAGTATTTCATTTGTCAGGACCATGGGACAACATGATGATAAAAAAGGACTACTCCATAAAGTGGGGAATACCTTTGTCTTAGCTATAAATGCCTGTGTTGATTTAATAAGTGTTTCAGTACTTCTCTAGTTTCTTTTTGGTACTCGCAAATGGGATGGAAACTGAGGAATAAGAAGAGGAAGGAAGTTATCTGTGCTCAACCTCATAAAGAGATCTCATTCCAGTTAAGGTTTTGAGATCATAATGATTTTTCTCTTATTTTTATTGGTTTTCCTGTTGCGGAGGATAAGCAGAGTAAGAAGAAGTCGAAGAATGGAACCCACATTATCCTCCACTCTTTCCTGCAGTGAGACTGAGCAGAAATATATGTATATTTCTGTACATTTTTAGGGGTTTAATGTCATCATAGTAAGTTACATCATGAAATTCAAGCCTGTTTGAATAACCCATCATCAAACTGGGCAATCAGTTTGGCTAACCAGTCTGTATTTTGCTTACAAACACAATACGAAATGACCTTTCAAAACACTGGAGCAGTTACGCATTTTGAGAGACAAAGCAGCCCAAGCATATAAATCACAAGCCTAGCCAAGGCTTGTGCGGAACTGCTTTCACCCTTCCCCAGCCCCACTCCTAATCTGCAAGGGAGCGCGAGCAAAGAAAGACAACCCTTAAAAGGGCAAGGAAAGAGTTGATTAGCTCCTAAACGTGTCTGGTTACAGATATCCTATCGATCAGCTCAAGCTCGACATCAGGATACCTGCTATTATGCCAATGGCCTCTCGTGCCACTGAAACACAATCTGTCCCCCGTCAGGAAATGAGAGAGACAAGCCTCTTTCCCTGTGCTGTTTAGAAGAGGAACCAGCAGAGAAAGTGACTTCAAAGGGAAAGACAATCTTCTTCAAGGTCAAGTATTTATTGCGTGCAAATAAGAACTCCATCCTCCGCCCTGCTGCCAGGTTCTCTGGGCAGCTTGCTGGCAGGTTCACTAGCTTGCGTTTCCATCCTGCTCTGTTTTCTCATGTTATTCTCATTATTATAAGTATCTAAGCAGCTTCCACTGCATTCAGCAGTCTGAGTGTTGCTGAGCATGTGTTTATTTTCACTCTGTCTTGGGAGCAACAGTCAGAGCACAGCTAGGCTGGTGGTATTAGGGTATGAATTCGCAGCTTTATGTGGAGGTGGATGAGTATCTGCCCATCCCTGTGCAAGGGGGTGCTGGTAATGCCCCTATATTCTGACCTGGTACCTAACTGGGCTGTCGAGGACCTTCGTTTTTCCAGATTGGGCTGGTGTCCTGCCTAGGACGTGTAGGGAGCAGCAGAGCCCAGAGCTCAGAGGACAGCTGTGATCTCCGTTGCCCAATAAATAGCAATACAGGGAAGCTGCGTCAGCTGAAATGGATCATTTGCATCTCTGAAATGTCTGACTCTTGGTGAGAAAAAGGGGGTTTATTTTATTTTTGTTTTACAAAGCAGTGTTTGTCTTTCTCCCAATGTTTCCTCTCTTTAAAAAAGTGTATCTTTAGCTCATTATCTTTATCTGCGCCTGAGCATGGCACATAGCTGAATTTCTCGAACCTGAAGCATCTCCAAGGGTAGCTTTGGGTAAGGAGAGAATGCACAGCAGGAAAAGCAGCAACCTGAAAATGGTCACCTCTGGGATGAAGGGCCACCTTTACTCCTTCCCATGAGGTGGGTAAACGATGGAGTCAAAGTGGTGACCAGCCACTAGAAGCAGGGACCTATTACAGAGCAGATTTTAGCTTGCTGCCAATGAGGATTGAACTGACCACCGAGAGATGTGACAGCTTATCCATCACTTGAAGGGCCTGGATGATCCCTTGCTGTCTTTTTACAACACAAACCCAAGCCTTGCTGGCCTCCCCACCGGCGCCCTGCTGCAAGGTTTTGGCCAGTGTGTGGTAAGCCAGATTGAGATGGCCTTCATGGTCCATCCTGCCATCAACGTTTATGGACATCCCACCAGGGTCCGTTGTTCTTGGCAGCAAGCTGGAAAGACGCACGGTGGAGAAGGCTGCAGAGGCTCAGCATTTCCCTTCTGCAAGTGGCAGGATCATCCCTGCAGCATGGGGCTTGCTGGCTCCATCAGCTTGCAGGGCTGTAGCTGGTGGTACAAGGCGGAAAGCTGTGTGTTGTTGACACCAACGTTGAACATGACTGGGAAGGGAAGCCAAAAAGCACCTTCGTCTTATGGTACTCACAGATTGCTCCCCGTGGGTGCTGCAAGGGTGCTGGAGGGGAATATCATTTGCCCACCAAAGCTGTCCTTGAGAGAGCTGCCTCTCTGTGGTTGGTGGTATCTGCAGTTTGGGGAAAGGGAGTGTCCTTCTGGGGCCGAGTGGGTGCTAGGACCCCTACCCCTTCCCAGCTCCCTTGTGCTGTCTGCACATAGGCACATGGGTTTGTGTGGGGGAAGAGGGAAGAGAGACAACCTCACCGATGATGGAGTTGTATCTTGAAGTGTTTTTTGCAAGTGCCTTCTGGGGTTAGGAGCCAACAGGCTACAAAATGGGCACAGGGTCTTCCCAGAGGAAGAACAGGAATAGCTGGACTAGGTAGAAATGGGGTAGGGTTTCCAGGAAGGCAAAGTCCCTGTTTAGAGATAGGGAACAGGTGAAGAGAAGTCAATGAAAAGACAATGCTTCTCCCTTCCCCTCCTATCTCTTGACTTTCTGGGCTACCCTGTGGTATCTAGTCCCACCACATTTAAAGAGATCCCAGTTCTGGGGCTTGGCAGTTGGTACGTTGTAGGGTCTGTTGGGCCAGCACTGCCTTGGCTTCCTGGGTGCTGGGCTCTCACCAAAGCTGATGGGGCTTTTCTGGATTTTGCCCAGGTGGTTGGAACTCGTGGTCGGCTTGGGGCGACTGCACCAAGGACTGCGGGGGAGGCCTACAGACCCGCATGCGCACCTGCAAGCCCCTTCCAAATGAAGGTCTTGTCTGCGAGGGAGTCCTGGAGGAAGGACGGCTGTGCAATAGGAAGGCGTGCAATAGTAAGTGGAGGCATGTTCCCTTGCACGTGCGCGAGCGGGTCGCTCTTCTCAGGAGGAGCCCGGCCTCATCACCATAAATAATGGAGGATGCTCTAGAGGCACGGGGAAATTGCTGAAGGTCCGTTTCGGAGCGGCAACCCCAAAGGAGCATGTGACTTTGGCTGTGCATGGCCCTGCCCTTCCCTGCCTGTCTCGCGGTCACGCATGCAGACGCACACGTGCAGACACACGTCTGCTGCCACAGACACACAGACACCTGCAGATGTAGCCCTTTGCCCCCCAAAATAGGGGATGAATCCGTAGGGTGAATCCGTAGGAATCTATAAGCAGGAAATCATATGCTGGTGATAAATCTGCCAACGATAGCAAAATATACGCCCTTAAAGGCATTTCACTGATAGTTGGAAGCTCTCTCCCAAATAAATAAAGTATGCAGCTAAAAGAGATGCTAACCATTTGGCTTAGTTCACCTTCCCAGTCAAGAACGGTGGTGTTGTCCCTTTCTTTTACAAAACGAAGGCTACAGCGCTAAGATGTGGAGGAAGATCTCCCTGATAGACAAAACGCAGGGCTTGAGCAAGGCAAAGTCTTTGGCAGATGCTCCACTCTCTTCCTGTAATGCAGCCTCTCTCCAGGTCCTCTTTTCCAGAGGGCAGGGGACAAATCGTCGAGGCCAGTCAGCAGGGAACTGTTGATGGGTGGAGCTGGTGACCTGCAGCGCTTTCATCCCCAGTGGTTCTTTTGCATCAGCTGGGTGGAGAGGGGGATGAAGAGGAAAAAAACAATGGCAGAAGAAGCTCAGCCTAGAAAATGCAAGCGAATGGCTGATTATAATTATTCCCTTCTTTTTATTTCAAATTCATAGTAGAGAATGTTTGAATAACTCCTCCGACTAGCCAAATAACTAGGGAAAGTTCAGCTGTCTTCAAAGGCAGGGAAGTATCTCCTGATAAAGGGGAAGTTCAAATAAAGGGACATAAATATATTCCTCTAATAAGAACTAAAATGATTTCATGCATTTTTTACCACTTTCATAAATTTAAATCATGTTGCAATTAGGCTTTTTTCTTCTTTTTTTTTTTTTTTATTTTTTTTAATGAATCCTTCTAGCATATTGAATTTCATCTCCTTGTCTCACAGTTGCTAATTTCCCTCTGAGATTCGCCCACACTAGGGAAATTTAATCTTACCGGTGACTTTGGAGTTGTAACGCAACTGTGGCTTGACTCAGTCAGGGTAAGAGTGCATCCATTTATGTGCAGGGACCTGGAAGCTGGACCTAAAAGGGGGTCCAGTTGTGGGACTTGAGTATGCCTGAATGGAGCTGGAGGAAGAGCTATGACAGTCTTGGTGGATAATGCTGTGAAGGAGAAGAAGGTGGAGATGGCATTGTGGGTGGGTAGAAGGGGTTCTGCAGGTGTGGCCATTCTTTGAACGCGGGGACACAGGAGACAGCAGGCAAAAAAAACCCTTTAGAGTGCCCTTCCTGTGCTGGACAAACAAAGGAGGGTACCCAGATCCCCAGACTCTCTTTGCAGGACATCCGTCTCCATCCCTAACCATCTTCAAAGCCCTCCATGGGACCAGTTCGATTCCTGCACATCCCTCTTGTACTGGGGGTCCCCAGACTGGACACAGCTTTCCAGGTCCAGCCTCACCAGCACTGAGCAAGGGGCGTAACACCCTTGACATACCCCAGCGGCAAAACTTTGCTCTTCTTCATGATAGATCTCCGGTGGTGGCTGTGGCAAGGAAGGATGAAGTGAGATGGTGGGCAACCATGGAGCCTGGAAGTCTGGGTTGGTTTTTCAGCTCTACTTATTGCGCAGAGCACAGCAGTGAAGGATGAATCGCTATTTATTCATTATTTACTCACTCGTCTTTTCCAGAACACAAAGCTAATCCTGAGTGCAGAAAAGCCTGATTGTTCCCCCGGGTGGGGGGAGGGACGGGGCTGTGATTCAATAAATGGTTTCACTTGCCTTCCTGTCCTCTTTCCATTACATACCCAGTCAACTCCTGTTCCTAATTGCAGTGCGGTTAGTTCAGCTGAACTTATTTGGGAAGAAAGGATCTTGAGCGAAGTGGAAGGCCCTAGTTTGGAAAGAGAGTACACCCACAGAGTGGGGCAGCACAAAGTGATTTATCCCTTTGAAATTAATAAGTTAATTCTGCTTAATTTTCCCAAGCACCTCTTTGCAGACAAACTGCTGAGCCCCATCTTGATGTTTTCACGCTGGCAAGCTGGAAAGCATTTGAGGGAAGATATGGACAATTAATCTTGTCGTGCACATCTTGAGGTCTGTGTCCTACCACAAGATAAACTTGTACCTCTTCGTATCTACCAAAGCTGTGCATTTGGCTCTGAACTTGCTCCCCAGTGAATCTGTCCCTTGTTGCCTTTGCAGCCATAGAAAGCGGCATCCAAGAGGGGTGCACTTTTGACCCAGGAAGGGCTTTTAATTTTTTTGCACATATCATTTCCTTCTCTTTACTGTGATGTGTACCAAAACCTGAGAGCGTTTAAAGCTAGCATATAAATCCTTCTCTTTTAAATGTGTCACTGTTAGTCTCATACCAACTTTTGCTCGTAGATTTACTAAGGATAAGTAGGATGCTCATTCTTCCACTTGAACTGCTATTTCCTAAGTGTCCATCATATATTGCAGTTAAATAGATTCTAATTCATTTTTTTAAATTAAAAGGAAAAAAAAAAACAGAAGTAAAAAAGAACTGGACAGAAAAACATCTTTATCCTGAGTTGTGCTGGAGCGTGTCCAGAGAAGGGCAACGAAGCTGGAGAAGGGTCTAGAAAACAAGTCTTCTGAGGAGCAACTGAGGGCACTGGGGCTGTTCAGCTTCGAGAAAAGGAGGCTGAGGGCAGACCTTCTCGCTCTCTACACCTACCTGAGATGAGGTTGTAGCCAGGTGGGGGTCAGTCTCTTCTTCCAAGTAACAGGTGATAAGACAAGAGGAAATGGCCTCAAGTTGCACCAGGGGAGGTTTAGATTGGATATTAGGAAAAATTTCTTCACCAAAATGGTTGTCAAACACTGGAACAGGCTGCCCAGGGCCGTGGTGGAGTCGCCATCCCTGGAGGTATTTAAAAAACGGGTAGATGTAGTGCTGAGGGACATGGTTTAGTGGTGGTTTTGGCAGCATTAGGCTGATGGTTGGACTCGATGATCTTAAAGGCCCCTTCCAGCCTAAGTGATTCTATGATTCTATGAAAAAGGGACATAGCAGGGAATTGTAATAATAGCTTGTAATAATACCTGATTAGCTCTCCAGGTATTGTGGAATAGCTGAGACATTAATTTTCTAGCAGAAAGCAAACAGGAAAAAATACTCTTTTCCTTGACCAAAGAGCCATCTATAATCCTGATAAAAGAGCAAAGCAAAACAGGGATGGGCATTCTGGTGTCTTCCTCTTTGCTGTGGAGATAAATTGAAACTTGTCCAAGGAAAATAATACCACCACTGAAAAGTACAATCCGTTGCTGGCCAAGCAAGTTAGGTAAGAATAACACAGAAATCATGACCACCTTCAAAACAAGGGTGAGCCCATCTCTTTTCTTTAGTTTCTCCTTCCTTGCTTCTGCCAAGGAGGTTCATAAGCTGATGGATGATTAGCAAGAGTGTTTTAGCTGTTTATTTGGATCTCCAGCAGCAGGGACAGTTCTTAGCCTGATACAGCATCTGGGGCAGCTTCTCAGTAGGAACAACTTTGGGTGCTGCCACTCAGCTCCCTGGAGCTGCTGAGATGAACTTTTGCAGAGGATGTGTGAGGGTTGCATTTGTTGTTTTATTTTGCCTGGCTACGACAAACGTGCTAGAGGGATCTAGCTTTTCTTGCCACGCAGCTCCTCCCCCAGGTGGACCTTCTCCAGGTCCTGCCATGCTTCCTTTTCCAGAGTTGCCCCAGGTGGACCTTCAGCAGATCTCAGCAGTGGGAATGGTAGCTCTCAGCCTTTCCAAGAGGTGTGACTTCTGGCAGCTTCATCACTGAAATATAGGTACAGCCACATGGTTCCCAGAGCTGAGTCTAAACATGTTGACTGGAGGCCATAGCGTTGTTTGAAATCACGGCACAAGGACAGCTGAATGATTCCACAGGTGCCAATTGTCTGTGGGCTTTATGTTTTTCTACTTGCTTGGGCCACCATCTCTGCCTCTTCATGTAATGGAGCCTCTTGCTTGATGATCTTCATCTGCTTAAATTTCCCTAGGAGTACCTGCCCAAGCCCAACAGCAAGTGAGCCAGGTAACTTACCTCCATGGGCAAAGTCCAAAGCTGTGAAACTCTGAAGAAAAACTGTAATGAAGGCTCATCCCAAACTGGAAAGGAAACTTTGTCTGGTAACATCAGCTTGGCTTAGGCAGAGCCTTTTTTCATGGCAGCTGTTCAGCCCAAGAGACATAATCTGAAGGACAACATTCAGTGTTTATTGTAACTCTGATTTTTCCTTGCTAGAGGCAAGGGACCCGGTGATATCCTCCTCTCCAGCACAGACAAGGGAGATTTCCTCCATCTGTTGCATTTGGCCAGGAGCTGCTGTTTTACAGAGAGAGGAAAAAAAAGCCAACCCAAGTGTGGTGGCAAGTGATTGCAGAGAAGCTTTCCAGGTCCACCCTCTTTGGATGGAAGGGGGACACCCGCTGTGCTCTGGTAGCCTCTCTTGGCTGCATAGTGCTAAAAGCTGTGGTTGCTTACAACCTGGCATGCTGAGGGTCCTGTTGGGTGGCTGGACAGGCAACGTGGCAGGACAACATCCAAACCCGAAGAGGGATGTCACGGGCCTGACCCTGGCACTGGAATTCAGCAGTGCCAGAGAAATGCAAGAACAATCAGAGATGTAGGCGGCCTGCATTTATTCCTGAGGCATGAAAATCGGCAGAGGAGCCAGCTGAAATCCTGCCATCCCATCTGGCAGAGGCAACGCAAAACTATCTCTGACATTTATGAATATGCAGATCGGGCAGATACGTCTCCCCTAGGCTGGGAAAGGGGTGGCTGCATCCTGCCCTCAGGCGTAGAAGTGTGACACCAGTGCAGTCCCATCGATCCATGCTGGATTTGCAGCATCAAGCAGGTTCAGGATCTAGCCCTTCATCTGTGTAACCGTTAGTGGTGTGAAGAAACGCATGTTCCACATGACATTTAAGAGACTCAGCCTCAGTCTCATGCTCTGCCGCCCCTGATTTTCATTAAAAATATCCTTTTTGCTGCAACCACCTAGCTGAAATATCCTGTGCATGTGTAAGAGCATCTTCATTCCTTGCAGGCCAGGCTAGAATTCATTGCAGGCTGGAAGAGCATCTTGTCCTACAGGTACCTGCTGCTGCTTGCAGAGACTTTGCCTAGTCCCCCTCTTTTAATGGTGGTTTGGACATTCCGCATCTGGGAGTCATGCATCTCACCCAGTGACATTTTCACAAGTCTCAGATGTTCAAACCGAAATGCTTTGGGTCATTTCCTTAACTGGTGCAATTGCCATAAATCCAAGTGGCTTCCAAATGAGCCTCTTCTCCAATCTCTGGCTGTTAGGAGTTGTTAGTGATTCTGCCCTCCTCACTTTTACGCCTTTAGCAGCTGCTAGATGCCCCTAAAACTCCGTAGCCAACACCACCTCCTTTGGTTTTATTGCACTGAGATACATTTACCCCATTTCAATGGGGTTTTTTATTCATCCCTTTCCACTCTTTGCTCTAGTTCATCCTTTCATTCCCACCACCCCAGCTTGCCTGAATAATTTTCATGACCCTGCTATATTCTTTGTCTCTCCTGTTTGGGGGACAAGTATAAAGGAAAGAGTGCGTAGCTCTGGTAAGACATCTTTGGATGTTAAAACCTTCGGCCACACCACTGCAAAGTGTCTGCATTCAATTTTTTTTTCCCTTGGTTGTGTTGCAAGGTGCTGTCTGACACATTACATGTTCTCATTAGAAGTGTTGGTCACCTGCTTCCTCTTCCCGCTACTGCCAGCACTGCGAGATCATCCTCCCCATCCAGATCTGAGCTATGTTCTTCCAAAATCGTACATGCTTACCTTCGCTTGCAATTGAAATGTCTCTGTGTTTCAACCCCAAAGGGCATTATTTCTCTGGCCCTCCTGCTAGCTTCTCCGAGGTGCTGGGTATTTCTTAGAATCATAGAATCATTATGGTTGGAAGGGACCTTTAAGATCGTCAAGTCCAACCATTAACCTAGCACTGCCAAGTTACCACTAAACCATGTCCCTCAGCACCACGTCTACCCATCTTTTAAATACCTCCAGAGACGGCGATTCCATCAGTTCCCTGGGCAGCCTCTTCCAATGCTTGACAACCCTTTCAGTGAAGAAATTTTTCCTAATATCCAAGCTAAACCTCTCCTGGGACAACTTGAGGCCATTTCCTCTCATCCTATCACTTGTTACTTGGGAGAAGAGACCGACCCCCACCTCTCTACACCCTCTTTTCAGGGAGCTGTGGAAAGTGATAAGGTCTCCCCTCAGCCTCCTCTTCTCCAGGCTAAACAACCCGAGTTCCCTCAGCTGCTCCTCAGAAGACTTGTGCTCCAAACCCCTCACCAGCTTCCTTGCTCTTCTCTGGACACGCTCCAGCACCTCAATGTCTTTCTTGTAGTGAGGGGCCCAAAACTGAACACAGTATTCCAGGTGAGGCCTCACCAGGGCCCACTACAAGGGGACAATCACTGCCTTAGTCCTGCTGCCCACACTATTTCTAATACAAGCCAGGATGCTGTTGGCCTTCTTGGCCACCTGGGTACACTGCTGGCTCATATTCAGCTGGCTGTTGACCAACACCCCCAGGTCCTTTTCTGCCAGGCAGCTTTCCCCAAGCCTGTATTGCTGCATGGAGTTGTTGTGACCCAAGTGCAGGACCTGGCACTTGGCCTTGTTGAACCTCACACCATTGGCCTCAGCCCATCGATCCAGCCTGTCCAGATCCCTCCACAGAGCCTTCCTACTATGTGCCATCCTCACAGCATTTATACAGCAGGGATGTAAATCCAGTCTAGGTCTTCCTTTGATCCTGGCATTATTCCTCTCCACTGACTCAGATGTGGGAAGTGGGCTGCTGAAATCCGACCAGTTCCCTACTGTCGTTATTGTATGGCCTCCACCCCATAAAGTTCAGGTGCATAAAACCCACAACAAAGCATCACTTACACCAACTTCGCCTTGTGCATAAGGGACCTGGCTTTTCCCTGCTTTCTTCAGAATCACAGCTGATTTTTGCATATATTCAAGGCAACTCTCCAGGTTAAATCTAAGCCGCGCTCCGTGTTAAATGGAGACAGACCTGCTTCTCTTCAACACCTTTTCCAAAGGAGAGCCAGCCTGTCTGCTGCAACGGAGTGACCCTAGCATGGGTCTGGAGGCAGTCTTTGCTGGAGGAGGCTTAGAGCAAGATGGACGGGTCACACATTCAGCCACTAGACCTGATTGCCTTTAATTAGGATGAGCAATAACAGCGCAGGCTTGTTGTATCCGTCTGGGAGCAAAGGAAATCTACAGCTCCTTCAAGACCAGGATCAGTGATTAGGAGATACCAATAACACGGGGCCTAAATAACTGGTGAGAGGAGATCCAGGATGCCAAGGCTGCATTTAAAGCTTTTATTTTGCTGGTTTATCTTTCCTTCCTTCTGTCCTGTTTCCTGTCTCCCTGTCCACCCAACCATGCTCACTGGCTGCTTCTGAGATATTCAGTCTCAGGTTTTCCTTGTCACCTTCCTTGCTCCGGGCAGCTGACAAAGCCACCCAATCTCCACATTTACCCTGTGTTGCCCAGCCCCTGTTTCTTCTCCTAGCCTAAACAAATTTCTGGGAAGCCTTCGGGAGTTACTGCAGATGGAGATTTTGTGTGTTCTTGTTGCTTGTATGCTTTGATGGAGAGGACTTAAATCAGAGCAGATGAAAGTACGTGGATATAACCAGCAATGGGTGATGGGAATGGAGCAGGGTTTGTGATGTGTCCCAAATATGGGACTAGTTTAGCCTGTCCCCTAAGCAAACTCAAAACACTGGATATTGGAAAGCTAGTTAGAGCTCGACAGTTTTTGAAAATTGAACCTCACACAGGAAAATCCGGTGACTTTGTAGCTGCTAAAAATATAGGATTCGGGCCCTTTCTATTCCAGTAAAGAGCCGGCCAAAACCAAGATGTAGGCAAATATCAGGATGTTTGTAGTCCTGATGTCCAGCTATTGGTGCCTTTCCCTTGATGATGGCAGGCAAGTGACCACCCCATCCCATCCCCTCCAGCCAGCAGCCTGCAACCAGTGGGTGCTGGGAAAGTTTGGAGGAGTTGGTGTGACCAGTTCCTAGGTTCCTTAAGTTCTGCTTTTGGGCAACAGTAATGGGGAATAACATAATTTCACAAACTAAATGGGCTTCTTCCATGAACCAAGCTGCTGAATATAAAGTCTGGTTCCTGGCAGGGACTCTGAATCATTCCTCCCTCCTCTGCTTTCCCTTTTTGGATGGCAATAAAGACTCATGCCACCACGCTGAAGCTTCATTAACCTTTATTCATTTTCTCAAGGTTCCGGGATCAAATTTGTCACCGTTTCATCTCTTGGCAGTTTGTACTTCTTGAAAAGAATGTCTGACTGTTTTACCTCCTTGGGGAAAAAGATCCTCTGTCTGGTACTTGTTGTTTGGAAACAAATTGGTTGCCAGATCACAGATTACCGGGGCTCAGCTCTGCTCTCGGCTATTCTTCATGACTCCAGTGGAGTCAGCTGAGCTCTCCTGATTTACAGCAGGCAGTACGGGTGGGCGAGATGTGGTTGCTATTGCTTGGTTGTTTCTCTGTTTACTAGGAAGTGCACGTGTCAGGGTTGCAACGTGCCCAATAACATGCAGAATGGAAATTTTAGTTTAGCCTGGAGCAAATTCAGGGCTAATCCATATGGAATGCAAATGCAAAGCCAGAAGAAGTGTGGGTTTGGAAAGAGCAGGGGTGTTTGCTGTCCATCAGGAGTTAAATGCCTTTGCAGTGGATACATTATTTACCTTCTGATCTCAACACCATGGTCTTCAGTGGGAGATTTTCAGTTAGGACGCGAGGGTCGGGATCTTTGGTCTTTCACCTGAGTTGGAAAGGTGCCCAGCCATAGCTCTATTGATACTTAAGTGACTTTGTTGATACCAGACCTTCATCTCTCCTTGTTGCTGGCGGTAGGATAGTCTGTGAAGGAGACATCCTTTTGAGCTATCTCTTTCCTTTTCACCTGCCCTCACCTGCCTGCTCCACTCAGCATTTTCTGGTTACTCTACAGAACATTGCTAAGTAGATGTTGGTTGCAAAGCAGAATTTTCCACCAAAGAATACTGCCAGTCGTCACCATAGACCTCGAAACACCGCTAGGTATGGTGGGATTCATTGTCATCACATCTGAAAAGCCTAAATCCTCCACAAGCACAACAAAGATTACAGACACCCTAGAAATTCATCGCAATTGGTTAAAGACCAGGCATAAGGGATCATATTCTGTATGGTCCCAAGTCTCACTGAGAAAAAAAGGGGTTGAACTGCCAGTCAGGCCGAGTCTCGTAGGTTGGTGCGGTGCTAAAGCCTTGGGGACTGCTGGTGGCTAGGGGTGCTGGGGTTGGAAAGCAAGTGATCGTGTCAGTCCAAACATTGCAGGTCGCTGTTGTTTATACGTGTAACCTTTGTAGTGAAAGATCTTGCAGAGTGAACCAAGGTGTATTTACATGACCCATTACCTTGCCATAGCCAATGGACGCTATAATTCCAGAAGCCAATCGCTGAGGTCCACAGATAACAGAAAGCGAGAGGACACTGACGAACTGCAGCACTACGGGTACCCCGCACCTCAAATAGGTAAGCTCTGACCTACCACGACAGCCTCTGGAGCTGGCACACTGCCTGGTCACTGCCACTTCCCGGCTGGGCTGGGCTGACTGCATTGACTCGCTTTGCTGTTTCGATGACCCAGCTAACCCACATTTTTCCTACCAGGTTAGTGTGGGCTTATCCAACAAGTCACACACTGAGCAAATAGTCATCACTCAGTTTGTTCTCATCCCATTGTCCTACAGGGTTTTGTGTCGTTGCCGTTAGCCAGAGAAGCCAAAAAGGGTTGGATGCAAAGCCCTAACCAGACCATGCTTCTCACAGACCGCTTCTCATTACCCTGCCTACTTCTGAGTCACCGCTTTGTCTGAACTGTCTAAACAGCCATGGTTCATTAAGCCAAAGCTGACCTTAATGCGATACAGCCTCTTTGCTGATGTCACGCCTTCCCATTGACCAGAGGAGGAGGTGTGCAGGGTGTGATGGGGAGAGAGCAGGACTGCTTTCCTCTGTCACTGGGTCTTTAGTGCTGTGTAAGGACTTGTATCGGGTAGGTTCTGCAGCAGGACCTTCCACTGTCCTGCAATAGGAAGGGAATAATATGTAGTAATATCAGACAGTGCGATCTGGGAAGATGGGAATGAATTGAACCTAGATATACGCCAGCTCCAACCTGGAGAGTTTTTTGTGCTCTCCCCTCACAGCTGCCTTTCACGGCAGGAGCTGAATGCATCACGGGTCTTGGGCAAAGCAAAGTGTGCTGACCCTGGCTACAGGTTAAAATCATTGCCCAGTGACCTTGCAAATAGTTTGTGCTCTGGAAAGACTTCAGACAGGCAATTTAAAGAGGCCAGAGCTGTGAAACAGACTGTAAGGGAGAGCAGGTCTTATTCTGGTGTGCCCCATCCAACCCAACAGTGTGTGCAGCATCAGGAAGCAGCACCGTGCTGTGAAGGCTTCAAGGGTGATTGGGCAACGTCTTGGGTTGTGGCTTTCAATACAAAGCAGGAGACGGTCTGAGTTTCCCTGCTGTCCTGTACCGAATCTGTTCCCTCCAGTGGGAGCAGCTCCATTGCTGAAGGATCACTGGCAGCTGGCACAAGGCTGCGGGAGACGGAAGGCGTTTGCACTGCTGTAACCTGGTGAAGCTGAGCTCAATCTTTCAGTCATACATGTCCAAACGGAGGGGAAGAGACGGCACTCCCAGGCAGGTCCTGTGATGTCCTCTGTTGTTCCTCCTCTGCCTGGCCCCAGGTGCTTCCCTGGTGCTTTGTTCCAGCTTGTAGCTCAGCCGTCAGGTTTACAGCTTGGCATTTCTTCCTGCTGTGCAGCTGGATACCGCATCTGGGCTCAGTGATATTTCTGTTAACTCCCTGCCATCGTAGCCACTGCTGTAGCATGGCTGACTTCGGCTGTGGTATCCCTGAGCGCAGAAGATACCAGCCGGGAAGACGTGTGTTGCCTTGTCATGAGCTCGCCACACTCCTGCTGCTGCCCCAGGAACAGCAGTTTCAGCCAGGTTGTTCAAGGAGATGAGGATGGGGGAGATGTAAAGACCAGGCAGAGAGTACAGCCTAGAAACGGGATTTTAGAGGGACCCTTTAGCTGGGGGTACCAAGGCAAAGCCCAAGTCTTCCCTAGCAATTCATACGGTTTGTAGGGGATAAGTCATTTCACATCCTCTCAATACCTGGAAAAATATGAAATACAAAAACTAGCTGATGCCAGCTATAAGAACTAGGGATGAGGGGGTGGCCCTGTCTAGCTGAAGGTTAGTGTTTGCTCCTGCCTGTCCTCAGCAGCCCTGGTGTCCAGGTCCTTTTGGCCCACAGGCTCTGGCACAGTTGCGCTCTCAGCTGCGGTGCCGCTGGCTGCCCGCGTGTCTCTCCCAGCAATAGCGCAAGAGTGAGATCCAGCCCAGTAGGTCCCTGGCACGGACCCTCCCAGCTCAGCCCACAGACTGCTTCCAGGAGGTCTTTGCCAGCGTCAGGATGTGAGTGAAGAAGCACGTAGCGAGATGTCAGATTGACAGATGACGCCAAAAAAAAAAAAAAAGGGATCCTGGCGATGGGATGAGAGCGATGTGCCGCTCCATTACAGCCGAGGGAGGAAGTGTCACGGAGAAACTGCAGGCACTGATGGGGACCCCACAGCCAGCTGAGCTCTCTATAAAACCAACTCAGTTACTCTCAGGGCTGGCCAGGTGCCGGAAAGGATCCTGGATTGCAGTGCTACATCCCTGTGGAGCATTGCACAGCGTGTCTCCTGTAGCTGGATCCTCTCCAGCTGCACGAGAAGTTCTGCCACTGGCTCTGTGGGAGCAGCAAGCCCTGCAAAGGGCCATCTTCCCACTTGAAGTGGGGTTCTTGTCCCTGCAGACTCCTTTGGGACACTCCTGTTAATCCCCAAGCTAACCTGGAGCATCACAGGACTAATCAAAGGCCAATCCTGCAGAGACATGCGTCTACAGGTACCAGTCATGAAGGACAGCGGTGCATGGTCCCTTGTCCTCTGGGAGGTGAAGACCAATTTGGTGGGGTGCATCTCTGGCAGGTCTAATTATATGACAGTACTGAGCTGTATTAGGGGGCTTTCAAACCCGACGAGCATGGTAGACTCTTGACCTTACATCAAAAAGCAGAGCCAGGATCCACTTCTGGGAGAAATAATTGGAAGTTATTGCATCCAGTAATTTCTACTTGTTGCATTCTGACCCACAGGAATGCAGAAATTCTTCCCATCCATAGTTTTGGCAGTTGGCAATATTCTGCTTCCCTCGGGTGGAGGATGAGAAAGCTTCTCCTGGTGCCGGAGAGTATCTCAGAACTGGGTCTGGCATGGTTTGAAAATCAGTTAAATCTCTGCAAAGTTTGAAACTAGACTGGACATAGTGCCCCAGTAGGCTGAGATAAATTACTTAGTTCAAACGGAGACCAAACCCAAAGGAGTAACCAGCACTTGGAAAACAAACTATATTATAGATTTGAAAAACAGGGATTGTGCAATGTGAGAGATAGTAATTGAGGAAATTTACCTCTAATCATAGATATTTCTACTGTGAAAGGGCAAAGGCCAAAAATAATAATAACGAAGGGGAAAGAGACAGAAGAGGTTGAATTTGGTTCAAATATGTCACTCATTCATGTAGTGACACACTTACTCTTGTCTGAATATGGAGACTGCAAAACCACAGAGCTGGGTCTGAGTGGGGAGGTGGTGGGATGGAAGGCTCTCCAAGCCATGACTTGCTAACGGAGGAGGCCACTGTGTCTCTGCAGGTTTCCCCTGTCCCACTTCTGGCCTCTCAGAAAGACTTTTGGGCGCAAGCTGGCAGTGTTTGACTACCAAAAAATGCCAGCTGCCTGCCACTGAGGGAACTGATGCTGCTGGGTGCAGTATTGGGAAGGTTGTTCAAGGTCGATGGAGGGGGTTTTATGAACAATGCAATGGCATCATCTGTCGGTGCAGCATCCAAGCAGGTTAGGTGGCAGGAAAGGTTGGGATTTGTGGGCCAAAGAGTAATCTCCTGAAATCTGGGCCACTCTGGATGGCAAATGATGGTACCAAAAAGGTAACTTGCTGGTGGTGGTCTCGGAGTGTCGCAGGACTATCTGTCTGACAGAGACAGTTGAGTTCCTTGTTGGAAAGGCAGCAAAATTACCATGGAAATGCAGATCTCTGTGTACCAGGAGATCTAATACCTGAGAAACAAGGTAAGGGAGCAATGTTTTCTTGAAGCCCCGAGGCCTCAAAACACACACCGTCTCCTACACACCCCAGAGAAAGACCAACGGTCCATAACATTTATCCAACTGGAACCAGCTGGGTAGATAAATGAAATAAAATGCAAAAGCAAGGGGAAACAGTATTGAGCAACTTTGGCTTAATGAACAAAAGCAGTTATGTCTCATGATAATTCTTGCAATGGCATAGATGGGGTGGGGGAAGACTCATCCTTACCCCTATCTCTTTCTGACTCCAGCCAGTAAACGAAGAAATGAAAACCTGTCCACTTTGCATCAAGGTCTTCCTCTAAACTTTTCCCCTTCAACAGGGCTGCACATAGTGATTCACCAGCCTCCAATTAGTGGGCATGCTTTTAACTACCAACTGCCGGAATGACTGGAGATTTTCAAAGTAGGTGTGCTGAGAAGCGTGACACATAATGAATAACACAGATAACTACCAAAAATCCCGATGAGCAGGTTGGTGAGAGCCATGAACACTTGAAATCCTGCATAAAATTTCACTCCGTGCAGAAAACTCCCCTTAAGACACTAGGAAATAGATATACCACCTTGAGGAGCGAGTCAGACTTGAGCAGCTTTAGGTCACCTGAGGTAGTACTGGGCAGTTTGGTAGTTTACAACCCTTACAGTCACCATCACAGTTCCTGTACTGACACCGACGTTCACGCAGCTGGTTTATAACCCGCACTGCTCTACAAGCAGGCTGAGATCTCAAGCTGTAGCAGCTCACTGCTAGAGTCTCTTTCATGCTCCATGGGGCAGCTGGTCAGCCCAGTACAGCATCTGCTGTCCAGTTTTCTTCGGGAATGGGGTGGTGGTGCAGGAAAACACATTCAAGTGCTGGGTGCAGCTCAGGCTGTGCCGTGTTATAACGACCGCTGAAGTCATGCTTACCTGCTGCACCCGGTGTCATGATCCTTCTTGTATCATCTGTAGTCTGCCAGATGCATCTGGTTATGATGTGACATGGTGCAGTCTGATGCTCTGAAGAACTTGTTACTAGAAGGGTATGCCCCTCTATTATGCATCCTCAAAGATGTGTTAGTGTTTGTTTGTGCCATATGCCTATGTACTATAGATACCAAATGTTGTGTTCTAGGTTTATCATGTGTCATTATTAGTAATCCATTAAAAATCTAAAAACCCAAACAATGCAGGGCTTAATTAAATGAAACAGAGCAAGCTTTTCTTTTCATCTGGGGTGAAAAGACATTTTCTTAAGGATAGACTAAAGTCTATGAAACTAATGGAAAACTGTCCTTTCCCTGCCCATGTCACAATTCTGGTGACTTAGCTGGAGACTGAGGTCTGGTTGAAACACCCCTGGCACGAGCATCTGCCTGCAGGGATGTTAATGACAAAGGGAATATGTCTCATTACTTTCCACTCCCATCTCTTGTTCAATGGGATGCTTTTTCTTGCCTTTCCAGTACTGCCTCATCAGGTAAGCAGTCAATAGGGACAGTACGATGCCTGGGAACCGTCAGCCTTGTTCTGTGTCACATGCTCAAAGCAGGTCTTCTCCACAAGTGAAGGAGATGGCATGAGAAAGCTCTGTGGGATTACTTCAGCCAATGTCCTTCTCAGGCATTGTCTTCTTCTATTTTGTCTGCTCTTCCATTGCCAATCTGTGTTGGTAGGGGCTGTGAGAAGGCAGGGAAGGGAGTTAAATCCTTACGACTGCTCAGTTTATGAACACATTCACTATATCTGTCTAATCACTGTTACTTAATTGGTACTATCTCTGAGTAGATGATACATATCCCAACTCACACAGTTCTGCAGTGGCTACACCACCTTATCATCAGTGGTGGGGCCTGCCCTGTCCAGTGCCCTGGTGCTTCCACAGCATCCTTCCCTTTTTTTTTGTGTGTGAGTTACAGCTCTACCTAGTACCCCTGAAAAACTTTTAGCCCATTGTCAACCCCCATATTTTCTCACCAAACCCTTTGCATCCTTGCTGTCACACCATACGTGGGACACATTGCACAGCTTCACGGATCGCCAGCAACTTGCGAAGTGCAACTTGGAAAGCACTGCCCTGGAGATCCAAGGACCAAGGATGCCATGTTCTCACCTTCTGCTCCAATCCCAACAGGTGACCCCGCGGCGGAGGAATGGTCCCCATGGAGTGTGTGTTCGACCACCTGTGGGGAGGGCTGGCAGACCAGGACGAGGTTCTGCGTGTCGTCTTCCTACAGTACCCAGTGCAGCGGCCCTCTCCGGGAGCAGAGACAGTGCAACAACTCTGCTGTGTGCCCAGGTGGGCTGAGTGTTCCACGTATGCATGGGCAGGAGGGGAAGGGAGATGCACTGACTGCCTGTGATATCTCCACGGTGATATCTACTTGGAGGGAGATGTGTGTTGTTCCCTCTTCCTTCTCTTTTTACTCTAAAGCCTCATACAGAGACCTTTGCTAGACCAAGCACTGTTAAATGGGCACTTCTTTTGCATGGTATGGACAATTCCATGTTATCTAAAGGCAATCAACACAGTACATCTGAAAGGCATGTGCCCTTTGGGGTGTTTCCAAGCATGGGGCAGGGAAAGGAAGCGCCAGATGACACTTCCAGTTGCTCAGATGCCAACACTGGGCGTACCATTGCAAAAAAAGCATGAAAAACTCAGGCTGCTGGTATGTTTATGAATTGAGACAGCCATCGTCTCTGTTTTCATACTTCTCCATCCACAATTTTGATGAAAAAGTACAGTCTGGGGAGCCTGGACATTTTTTTCAAGAATTATGCTATTAAACCAGATGTGTTATTCATGACTCCCGACCAGCAACAACCAATCTTACAATGCAAAAACCACCAAGCTGTTTTCCCGTGCTCTTTCCTGCGTTTCCTCCTCTAGTTATCTCTTACCATGCAAGAGGTCTGGTGACAATTGCAAAATTTAAATTTGAACACCCTTTCCTGATACTGGTGGATCAGTCACTGTTAGCAACCGATGAAGGACTGGAAAAGTGCTTCTTTGGTTTGGTGGTTTTTTTCTGAAACATCATTGATTTTGCATTAGTGTCTCCAGTAAAGCTGGAAGGGATGAAGTCCCTTAAGAGAGATCAGTACATTCATGTAACATTTGGCCTCTAGAGATTACAATGACTAACTTTCCATAAATAACCTGGCCAGATTAGATTAGATTAGATTGGAGAAGATTAGATTAATATAGATTAGAAGACTTTAGATGTCTAATTCCAGGAGTTACCAGTGATGGCCTGAGCACTATTGGAGCATGTTGCCCATGCCCTTTCTTTCTTCTGAGTCTCCCTAGCTTTGCCTCTGTGGTGTCACTGACATACGATAGTAATTAGTAGCCAGACTACAGCTTTTCTGAGAGCTTGAAAATGCTTTAGCTTTTGGCAATTCAATGAAAAAACGTGTTGAAGGAGGGAAAAAATGGTTAGAAGTGACAAAATGATGGTGATGCTGCTTCCCAAAGGATGGTGGGGTATTTTTTCCTCTCCAGCTAATTGCATATTTGCTCAAAAAATGCCCTTTTCTCTTGGTTCAAAAATCTAAAAAATTAGGGTCAATTAAAAGTGCATTGCGATTTATTTCAAATAGACTGGAAAGTAACGGACACTTGGTGTTGATATCAAAGCATAAAAAATTACATGGTGTTCCTCTTGCACATTTTGGGTTAGTTTGTTCTTGGCCTTCCCACACTCACTTCTCACATGCTGCTCATTCTGGGTGGGAGGATGCTGTGCTCTGTGGGCTCAACTGTTTCTCCAGACCTCCTTTGGAAAGGAAACTTACTTCTTCTTCTTTGATTGCAGTGCACGGCACCTGGGACGAGTGGTCTCCATGGAGCTTGTGCTCTTCCACGTGTGGGAGAGGGTACAGGGATCGGACCCGCACATGCAAGCCCCCGCAATTTGGTGGGAACCCCTGCGAGGGCCCGGAGAAGCAAACAAAGTTCTGCAACATTGCGCTTTGCCCAGGTAAGGCAGTTAGAGATTCAAAGCCTTCCCTCCAGCAGGTCTCCCCATCACCCAAGGTGCCCACACATGGGCCACCGAGTGGGTCTGTCACTGTCTCAGCTGAATGAGCACACAGTCTGCACCACCCTGAAGAGGATCCTCTCTAAGGAAAGGACACATTGAAGACGCAGCCTAGAGGTGCTTTCTGGGGTTATTCAGTTCAGCATTGTCTTAGGTTCAGATTTGCCCTGTGTAATAACTCACTGAGGACACGTTATATGGGTTGGATCTGGACTGGCTCAGCTATGACTACTATTTCCAAGACCATCTTAACCTTCTCACCTGTTATCTCCAGTGAACAGTTTAAAGTTATTTTGCCTGACTGGACTTGTTGTTGTGCTGGAATTAACTAATAGTTTTACTTGCTAGCAATATATGTGCATTAATTCAATATATATGCAAGCTTTCTCTGTACTTGATCTTGCTTTGGGTGGTGAGACGGATTAAGAGACTCCTGAGAGCCTTCCATGCCATATTTTAACACTTGTAAGTACCTTTTCCCTACCCCTAGATTTCACTTCCAAATGCCTCTCCCCAAGTTTTGCTTTGAAACCTCGAGAAAGAAACCTCAGGATTAAATGTCTTTTACCCACTGGAAATCCATTTGCGTTCCTGTGCTTCCTGCCCCTGAACCAGACAGGCCCTGGGTTTATCACACAGTCCTCATTCCTTTAACTCAGGGTGTCCTGGTGAACATGAGCTGGACACGAGGGACCTCCCCAACACTCCTCCCCTCTCCCAGGGTAACGTAAACTGACATTGTTCCAGTTTAATGAGAATCATTATGAGACATTATTATGTCCCCAGAGGACGACAGGGGTTGTGGGAGTGATGAGAACTTTGTGAAAACATTTGTGAGAAGCCTTCTGGCATTTCCCACCCAGTTTTCACCCCAAGTAACTATCCTTGGATTTCTGGCCACTGTACAGAAGACTGTACTCGGAATAAGAACATCCCAGACACCAAATTGACTTTGTCATAGAAAGACAAATTGAAGAAGTCAGACCTGGCATTGCATGGGCAATAAAGCATACCCTGAGTTAACATTGATCCATAATTAATTTAAATACGAATAAATATGTAGATACACTGCAGCGAATGAAACAGCGGTGGAAAAGACAAGCAGCCCAACTGCAAGACTTCATCTCTAATTAATGCCGCAAAGGCAATCAGTGGCTTTGCAGTGCCAAATAAATACAGCGTTGGGGGACTCGTTGAAGCACAACAATGGGAGCTGCTCGGCGCTTGACACACCAGACGGTCATACCGCTTATTACCGCCCCGCTCTGAGGATTTATTACTATAACTGATAAAAATGTTCTGCTGCAGGGACAACAGAGCTTTTGTTCCTCTGGAGCAGTAGATATCACAGGCTGAGCCCCAAGTCCTTCAGAAAGAGAGAAGGGGGAAGACAACGCCAGTCTCTGCGTAGACTATGCCAGCCAGACTCCAATGAACATTTTTGGTAGACTCACGCTGCGGTGTGACAATGGCGTTGTGCGCTCTTTGCTAGGGCTGTGATGGAGAGCCCTCAGCTTCTTGCCCGAGAGATGTCTTCGCGTCAGCGCACGTGGCTGGAGGTGCAACACGGCCATCTCTGTTTCTCCATTTTTCAAATGTCGTTGAAATTACAGCCCATGAATAAATAATCTCTCACCTCAAAGAAAATTATTGGTTCCCTATCCCCCACTGAACGAGCAATTTATGGATGTGTCTCTCTTTTATTTCCCATCTCCAAATGCTCACAGTTGTGGTAAGCTTCCAACCACCACTGCCAGAGCAGCAGGTAGGGCTTTGGTAAATTCAACTTTTTTAGTAAATGCAACTTTTTTGGTAAACGCAACATTTACTTTGGTAAATGCAATCTCACTTTTCGAACATAGGGGAGTGCTGATGAGGGGCAGACACTGTCACTTCGTGGAAACTAGCAGTACTACCTTCGGCCAGAAAAGCCACGCTAATTTATACCTGGTAGGATCTATTTTGTGGGGGTTTGGATCATTTCCAGAGAGGAATCATCTGTCAGTCACCACTTCTTGCGTATCCCCTCCTTGGGATTGATAGGCACTGACGTAATGCCCTGAATTTATTATGCACAATGCAAACATCAAGCTTGGATTGCTAAAAACAAGCACCTTTTGGAAGTACCTTTATGCCTGCCTGATTTTTCACACCTTCTGAGCTCACGTGACCCCCTCCGAGTTAAGCGTTGCTCATTTGGATGTTTTTTGACTTTTTTTTTCCGTGCTTGCAAACAAAAAGCTGCTTAACTGCAATGGGGATTATTCGGGGCTGTTCGAGTCCTTGCAGATTACACAGGGGACCAGATTGCATATACATTTGGACAGAGAAACAAAGCCAAAAAAAAAAAAAAAAAGAACCAGCAACTACAGCAGCA
>VYXH01003522.1:447580-468044 GCA_013397275.1 Burhinus bistriatus | reverse complement strand
AAAAAAAAAATGAGCTGCAATCTACAGCAGCATGATTTGAGCCAGAATTCAGACTTTTCAGGGATTCAGGTTGTTTTTCTGAGTGAGAGCTAGCAGCTAGCGAGAACTAAACAGAGCATGATGACCGCTGCTAATGAGAAAAAAGTGCTCCAGGAATAGCAGGCTGGGTGATGAATCTGTTGATCAGGGACCAATTACAGTGTCGCTGCCACACTTGGGAATGCCTCACGCTGCACCATGTTAATAAGACGTATTCATGTTTCTCTCCAGCCCCATCCCGATCATAACCTCTCCTGTCCCTCCCTCCTCTATTTAATTATCAAAGACACCGCTGTGTGGAGTCGTATCAAGCCTGTCAGTGTTAATTCAGCTGTGAGAGAAGTACATTGACCACACACCCGCACGTTGTTCGTGGTCTCCTGTTGGAGCACACCTTTGCTCTGAGCATTTCCCGGCTAGCAGCGTGAATTCCTGTGAATAACTCTGTGATTCAAGTTTCTGCGTGCGTTTGGATGAAAAAGAGAGCATTTGGGTGCTTGAGAAACTTCCTTCCCTGCAGACTCGGGCACTGCTTCGGTGAAAAATTGGTTCCTTCAAAAAGTGTTGATTGCCCAAAATGGGAAATGTCATGGTAATGTATGGATTCCTTCAAAATTTTCAGTAAAACATGATCCATACTCTTTATTTTGATGTTACGTTGAGATCGGCAATATTAATAGTTTTGACTTTTATGTTGGAATGTGTAATGTCAGTAATTTCAACTTTTACGGTGTTATGTAGAGTATGGACATAAAAATTGAAATGTTATGGCATTTGCATCCTGGCAGGCCACAACGTACCAGTCGGAGGTTGCAGAGGGTCCCAACAGATTGCCATTGCCACCGTTGTCTGAACTTTTTCTTGATGATCTTTGCCCTCTCACTCCAGTTTGTCCTCTCCTGCCTTGATCCCTCGTAGGCAAAGGCCGGAGGCTCTTGCACATACCTCCTTCCAGTGGGAGCGATTTTCACATTCAGTTTTGTTATCTCTCTTTGGGCCACTCAGTGGACGGCAACTGGAATGAGTGGTCGAGCTGGAGCTCCTGCTCCGCCTCCTGCTCCAATGGCACCCAGCAGCGGACGAGGGAGTGCAATGGACCTTCCTATGGGGGAGCCGAATGCCAGGGACATTGGGTGGAGACCAGGGACTGCTTCCTACGCCAATGTCCAGGTCAGTGACAAATGACTTTTTCTTTCTCTTGGGTCATCCTTCTCTGCAGTCCTAGGCAGGCTTTTGTAAAATCCCCTCCTGTTCTCTTTGGAGAAGAGCTGCACAGTTTGCACCAGTAATGCAGTAATAAGGAGGTTGTGGATCGTACCAACGGACTATGTAAGCCAAAATCCATAGCTGGCAAATGTTCCAGGAGATCCCAGAGAGGTGAGTGATTCCCCACAATGAACATGTCTTTCTAACCTTAGATATCAGTTTTTAACATGTGCTTAAAAAAACCAAACAAAGTACCGATGAAACCCTTTCCATGTCTCCATAATGCTTCAATTTTCCTCCTCTTTTTGATGTTAGTTATAGTTGAAGGAAACAGGGAAGCATCCACTATTGCATCACAGCTTTGAACCTTATCTATGACAAGGTCCGGCACAATGAAGCCTTCATTCGTGCCTATGTAAGACTTATCACTTACTTTACTCATCTAGCTGTGTCTGAAAATAATAATAACAACAATAATAACAGCAATAATAAAAACAATAGTAATAATTCCTGCTGCCCCAGCTGCTGTAGCCTGTACCTTACCTTCAGAATAATCACCTTGTCTTCATTACCATGAACCACGGGCTCCAGCAGAGCAATTTCATGCAGAAGAAGCAGAGAAAATTGAAGCAGATGATACCAGAGCGCGCTTAGCACGTGAAGTCTGCATTTCTCAGACTGACACCAGCATGATAGAGTTGCAGGTGCAGTGTCCTCCTTTCTGTGCAAAAGTCTTGGGGGAGGCCATTGCCAAAGGACTTATTTGGGTCAGGTAGTATGGAAAGTATTCTGACCTGGAAACAAAGCTTGAACGTCTAGAAGCCTTCAAGATTGATCAGCAACCAATTTTTTTTTTTACCATGCTTCTCTGGGCCCTTTCCCTGGCTCTCCCTGGGTGCTCCATCCCTGTTAGACCATAGGACTGAGAAGGAGTGGATCCCTGAGATGGAGAGGGTCTTCCTCCCCTTTCCGAGGGAACAGGGACAGCCAGAAACAGCTCAGCTTTTGAGGCACTTCTCATACCTTTCTCAGGTGAGCAAGTATTGTTCTCTCCACTCCACAAGCATAGAAGCCAGTAGTTCTTCAGCCTGGTATACCTGTTTCCTCAGGGAATCCCTATCCTTTCTGGTAGCAACACCATCTGCAGCAGAGCATAAGCAGTATTTAACACAGGTATTGGACTTTCCTGCATGGTCTCTAGTAGGTTTTTGAGTTTAGGTACCTCACTCCTTTGCAACTTATGGAGATCGTCAAAGACAAAAAGGACCTCACTTTTTTTAGACAACCTTGTCCCACTGGTTTCAGAGTTACTTATTAAAGCAATGTTGGTCATGGCTTCCACTGCATACGGTGTCACCAAAGAAAGCATCAGACGTTGGTGCCGTCCCTTTTCTACGATAATTTTCTTCTGCTTCTTGGAGAAGAAGAGAGGGATCCCCCACCCTCCCAAAAGGAGATATTCAACCCAAGATGACTTGTTAACTCCTAATTAAAACCCAAATACGAATCAGGAGATTTAGGTCTTTGCTCTAGTTCTGTCACTGAGTTGTTGTTTCTCATCTGTGATGCAGCAGAGGAGAATGTTTCCCTACCTTGCAGGCTTGTTGTGAGGGCTAATTAACATTTTTATAGTGCTCTGATAAATGCCATTGTTAATGTAAAAGAAGTAACATTTTGATAAATGCCACTGTTAACATAAAAGAAGTAACATTTCCACTGAATCTGTAAAGATGGGAGAAGATAGAATGGAACGAGGCAACTTCCCAAACCTCTTTCCAAGGTGCATGAACCAACAGTGCAATGGAAACAGCTGGAGGGAGGTTTATTTGATGTTTCTTCATGGTTTCTCACCCAAGGGCTCTACTGGTCTCTCTAAATCCCTGGGCCAGACCTTCTCTGGGAAGGTCTGTTTTCACACGTACATTGTACATCCTAGCCCAACTCAAGCTATGCACTTTGGCTGGCAGCTGTGGCTGCCAGGCAGGTTGAATCCCTGCCCACTTGAAGAGTTCTCATGAGCACAGCCCCAGATTTGAGCCCAAGGAAAGAGATAGGGCTGTTTTAAGGGGGGGTGAGGATACCGAGGAGAAACACAAGAGCACCCTTGGCTGTCAAAGGGCTGCTGCAATGGGAAAGAGCACACACTGATTTAATATCTGTTGAGGATCAGACAAAGATATAAGGCTGGAGACCTCCCTTCCCACCGAGCCGTGTTCTACTCACCCTATGTTCCAGTGTTCACCTTGAGACCTTGCCTCCTTCTGTTGCAGATTACATTTGGGACGTGACAGGCTGTTTCTCTCTTCTTTTGTCTCCAGTGGATGGGAAGTGGCAGGCCTGGGGAGTGTGGGGCAGCTGCACCACCACCTGTGGTGGTGGGACTCAGAGACGTGACCGTGTGTGCTACGGGCCCTTCTTCGGTGGAGAGACTTGCCAGGGTCCTAAGGAAGAGTATAAGCAGTGCAATGACAGAAAATGTCCTGGTACGTACCCCAGACCCCTCACGCTTTCCTTTGAAAAAGGGGACAGGGATTTTGGAAAGAGCATCGTTTGTCAGAGAGCTGAATGCCACAAGGACTTGTCATCTAGTTGGACCCCACCCATACCCCAGACACAAGATACATCAAGGTCTTTATTTAACTCTTGCTAAAACCTGTGGAGCCAGCCGAATTCAGTGCATGTTTGACAACTTCCACCAGTCTAGCCTTGATGCTTTTCATCTTTTCATTGGCATAGAATCACAAGAAGAGAAGACACACTGATAGCAAAACCTGGCATCAGAGTCTCAAGTCCATGAAGTAGTTGAACGCTGAGGATTCTGCAGTGTTTTCCTACCCTTTATCTAGCCTCTGGGAGAGCTGCACACCATTTATTTTTCAAAAAAAAAAAGACAGATGTGTCTACATCTGTCAGTGCCTTACCCAGTTTCACCCTTCTCCAGCTACAGCAATGGGAGCATCATCCATTTGAGAAAAAGGGTGCAAAAATCTGAATTGGAGGACAAGTGAGCTGCAGGACAGGGGAAAACCTGAGGTTTAATGTGAAAAATAAACAGGAGCAAACACTTGCGAGTGGGAATGTTTCTCTCTGTCTCTCGCAGGGCATACAAAGGCCAGAAAAAAAGTGCACCATTTTTATTTTCTTTCTCAGTCTCAGTTGAAGCGCCTGGTGAAATTGCTGGTGGGAAATCAATGGCCTATGTGATGTTGGCAGTCAGATTGCATCGATCGTAACAGGCCCTGATTTTTGACCGAAAGGGTAATTAATTGTCAGAGCTGCTCAGTGAGAGACAGGAGAGATTCTCGTGGCAGTATCCTGGCGGTCCTAGTCCAAAGGGGTGTCTCCCTAAAAGACAGGCTGGGGCTCAGCACAGAGGTAACAGCTGTGGTGCAGATGTTTCTGGAGGCGGGTCTGCCGTGTTGAGGACAGCTGACCCTGAGCCTCCCTTGCAGAAGACAAAGATAAAAGCCCAAGCCATTCAGCGTGGAAGTCTCAGCCCGTTTAGCTGGAAGGTGACAGAGAAAGAGGCTGTGTGCCTGAGAGAGTATATTCACTCTTTTCAGCTCGGCTGTAATAAAAGACATCACCTCTTCTTACAAGCCGTGCCTCTCAATTAGCAGTGGCGTGCGAGAGTCTCTTCGAACTCAACCACAAAGCTCTCCCTCGCCGTAGAAAATCTTAGCACCGGGTTGTCTGGTGGTGTCTACAGAGCGATGCAGATTTAGTTCAGCTTCAGTGTGTGCCAGCTGGGGCCCTGGCAGAACAAGCCCAATCTTTTCTTCTCTTTCCGCAGGGGCCGATGCCTGCGCAGTGCTCAAAAGGAAAAGGCACGTCTCAGGGACTGAGCCCTGCTAAGGTTCAAAACCAGAAGGGTCTCGTTGCAGTTGTTAATTTGCAAGGGAAGGAAAAGGTGGGGAGTCATCAGAGGCTAAAAATAAACCCGCTCAATTTGTTCTCAAGAAAGTATCAAATGCCGGTGTGATTTGATTTGAACAGAAGAATCGAGCTTAATTGGGTTAGTTATTAAAATCTCCCAGTGCAAATAGGTTACTCTGGTAAAAAGGATTTTGTTACAAAGCAACATCAAAAAGAAAAAAAAAAAGAAGAAAAAAAAAAAAATAGAGGATGAAATTATTCTCTCCTGGTCTGGGAATTGCTTCTGCACTCACTGGCAAGACAATGTCAGACAATGAGTGTATTTCTAAAGAGCATCTCTGATCCACAGCATCCCTCAGTGGTCCCCAGGGAGACTGCACGGGTGATGAGACAGGGGAGGTTTGACAGGTCAGAGGAGGAGAAAGGGGAGGTCAGATGTGAACACACTCCCTCTCTGCTTCCTGATGTCCTCTCCTCTTTTGTAGTCAAAGAGTGCTAGAAGAAGCTTCCCGCCCCATGCCCCAAACCCTTCTTTGAACCCCAGTTTGAGGTGGAGAATCTGTGACCATGGCCAAAGCACTGGTCCAGGAGTGTTGCATTCAGCGCCCTGCTCTGCCACAAGCTCTCTGGGTGACCACGTGCGGGTCACAACTGCAAGACTTAATCTTGCTGTCCTACAGCTCCGTGTCAATAGGTTGGAAATAAAAATGCCTCTTTTCCACCCATGTTCTGCCTTATCTACAGAAGTCATAAACTGTTGGCATAGGGAGTATTTCTACATATGTGCAGAGCACAGCAGGGGTCCTACTTTCCTTCCGGGATTTCATTACAATAGCAATTACTCAAAAGGGAATTTTAAAACGCAGGAAGGAGCATCTGCTTCTAAGCAGAGAGCGTAAGTTGTTCATTACCAGTGTCTACTGGGGAGGAAATTGTCTTTGAACTGCAGCTGGTGCTGGAGTCACACAGTCTTGGAGCTTGATTCCAGGAGCAGTGATGTGTAGGCAGCTTGCTGGGACATGTATGAGTCCTTCAAAGAAGGACTTGCCATGCCCATGATCTTAGGGTTGAGTCTTCCCCACAAGCACTTCCAGAGCAGCAGCAGGGTATGCCCATCACTGGGAATTTGCTCCATGATGCGGGTCCTGAAATGGTCTATGCAAGCACATCCATTGCACAAGCCCTCGTAGGAGGAAGCCTTCAGGGTCATCGCTGCCCCGCAGATCTTTTGGGAGAAACACAAAAACTCAAGGCCTCCCTCTGTTTTTTATGGCAGATGTACATTTTCCCTACAACCTTGGCATGACTCCACTGGCACCACTGGACCCAGTATGGGCAGCTGCCAGGCTGGTTGGCTTTGGCTTTGCGGCTGCCTTTCCTGACCAGTTGCAGGCATGCAGTCACCTTCCTTTTTATTGGTAGTTTTGCATACACAATAAATAAAAGCTACAATTGAAAACCCATTAAATATATTTTTTTCTCCTCCCCAGCCTCAGGAGTGATAAATAGCTTTAACATCATCTTCATGGCTCCCTCTGTTTAACATGCTGCAAGTAATGAGTTTCTCGGCACAAAGCTCTCCTGTGGTGAATGTTTTTTCCCAGGTCCCACCAACTCTAGGGCCAACTCAGCTCCACCTACAGACAGAAACATCCGAAAACCTCCTGCCAAAGAGCTGTTTCTGTGATGTCTCAAAACACTTTTCTGCAGTCTCCCGCACTCTGCAGCAGTGTTTGGAAACGAGCTGCTGATGCAAATCCAGACTGTTGGTGCTCAGATCTTCTCCCTGTGTCCTTGCATAAGATGGTTGCAGACAGAGGGCACCCAGGGGATATGTCCATCTTGGTTTTTCATCTATTTTTTGTTCTTTCCTTCATTCTTATTCCAACTTATTTATGCTGAGCTTCATTTTGGACACATCCAACGTGGAAGGTGGTGGCCCTGAAGGACAGAAGGAGTAGATTCTGGAGCCATGGAGTTCACCCACAAAAGGTGGACATCTGCCCATTAAACAAGAAAAGAAAACTCTTTATTAAGGGGTATCAACAACAGCTTTCCTACATAGAGCTGTCACAAGGCAAGGCAAGTGTGTTAGTGGATTTCCCAGGTTGTTACACGCATATTAGCAGACTAATCCTTGGGATGGATGGACACCCAGTTTTCAGACAGGCAGAGCAAATTCCGGAGAGGTTAAGTGGCTTTGTCAGGGGCCATGTGCTAAGCAGTTGTGGAGCTGGGAGTTCACCTCCAGGCCTTCTGGCTCGCACCACAGTGCTGTTCCCTCCAGACCACGCTCCCCTGTTTCCTCTTTCCATCCTCTTTTCCATGTCCCTCCTGAGGAAGAGGCTTTATCAATGGAGTTTTCCCTTCCTTGCAGAGCCCCATGAAATCTGCGATGAGGAAAGTCTTGCCTCTGTGGTTTGGAAAGAGACGCCCGCTGGGGATGCTGCAGCTGTCCGGTGTCCTCGCAATGCCACCGGTAAGGATGACTGCATGTCTTGGCTGAGGAGCTGGGGAGCTGACCCACCCTCAAGGTATCCTTCATCCCTTACCTCCTAGATGAGGAGAACCTGACTGTGGGAGGACAGCACAAGCAAATGCACCTCATTCCCTTCACTCAGAGCTAAACCAACTCCCTCTGGGTTTCTGTGGTTCTCCATTTTTTAAGAATAACTTCTCGGTTCATACTGGAGAATCTGAGACTCTGAGGTGGTTTCCCATACACCTACTGCCTAGTCCTGGGACAGCTTTGCAATTAATGGCGATTGTGGTATGTTTTCCCCATTATCTACAAATAGCATTGCAGAAGCAGGTAGGGTTTTATTGGAGTCCCCTAGATTTGGGTGTTATATTTCTCTCCACTGCCCCTAAAAGAAGCTAGTGTCTGAAAGTAGGAAATCTGAATTGTATTGTTCACTCACACTTAAGTGCTTTTCTCTCCTTCTTAGAAACCATAGCAGCTCTCCAAACACATCTTCAGGTGCTCAAGTTGACAGTCTGACCATGGTAGTCTAAAGTGATAGGATCTGGGTATCCAGGTGTTATCTGTTGTGATCGTGACCACATGTTCCCCAAGGAGCGCAAAGCAGTGCAGAGAAGGCTCCAGGAGATATGCTGGTGGTAGAGCTTGTCCTCAGCTGGATGTTCCTCACTCTGAGGCAGGAACAGAAACGGGGGCAGCAGTGTCAGTAATGAATGTAAAGGTTTTATTTCATTTGAGTGAAACTGTCGGATGCAGAAGAACCCAGCAGATCTCTTTGACTCACACGGGCTGGGACAGTCAGTGTCATCCAAAATGCTAGCCTAGGAGAAGGCCTATATCCATAGCAAAGTCACTGCATCATTTGCAAGTAGCAAGGGGATTGTGGACCCAGCAAAGCGTGCTCCTCAGAGACTCTCCAGATGGCAGGAGAATTGCTTGGGCAAGGTGATCCCTCTCCCCTTCCTCCTCACTGCTATGTCTATTCCTCTGCATCACGAAGGCGTGTGATCACCACTGCAAAACTCTCCGTAGACTGAAGCTAAGGAGAGGTCTGGGGGAGGACCACGAGCAACTTTCAGAGTTTTTCAGCTGATGCAAAGATGGTGCTGTTGGATATTTATTCTCCTTGAGTCTGTGTAGGCAGCACAAGCCACTGTGGCTGGTTTAGTTGCAAGTACCAGCGCATGCCACCTGGGGAGGCTCGTGGAACTTCCTGAGCCAGGGAGAAAGCTGCCCTCCAGGGCACAAGAAATCTTCTTTCACCTTAACTAGCCTTGCCCAATTTGTTGCATTTTGTTTTCATTTCCCAGTTCCTTTTGCTGTCCTACCCCTCAATAAGAAAATGCAAGAGAAGGAAATAAAAATTATCTGTCCTACATGCTTGCATGTGTTGTTCAAGCATCTGCAAATGCCCCTGCCACCCTTTGTGCCGGTAGGTGTACCTGCAGGGATGCATTGGTGACTTCCATAAAGGTGATCGGCTTTTCATCCTGCTGTCCCCACTCCCATACTCATTTCTTTCCTCTTCCAGGGCTGATCCTTCGAAGATGCATTTTAGACGAAGAAGGGATAGCTTACTGGGAGCCTCCAACATACATCAAGTGTGTTTCTATCGATTACAGGAACATACAGATGATGGTAAGGCAGACCGACTTCTCAGCTCAGCAGGTTTGGCATCCCCTCAAGTGCTTGTTACACTGTTATAGTTACAAAAGAAAAAAAAAAAAAGGAAATCAGTGTTTCCATGGGAAAGGGAGATGCCAGGGCTGCCCTGCTTTTCTCTTACTGTTTTTGTCTGCTTAACTTGAGATGCATGGGCATTCCATGGACAAGGGGTGGCCCCTCACTGGGTATTTTAATAGCTAGCTTGGCAGAATCCACGTCCTTCTAGGTCTGTCCTATGACATTATCAGTAAGAATCTCTGTGATTGTATCATTTTTAAATAAGCCACTTATTTTTCATTAGTCCTAAAATCATTGTTGTGATGCATTTCTGCTGATCTCCTGTGCCTTGCCTTAAAATGGCATTGCCTTTATGAGAACTGCCCTCTCCTGTTCAGGACAAGCTACAGCCTTTCCTAAAGTAGTTTCAAATTAGCTATAAGAAAACACGGTTTTGGGGCAAAAATCTTCTGTTAGCTGGCCTTGGGTTACAAACAGAAGAGTGTCTGTGTAGTAAAATAATCTCTTCTGAACCTACACACAACCTTTCCTTTGTGGGCATACAGAAAATTTCACTTCTGCTCTCCTACCATTTTAAAAATATCACAGGCTCTCAGGCCAGCAAAACTTGTCAGATTCATCTAGACTGCACTCTGAATTACAAGGAAGGTCAAAAACCTTCCCCCAGCAATTCCTTCACTGAGCTCATTAACTTGACTTTGACTGTCACTAAAGCGTTTGTCATCTTTCTGTTTCTCAGACCAGGGAACATCTTTCCAAAGCTCAGCGTGGGTTGATGGGAGATGGGCTGTCAGAAGTGCTCCAAAACCTTGTGGAAATCTCCCATGATGGGACCAGCTACAGTGGGGACTTGGTCTCCACCATCGATGTACTCAGGAACATGACAGAGATCTTCCGTAGGGCTTATCATAGCCCAACTTCTGTGGATGTGCAGGTGAGCTGAGATGCATATCCTGGAGTCCAAAGCTAGGTTACAGGCGTGTGTGCGTGCACAGGGGTCAAGGTTTGATTATCTTCTTTGTAGCTGGCACAGTGCTGATGAAAAGCTGGAGTATCTTCTGCCCAAGTGAAATGTCTTTGTATGTTAACAAATTCTCCTTTGGAGGTAGTTCTCCCTGGTTTATAAAGTAGGAACTTGAAAACCAAAGTCACTCTGAACTGTTTCAACCTGATACCACACTACTGTGGAGTCTAAGTGATAGGAGAACATTATTTGGAAGGGATTGCAGCCTAATGACTAGAGGTAAGATGATCCTATGATATTGGGTACCTGGATGCTGTCACGGGAGAACGTCTTGATGGCTTCTCAGCCCAGGGTTTTATTTTCAGCAGTTGCATGCAGAGTGGCTACAAGATATACCCTTGGGATGGGTCATCACCCCAGGGCTTGAACCATTAAACTGATCCTACAGGATAGGTGGTGAAACTAGAGAAAAAAATCAATAGTCTTGAAATATCTTATCTCTTTCCTTCTCATAATGTGCTGCAAAGATACCACCATGCATAGTACCCTCTTGATCAATCACTGCTTCTCTTGCCTGGTTGCAGGCTAAAGAAGGTCATAAGGTTTCGCTATGCTGGACATAACAGATATAGTAGAAAATAGAATAGGAAGGGATTTCTACAATGCAAGATCATCTGTTTTTAACCAGTTTCTGACAGACATCTATCTACTTAATCTGCTCTTAAAAACCTTTAGTAATGGGTACAAGACATATTCCCAGGCCAATGCCTTATCAGATGCAGAAGTCAAAGTGAAAGCCTTTGGAAAAAGGCCCTACTGAAACCTGTTTTGCCGTTAACGTCCTTGGGGACAGAGGCCTGTGAAATGCTGTGGGACCCGTTGGGAATGGGACCATGAGAACCCTCTTGGAGCATGGTTGATTCTCATATGTTCCTTGCACATCACTGTGTCCTTCTTAACCTATGCTACATTTGGCTAACCACCTCTTTTTTCCTCTCTTGTCTCCCTTCTCCAGAACTTTGTCCAGATCATCAGCAATCTTTTATCGGAGGAAAACCGGGAAAAATGGGAGGAAGCTCAGCTGGTATGAACCTTCAGCACCTTCCCTGAAACAGGACAGGCTTTCAGCATAGGTTTAAGCCATGACAAGGAGAATTTCCAAGCCTCTGCATGACCTCCTTGCTCTTCTTGTCCATGATGCATTGTGTGCAACATGTATCTCTTTAAACCACAGACCACAAAATATCTCCATCCACCAACGCTGTTCTCCTTGGATAAATCCTTATGATGAAAGAGACAGACAATCCAGACACGGTCAGCTGTGGTCAGCTTCAGAGTTGACTGCCAATCAGCTGATTCATGCAACCGGTCATGGGGGTGAGCTCAGTGCCAGACTGAGTCATATTTATGGGGTAACTCAGTGAGCCACAGGATCTCAACTCTAAACCAGAGTCTCTGCATGAATGTCCTGGTTTGAGGTAAAACAGAACCAACGGTGAAAAACTGGTGGTGACTACCAAATTTTGAATAGCTCTCAGAGGTCAGGCCTGGTTTGGAGTTGAGCTTCTGGTTCTGCTCAGCATGAGCTGAGTAAGGATTCAGTTATATTTACTTTATTTCTCTCTTCTCAAGGTTGGGGAACCTGCTGAATAATTCTGTGGCTAAACCCACATGTACCAGGGAAGGAATTGTTTGTTGTCTTAGCCATGTCTCATTTGCCCCTTGCCTCTTCTACCCCAGTTGAACTCTGTGTTTGGCCTTGTGTGAGACCTATTGCTTGTCCCTTTCCCATTCTCTTGGTGACCCTTTGGGCTGTTCGATGCTGTCATCTCACTACAGCCTTTGGGGGATCGCATTAGAGTGAAATAGTTCTGCCTCAGACCAGCTGCGCTGGTGGATGGACCCATGTTAATGCCCGTTCCTTTTACATTCGTTCCTCATGATTGCATCTTGGAACAGAAATACCAGCTTGCCTTGGTCTCAGCTTGAAAAGAAGGAATATAACAGCCTTTGTGGGAGATCAGTCCTGTGCAAGGTACCCAGAGCTGTGGATCAGAACACGGCAGCTCCTTTTTAACCACCTGTTGCTGTTACGACATTCCTTGGAGAGGTCTGGAAATAGCAAACAATCAAGAAAAAATTACTCAGCACAAAAAAGCATCCCCAGAGTCCAGTTATGTTCACACCAACCAGGGAAGTCCTCTGGGAAAAACTCTTAACAGTAGGTGCCAGCACAATTGTTGGCAGTCCAGAACATGAGACAGTGACCTAAATACAGTTCCTTCATGCAACAGGAACTCCACCAGGAGCTGAGCAGCCTTGTGAACCTGTTCTTCTCCTCTTTTTCCCCTGAGATCTGGTGGCTTCCCATTGCATTTGGAAGAGGATGACATGGTCCTGCTCCAGGAGAGATAAAGGACCATCTGGACATGGTCCTGGGCAACTGGCTCTAGATGACCCTGCTTGAGCAGGCAGGTTGGACCAGATGACCTCTGAAGTCCCTTCCAAATTCAGCCATTCCCTGATTCTGTGAGTCTATGACCAAATACTCAGTTTCAAGCCCACAGGTGTGTGTGCATACTTCAGCACAGAGCAGAGGAGACTGTCAAGTTGTCATGACAACAGGGAAACCCTGCTGATCCCCTTAAAAACAGCTGCAGTTTACTCTCTGTGGCAATTTATTCCCACCAGCTTTCCCTGCACAATCTGCTCTTTGCACCTATAGATAGATACAGCCCAGCCTGCTGCCAGCGTCGCCGTAACCTACACAAGGAGTGGGACAATCACGAGGAGAAAGTTTGCCTGGCCTGTATTTTAGTGGGAACCAAGACAACAACCAACACCATGGCTGTAGGACACAGAAAACTCCAGGCACTGGATGCCAGCAGAGGTTTTGGCAGTCTCTGTCCTTCTCCTTCAAAGCTGCTGGACCAAATTCACACCCCATGTTTCGCAAGATGAACCAGTTCTTCAGCTCCCAGTTTGCTCATTCAAATTAAACCCAACTTCATCGCAGTCTCACATCCCAGTGTTCTGTGCTTTCCCCCCGCCCAAGCAGAGGTGTTGTTCAAGGAAAATAAAAACCAAAACAGCCCAGAAAAGTATTCAGAGAAGGGCTAGCATGTTTTTTGAGGAGATTGTGTTGGCCGTTATATGCTAAAAGCCTGAAAGACAATGGCTAGTGTAGCCTGGGGTTAATTTGACCTTGTGGTTTCAATCTGGAGTAGAAGTATACTGTTAAAAATAGCTTCCTCACTCACTTCTCCGCCGTATGTGCACACCTGCTGTACTGGCAGGACTTTTTGATCTGATCCTGGTAGTTTCAGTCTTACCAAGCTTCCTGCAGATAGACAGAGAGACACGCATGGACACTTCTGTGCTCCTTGCCCATACGCTCGCCAGCTAAGCCTTCCTTCTGCCTCCATCCCATCCCACTCTCCTGCTTGTCCCCAGCTGTCCCTTCAGCTCTGCTCAGCCGCCTCAGGACGTCTGGATTATGACGAGGAACCAGAAATGCTGTGAAAGTGGTAGAAAAGGGAAAGAAGAGAGGAGCTGAACTGCTTTTCTTCAGCCTCTCGTGGTATTTGCTAAACCCCCGTAGGCAAACGCACTTTGAGGAAAAGACAGGTAGTCAGCACAGCTCATTTCAGTTGGATTATCTTTTATGAAATCTGTCACTGGAAAACTAGCTATTGTTTAACAGCCTTGTGTTAGCCTGGCAAAATACAGGTGAAGAAGAATTATTGCCGGTAACTTTATCATCGGAGAAACACTGGGAAAGAAAAAAAAGAGACAAAGAAAATCCAAGATAGCCCGGGCCCGAGAAACAGCAACTTGGTTATTTGGACAGTGAGATCCTGCCAACAAAACAGGAAAGCACAAAACCAGACCATGACGATTTTCTGGATAGGATTATGTGATCTGGTGCCTGAGATTCGACATTTGACCATGGAGGTCCTTTGGTGTGGCTGCTTTGGTGGAGTGATAGCAAAATTAACTATCCTGGTGGGGGTAACGTTTTGTGAGCTCTCTCTCAGTACATAACATATACTTACCATAAGCAGTAGTCCAAAAGTGCTCCTCAGGCCAAGTATCACCGTACCTGAGTGCCAGGGAAGTCTGAGGCTTAGGAAAGGCTCTCAGAATATGATAAAGGGTAAAACTTCAACATGTCATTATGAACACATCTTCACTCTGGCATGGTGTCTCCGGATGTGCAGTTGCAAATGCCTCGCTGGCTTGTTGACGGCTGGGTTGGGCCAAATACTCCAGTCAATGGGTTTGGAAAGAAAGCGGAGCTACATTAAATCATGGCTGCTAAGAGTCTGTCCTGGCGCGTTTCTCTTCTTGCATTAACTGTGGGAACAGGACCATGATAAACATCAGCGGCATGTTATCTGCTCTGGGTGGGGTTGTTGGTAGTAGAGGTAATCCTAGGGAAGGAAAGGAGATGGATAGATTGTCGTCTTCTCCATAGAGTCCCAGATATTTCCCTTTGCTTTAAGATATTGCCCTCCACCCTAAGTTTTGCCGGTCTTAATGTCATATTAGTTTTTGCCCCTTTCTTTTTATTTTTTCTAGGATTCCTTTTAGGATTTCTCAGTCCTTATTCTTCACAGCTCCATAATATTCTGTTATATTCAGCATACATTTCCAGTATACGTGACAGCAGCTTTTGCCCTCAAATTCATGCTGTGGTCTTTAGTGTCTGTGCTACTAGAGTATTCTCCCTCTCTCTGCAGATAGGGCCAAACGCCAAGGAGTTGTTCAGGCTTGTGGAGGATTTCATTGATGTCATCGGCTTTCGCATGAAAGATTTCCGGGATTCCTACCAAGTAACGGACAATTTGGGTGAGCTGATTTGCGTTCCCCATGTTGAGTAGAGACCCCAGGAAGCTGTAATTACTGTATAACCTGGGCTGTGGGGAGGGAAGGAGGGAAAGCAGCAGGTGGTGGACCATTAAAAGGTCTGGGGAAAGGCATGGATGATCATAAATATGGGGTGGCTTTTCTCCAAATAAGTTAGGACTTTAACATGAAGAAGAGTTGTCCATGGAGAGATCTGAGAGATATCTATAGAACCATGAGTGGAGAACAGATGACAAACTGGGCACAATTAGTTGCCTCCTTTTATTTTTTTAACACAAGAGCTGCGCCGCAGCCAATGAAGTGATCAGGCAGCAAGCAAACATCAGGCAGTGTTTGATTTATGCTGTATGCACAATCGCAGCATGGAATTTGTTGCCAGATGATGTTGCAGGAGCCAAAAAGTACAGATGGGTTCATGATGGGTTTGGGAAAATGCACAAAGGAGAAGTCCATTGGTGGCTGTTAAAGTTGATGATCTGGATACAGCCACTAGCTGAGGAAGTCCTGCTGATTGCTGGAAGCCGTGAGGACAGACCAAGAGATATCTTGCTCTGTTCTTTCTCACGCTTGTTCCCTAAGCAGCTGCTACTGGCCAGTCCTGGAGACAGGACCCTGGGGTAGACTGACCTCTCTTCTGCCAGGTTGAGTGCAGGCAGGTCCTTTTCAATGAACAGAAGCATGAACCCTTAACAGTCAATGTCATCTTCCTTCACGCATAAACATTACCTGAAGATAGCATCACTCCTATAGCTCTCGAGATCCAGCCTTACTCGTTCTGTTATCTGATTTCCTACTATCGCCTCCAATGGGTTTTTCAGCACATGGGGATTTATTGAGGCTGGTTTTCTTACTGGTTTTATTTCTTGCTTCCCCCTAGTCCTCGGCATTCACAAACTGCCTGCTAATGCAGCAACTGACATCACCTTTCCCATGAAAGGTTGGAGGGGCATGGTGGACTGGGCCAAGAACTCGGAGGACAAGGTCACTGTCTCCAAAAGCATCCTGTCTTCGGGGCTGACAGGTAGGCAGCACAGCCAGGACACTCCAGAAGAAAACGTCTTCATTTTCTAAGAGAGGTTACTTCCATTTGGCTGGTCTTCAAATTCTCCTTCCAGCTCAGCTAGATTTGCTCACAAAAGGTTGGTCACCAAAAGTATTGCTGAATAAAAATAAGACTTTCAGTTGTGGCCTGACCAAAAGTCAAACCTAAACTCCTTACAAAAGTTCAGGGGCAGGCTTAGTGCCTGTGGATGTATATCTTCTCCTACATAAGCAGCATATTTAGAAAAGAGCAAGAGCTGGCACAAAAACTCAGGGCAACGCTGCACTGAGGATTGCTTCTTCTAAGGCTTCTGAACCTGGGAAGAAGTGGAAACATCCCTGTGTCTGCTGAGTCCCTCTGTCATTGATGCACGTGGGTGCTGAGTCGAGTCTGCAATCCTCTGTAGGCCATGTTGGGTGCTGAAATGAGTCTCTCATGCCTCCCTGAACATGCTGGGTTGCCATTAATGGTAGCGAACAGTAGTTGTCTCTGTGACTACATATAAGAATGGTTAACCAGTCCAAGAAAGTCAGGTGCAAGAGGTTCCGCCACCTCTTGGCATGGCCATGTAGGCAAACAATGCTGTAGATGCCCTCCAAGATGAGATCCTGCCCTGATGGGGTCATGTAAGGGTAAGCAGCTGCGGGTCAGCATGTCAATCTGGCCACACTGCCAGATCTAAAAGGAAACCTGAAGGGTTCTGAGATGCTCTGCTGGAGCATCCAGCCTTTATGTGGATGTGAGTCCCAGGAACCACCACCTTCTCACCTTCTGGCAGAGATCCTTAGCATTTGGCAGGATTAAGCTCTGGGTTTTAAAGATCAGGACCCTAAGATGGGCCTATTGCAGGGAAAGGTAGAGTTTTCCTGCTAGTTGCCCTGGTGTTGTTTGTGGCACTAATGGCTTAGAGAGACAAGCTGCTGGCTGCTGCATCAGGCTGTGCTGTCCTTCCCTGGGACTAAGGCAGGAGACCGTAAGTTGTCACAGTCAGAAGACTTTTGGCCTCTTCTTGTCATACCAGGACCTCTTGTCATGGGTTTCCCTACTGGGCATGGAAACGACGTAGTCATCATTTCTACTTGGGGAATCTGAGGCCAAGAACAGCTAAGTGACACCCCCGAGGGTAAACAGCGAGTCACTAGCAGAGCAAGGACCACGTCCAGAGCTGGGTTTTGTTGTGCCTTGAAGACAGCATTATTTTCCTGCGAGAAGTTAGAGCATGTTGGGAGGGTTATTACGGCTTGTTTAGGGAGATGGTGGAGCCTTCACTTTTGGAAACCTTTAATCACTTGTTGGACAAACTTCTGGCACCAGACATAGGCAGAGCTGATCCTGCTCTGGGGCAGAGGGCTGTCCTAGAGACCTCATCCACTTCCGCGTAGTGCTGTTTTCTAGATTTCTAATACAAGCATCCTCACACAGATCTGCTGTAGCGTCCCCTCAAGCAGTGGTCACTGTGTAAAAAAAAAGGTGACATCTACCCCAAAGGGTCGATTTCCCGTTGTTCCTCACACCTCCGTGGTGTCCCGTTCCATCTAGGGCTGTACTGCTTCTGCCCTGTTCAGCATCCCACGCTGATGCTCTCTTTTTGCGGGTTTATTCAGTGACTGATAGTGGAGATGCACCTCCGTCAGCTTTGATCCTCATCTTTCCTTAGCCACTGGAAATAGGGACAGCTATCCTGAGCAAAGCGTTGGAGACAGGCAGGTTGATGAGACCAAAACCAAATGCCCTCGCTGCTGGGAGCTGACTTTGCACAGTTGATTTCAGCGGGCCACCACTAATTCGTATAGTTGGGGGATGCATCTCTTGCGCTGCGGGCTGTGCAAATGCTGCTGGAGAGTGAACATCGCTGGAGAGGTGTTGCTTGACCAAAAATGCTCTTTCAGCTGGGTAGCATGTCAGAGGATTTCTTTTTTCGTATACCAGGACTGACGGGCAGCTGCATTATTAAAGACCTGTCCCAGACCAAAAGAAACAAGTCTCCACCTCTATTACAACCAGGATTCTTTGCCTTCCTGGGAGGGTGCTGTGATAACCCAGCCTGTGGGGCTTAGGGTTTTGCTTGTTCACAGTCTCACAGGAGCACACATTGCTTCTGTAAATGCCCTACCGCATCCTCTGGGCATAAAGAGGGAAAACTCTCTTTGAAGGCAGTAGGATCCTTGTTTGCATAGGGATTCACGGGAAAGGCCAAATGACTGTGCCGGCTTTCCTAAAGAAGCAAGGCTTATGCGATTGCTCTGCAAGCCTGACTTGTCAGTCTCTCCTAGTTACGTTTTCACCGGCTATCTCACTCGAGCCCAGTTTGACAAGGAGGAGGACAAACATGCAGAGTTGTGTCTGCCCTGAATTGATGGAGCGGGTGCACTGCAAGTTCAACCTCAGTACAAGACATCAGAGAAGCCCCACATTAGGGTGCTTCCCCAAGCTTCTTCAACTCTGCTTTTCACCCGGCCACTTGCTTTTTCTCCCCCTGAAAATTCAACTGCAGGGCTGACTGTGTGGCATGTACTTTTTTCAGAGAAGTTCTTGCTTTTGGGCACCACGAGGAAGAGAAGGAGGAGGAGGAGGAGATCAAGTGACATGCCCAGAGGTCACAGAGATGATTCAGAGGCTCATCTGGGACCTTGCCCCGTGGCCTCCTGAGGCAGTGCATGAGTTGTAGGGTCAGACTGGGCGCAGTGGGACATCTCCCCTTCTTGGCTGCCCTTGTCGGCCCATGTGCAGCTCTTTTCTCTGACGGCTCGATAGCTATGGACGGGTCCAAATGCCTCTGGGTGGCTGCAAGAGACCTTTCCACCCTGCAGTTTTGCCCCTCTGTGGTGCTGTCAGAGCGATTAGTGGGATTTCTGAATGGAGGAGCACCAGGCCAGTTATTTGGGATGAGTGAGCCTTGCGTGAGGGCAGACACCTGGGGCGCCGGGTCACCCCAAAGGCACTGAGCCCTTCCTTGGGACCGATGGAGACCCAGCGTGGTGACAGCAGGCACTGCATCCCACCATAGCGATGCTGACGTTGGCCATGCCCCAACAGAGACCACTCCATGCGAGGTTGAATCCCGTACCTGGGTGTCCCATGGGGACAGCTAACATCCCGATTGTCTCAATGCTGTTGTCTTCTTCCCTTTCCTTTGGTGTCCTGCAGAGACGGACGACTCCTCCGTCTTCGTGGTGGGGACCGTGCTGTACCGGAATGTGGGCAACATCCTCTCCCTCCAGAGGTAAGAGGGGGTGCCTGGGGAGGGAGAGCAGCTGGGAAATTACCAGGTTTTCCTACTGAGCCCTCTGGCTGCAGAGCCCTGGTCTTCCAGGGAAATAGCAAAGGTCACTGGGTGCAACGAGACAGACTTTGACTCAGCAGTGCAAATGTTTTGACCCCCATCAACTGATACTGCACGTTCAGGTGAGGCTGGGCTCATGCATCACAGACATTGCCTGCTGGAAGGGGCAGGAAGGGTTTCTCCATCCATGTGCAGCGCCGTGCACCCCAGCTATGAGGGTCGGCACAGTGCTGTTGCCACCGCCACATCCTTACCTGCCATCCTTTGCCCTCCGAGAACGGATTCTTACGCTGCCCACCCCATCAGGAGGGAATTTGGCGGGGCTTGGCAGACGGGGGATGCTCAGCTGCCCTGATCTTCCCAAGTTACTGGGGAGCTGCCAGCCACACCGAGCCCTCCGAGAGCATCGCGGCAGAAGACAGGCTTGGGGAGAGGAGGGGAGCGTAGCAGCATGCCTGGCTGCACATGTCTACCATGTTCCCTGCTGCTGCAAACCGCCTCGGGCACCGAAGCTTTTGTGTTCAGCACTCCTTTTTCCTTTTCTTCTCTCCTCTCCCTTTCTCTCTTGCTATCTCGCTCTTTTTTTCCGAGGCTGGTACTGAGGCAGTAAATTAAGCATCCTAAGGCACCTTCTAAATCTGTTCTGCACTGATTAGCATGAGCCCATTTACCACAAACACCAGGGCATCTCTCCTCACTGATAATCATTTAAATACCTACAGATTTAGCACTGGCGATGGCAAAAGAGCTCCAAGTGAGTGCAGAGAGGAATTAGCAAGCTAGCCAACTGTATTCTGTAATATCTTCCATTACAGCACTGGGAATTAGATCAGAAGGGCAATAAACATCATTGGCTCAAATGATCCAGCAGTATTTCAGCTTTCTCTGGCCAAGCAGTGAACGAGCTCTGATAACCAGCAGCTGCAGCAGCCACAGCTGAACAGCATTCCCACGGGAGATCTGATTTAAGACGTTCCTTAATTAAAGGACAGACCCTCTTCAAAAAAAAAAAAAAAAAAA